>BSBM01000376.1:6072500-6672500 GCA_027924585.1 Larix kaempferi
CATATCCATGGTCTTGCATGGTAGTCTAAGGATGCATTCACTGCATTTGATCTTGACAAAATATGTTTCGGGTCTAAGATTGTTATTTCCCTCCATAAACCATGACGAAGAGCTTGAGGAAGGCTATTGTTTTTCTACCAATACTATGGTTAAGGGACCAAGAACCATCCACAGTGCATAAAGCATGTTAGGGATAATCTATATTGGACAGTTAATTGTGTCCATGTGCCCAAGAAGAAAATATTGTTGATAAAGTCTCTCGTTTAATACTCGGACATGATTCCCAAGACATTGTAATGAAACTGGCATTCAACTTTGATTCCAAAGAAACCTTATAGAGGGTTCACGTTGTGGATTTTAGTTTTTATTCATGGCACTTGAGGTTGAGAGGGTCATTTAGGGATTAAAGTCCTTGTTTTAGTTTACAAAACCTACTCATGGCTCATGTATCCCACTATTGTGACCACAGCACCCCTCCAGGGCGAATCCAGGGGCCCCTTACAATTTGTTTTGAAACTTGGACTTATGA
This sequence comes from Larix kaempferi, assembly GCA_027924585.1. Taxonomy (NCBI): domain Eukaryota; kingdom Viridiplantae; phylum Streptophyta; class Pinopsida; order Pinales; family Pinaceae; genus Larix; species Larix kaempferi. The sequence continues at coordinate 6,073,030 of BSBM01000376.1, forward strand.
GAGGGGTTGTTTGTATTATTTCCTTACCCGGCCATGTTTGAGGACATATGGGCCATCTTTGGTGTAAAAAACACCCATATCCAAATGATCTGGGGCCCAGGGCCCAAATCATTTCATCCCCATATCATAGCTCCTGAGTTATGAAATGTTCATTTAGGTCTCAATCCTCTTCATTCACCCTCTAAGCATGTTTACATTTCAAATCCTGTGTGGCGTTGCACCGGGTGCGACCCTTGAAAGTATGACGTAGGATGCTACTCATCCCCTCCTAGCCCCATGATATTTTTCTCTCTATATCTCCCATATCCCATCTCTCTATCTCTCTCTACCTCTCACTCTCCCTAATGCACTACATCCCTTAACCCCTAAACCATTGAACCAGCCAACCTGATATCCCACAACCCTAACTCCTAAACAACCTAACCCACAATCCTTAAAGTCCAAATACCTAAGACCTTGCATGTTTAGTTCTAAACCCTTAAATCCCTAGAATCCTTAACCCCCCTCTCTTTATCCATTCATTTATCCACTTTTGAAGTATAGTCCAATGTATGTAAATATTTTTGAAGTGGGGGAAGGTTTGGCATTAAATGGTGTAAACGTTGGTTAATAAATGGGGTAAACATTATGCAGGGGCACGTGCACGTGTTTTAGCGTGTATGGGATGATGATGTGTATGTGCTACAAACACACATGCACGCATTTAAACACGCGTGCATGCATCTGCTGCTAATTAAAAAAATAGAGTTTTATGTTCTTAGGAATGCTAGCAAAAAACACAGGATTTTCTGTCTTTCGCGGGTTCAAGCTCTTCCAGGTTGCTTATTGGCTCACATTCATTGATCTTTTGGACTCTCATTGATCTATTGGACAGAAAATTACTCTTTAAATCTAACAAACATCTTCAGTGGTATTGGAATCTAGTGGATACATGCAAGCTACTAGTTTACATTGCAAGTGGAGATCATTTCTATAGGTATGGTGAATTGTAAATAATTCTTTTCATTCACAAGATTTGAGATCCTCCCATGCCTTTTTGTTGTTATCATATGCCTACAGCAATATCCATGCATAGACAACAATGAATTTGACAAGAAGGATTCCCAAGTTCACATCTAAAAAAACTCATATTCACTAGACAAGATGAAGTATGCAATGTAAATGAATAATTATTACCATGAATATATTTTGATTTCACACAAGGATGGTATTGATGAGGTTCTCTCTTGAGACTCTTCACTTTGAATAAAACCCTAAGAAACAGTCATGGGAGGCGGTCCATATTGATTAGTTCATGAATTTTTGTCCATGCTCTCATCTTCATGTTATGTTTATCATAATGTTTCTTTAATATCATGCCTTTGAGCTTGACTACTTGCCTCTAACTCATTCAATTCTCCTTCCTTGGGGAAATTTTCAACCCCCTCATTGTGTAATTAGTAAACTTATTCTCTTTACCTTATTTGATGCAGAAAAACTATCAAACTATTACCAAGGAATATCTAGCCATCTCTATTGTAGGGTGTTACTACCAAATTTTTTATGAATTCATGGCTAGGCAAGACACTAGTTTCTTCAATCTACACTTGACCAACCATCATCTATATTGATTGGAATTGTAAAGGATAATGATTTTTATTCGAAAACAAATAAACCAACAGAGTTTGTAGTTGTATGTGTTAATTTGTAAAGTGGTAAGTTATGTTGGAATGTGTCAAGTTCATTGTATAATGGAACTAATATCTTATTTGTTGTTTCTTTTGCAGGGGTAGGCCTCATAGTTATAGCAATGGAAAGAGTGAGACATGATCCTTCCATTAATCCTAACACAGTTGTTGACATGACAACCTCTTGATTAGAACCACAGGTAAAGCAGTTGCGTCCAATGGACCCAACTCAAATTCCAACATCGACACAATCTCCAACCAACAATCCATCAACGAGTCATGCTGAAGTTCCTCACAACATAGGAACATTGAGAGATGCTGCATGTGTAGAGATGGACATACAAGTAGTGCTTAATTTGGAATCTCCCCAAGAAGACCACAACCATGTCGAGCACACTCCCATTATGGCCCAATGTGTGAATGAAGCACCACAATAAACAAGCTCTGGTATTCATGTCTCATGTCCACCTTCCCTACCTCGACTGTGCAGTGAAAGAAGAAGAACTCCTAGATGTATTCATGTGGATGAAAGTGCTCTGTCGGGCCTTGAAGGCAAGTTGCCCAAAACAGTATCGAATGGCAATGCAACAAAATTGTCAAGGAATATTTTGAATCCAAAGGTGATGTAGGTAAATGCCAATTATTGCTATGTTTGTTAAAGTCACATTGTTTAGCTGTTGTTAGGAGAATTTTGGGCATAAAGATAGTTGAAAGTTCAGAGGCTAGCAGTCATATTGTTAGAAATCTCCAATCTGCATTTAATGCGATTGGGAAGTTGTCACGTACAAAAGATCTTTGTGCATCTCGTCATGTGTTAGTGGAATCAGTTGTAAGCAAGTCCACAAGGCAATGTCGCCTACTATCACAAACTTCTCACATACTTAAATTAAATAGAAAAATGATTAAAAAGTGCTATGTTATAAGAGAAAATATTGACACTCCGGGTGGAAACGATTGTTGGGATTTGTGAAGAACCTGCAACAATTAATTAACGAAAATACAAGAGATAGCAAGAATAACAGAACTCAGAATCACTTTTATTGATCCCAGGCCACTTCGCGGGGGCAACCTCCTTTGAGCAAGCTCAATACAAATAACTTCATGGTACCTTCATTGGCCTCAACAAAAACTTATATACTAAGTCAAGGCACCAATACCATGTGTCAATACAAACCATGGGCCAATACAAACTATGGATCAAAAGTTACTACGGAATGACTTACAAAGCATATGCATCCAACAACAATAATACAAACTATAGATCAACAAATACTACGGGACGAATTACAAAGAATATGCGTCCAACAACAATATACTAACAAAGTAAATAGAAGGGTTGACATGGGTTCCTAGCATCCCCTCTCCCTTAGAAAAAGCTTTGTCCTCAAAGATTTAGATGTGGAAATTGATGCAGAATCTGAAGGAGTGGTTCCCCTGTAGCATCCTCGGGTTGCATTCTGGGCCACTGCCACCTTTTGAGTGTTAGGGAGGGTTGCTAGGAAGGTTGTAGACGAAGAAGAACCATATCAGTTGCATGAAAATCGCGCTCAAAACAATGTTGATCGGATTGTTGTTTCAGTCAAATTCTTTCCATGTGAAGATTGTCGTACAAAATGAGAAGAATCTGATTGTGGTTTTGAAGAACTGAGTCAATTTCCTGAACTGGGGAGCTGCTGAGGGTGTATGGAAGAAGAACATGCAGTGCCTGTCCATAGACTACTTCATATGGTTTCCTTTTAGATGCGGTATTGTACCACTGGAGCACTTCTAGGAAATCCATAGAAATAGTTGTCCAAATCTGTGTAGGGATGGGGAAGGGTTCAAGCAGTCCCGAAAGGAGTGTCGTTTCACCCTTGTTGGCGTGGGAAGAATTATAGTCAACCCCCATCTATTGAATTGTTATTTTCAATCCTTGCCAAAAGAAGTTACATTGTTCCCGATCATACGGTTTGAGGAACCTAGAGTGCCCTACCGATTAAAAAGCATGGAGGTCATAGAAGAGATAGCCCTGTTCAACAGATTGCAACCAATTTGGAACAGAGAGAGAAATAGTTGTAAGAGGAACTGGGTCATCAAATGTGTGAGAAGGAGCATCTACCACCATATTTTCCTTACCCTTCTTGTAAGTGATCACATAGCCATAACCCATGAGTTGGATAACCCATTTCAGGTGTGCTGGGGAGGAGACCGATTGTTCCAGGAAATTTTCTAGACTCTGGAGATCAGTCTTGATGCAGAAATGATTCCCTAATAGGTATGGCTGCCACTTCTGTACCGCATGCAAAATAGCCATCATTTCCTACTGAGATGTAGATGCAGCTAAAGTATTACCGAAAAACATCTCTTAAAGGCGACAAGCCCACTAGTTCAACAAAGAAACCTACATATCTATCCAAGGAAGTAGGGAGACCAGTGATGGGTGCATCTGAATGGAATGGAGTTGAGCGATGACACCATGTGAATTCTTCTTAAGGATCTTTTCTAGGGGATGTTAACTAATGATGCAGAGAGACCCTTGTTGTAAGCCCGTAAATTTGTGTTGTTGCCCATTGACTGAAAACTGCATCCAAAGTTCAGCAAAATCCCATAAGATGGGGCCAAGTGTGCGTAACCATTGAATAGGAAAAACCACATCACATATGCCTGGACAAGGAAAACATGTCAGAGCGCATGTTATAATCTTCCAGAGAGATATGCACATTGTTGCACTTCCCCTTGGAAGGTAAGTGCCCCCATTGGGAACCATGACTTCAAAGTCGAAGCAAGGATGGACAAAACAATCAGCCTGTTTGGAGATCTGAGGGTTAATGAAGTTATGAGTGCTACCAGAATCAATTAGTATTGTAAGAGGAAGCTTCTTGAAGTAACCCCTGGCCCGCATTGTTTGAGGGGTGGTGACGCTGGATAAAGCATAGAGAGATATCTCTGGTTGGTCATCCTAAGATGGGGGGTCAATAGGCGACTCCTGATTGTGGACCTGATCATCCATTGTATCTGGACCAATTTTAGAGGCAGGCAGAGAATCCATATCCAAGAGATAGAGCTTTTGCTAAACACATCTATGTCCCTGAGTGAATTTCTCATCACAATTATAACAAAGCCCCATTTCTATGCGTTCCTGCATATCTGTTTCAGAAAAATGCTTTATAGGAGTTGGTCGAGGAGCCGGCTGGATGGGAGGTCATTGAGAACCCATATTTCAGAAGGGAACAAAAGTGGGTTTGGAGTGCTGTTGGGCTGCAATATTGTCTTCTGCCAACTTATCCAACCCTAGGGCTTCCATCATTGTGTTGGGACAGAACATTTTGACCTCTGAGCGGATTTCATCCTTAAGACCACTTATAAAACAACTCCTGTAGAATTCATCAGACAATCATTCTATGTGATTAGCTAGTTTCTCAAATTATGTCCGATACTCTCTCACAATGCCAATTTGACGAGGTTTAGTGAGTGCTCCATTGAAGTCATCAAAAGCATTAGGACCAAATCGTTGCAGAAGGAGTTGGAAAAAATCTGTTCATTTTGGCTCGTGATGAGCCTTGATGTACCAACGGTACCATTGAAGGGCTTCTTGTTCCAAATGAAAGGATGCAAGTGGAACTTTTTGTATGTATACTGAAATACTATTATGCATGATATATCCATCCAGTCGGATCAATACCATTGAAGCAAGGAAATTCAAGCTTTGGACCACGGAAATTGCTGGAAGAAGAGAACCCATTCTCTGATGAAGACTTGGACTGTTGTTTTTTGCTCATCGTTGAATGCTCAAGATGGAGGCCAAGAAATTTTTCGTCCAAATCCTGTATTTTGGTTTGGATGGATGCAAGTGCTTCCTCCATGGTTTTTGCTCCCGCACGGGTGACAGCCATAACCAGGAGTTTTTTTTTTTTTTTTTTTTTGGGGGGGGGGGGGTAGAAAAACACAAATAGAACCTTATTTAGTAAAGGGAAATTTGGATTTGGGAAAAACTTTGATGGGTAATTGGGGTTTGACTAGGTTTTGTACACTTTCGAATGGATAGGAAAGCATAAAATGAGGATTTCAGAAGCGAGATGAAAGAATGAGAAAATTTGTCAGAGAGGGTCAAAGAAGCAGAAATAGGGAATGAACACGGTGGCAAAATTTGAAGGCGTTTGGGTGAAAATTAAAGAAGTTATGGCATAGTCTAAAAATAGAGAAACGCGAGATTTCTAGCTTTGGGAACTGGAATTTGGGATGGTGTCCTTATGAATGAAAGATGCAGAATGGGATTACAGGGGTGTCAGGGAAGTTTCAAGGGAAACGAAGTGAAAACAAGGGAGATATGGTGAAATATTTTTTTTTATCATAATGGACCTGCTACGGTGCAGAAGAGATCGGAAACAAATGGATCTGCAATGATGCGGAAGTGATCGGAAACAAATGGATCTGAAACAACGCCAAATGGATTGAAAATAGTTGGATCTGGAACGACTTTCGGAATGTATCTGAAATGGCTAGATCTGAAATGACTTTCATAATGGATCTGAAATGGAATGGAATGGATCTGAAATGGTGCAGAAGTGATCGGCAATAGTTCAGCTGAGAATAGATATGGACCCTAGGTATGTTTGACTTCCTAATAGTTCAGGGGTTTCACTCGGCCACCAATGTTGTCTGACGACTTGTGTATTGGGGAAGTAACCCCCACTCCATGGCTCAGGTAAAACTGATAACTGCTTTGCCACAAATGACAACTCTTAGTTTACCTCATGAGTGGGAACTAGTCAATTAGGTAGGGGTCGTTTCCCTTTTAGCTGGCAGGTCCTCTCAATGGGCTAGATACTTTGGGGTTCCTGTGGTACTCTTCACAATGAGTTTTAGGGCTTATTCCCAAGTACTTCCCATAGTTAAGTGGATAGGTATTATGCCAAGATCCGAACTTGCAACAGATGTGAAATTTTTTTTTTTGTAGAAATTCCACCCAACAAGCCCAAGAAAGTGCCCTGATACCAGATATGAAGAACCTACACCAATTAATTAATTAAAATACATGAGATAGTAGGAATAACATAACTCAGAATCACTTTTATTGGTCGCAGGCCACTTCGAGGGGGAAACCTCCTTTGAGCAAGCTCAATACAAATAAATTCATGGTACATTCATTGGTCTCAACAAAAACTTATATACTAAGTCTAGGCACCAATACCATGGGTCAATACCATGTGTTAATTCAAACCATGGGCCAGTACAAACCATGGGCCAATACAAACTATGGATCAAGAATTACTACAGGACAACTTACAAAGCATATGTGTTCAAAAACAATAATACAAACTATGGATCAACAAATACTACGGGACGACTTACAAAGCATATGTGTCCAACAATAATATACTAACAAATTAAATAGAAGGGTTGACATGGGTTCCTAATAGGGTTTTGTTGGTCGGTTGCCTCATGGAGATAGGAATCTAATTGATGCTGTTAAGGAATTACTACAAATTTTCTGGCATGATCATACCAGACCTTCATCAAACCAAAGAGACATTCTAAAGCTGAGAAAAGGTTCTACTAAACATGAAACCCATGTTAAACACTTCCTTGACACCACACAGACTGAACTCTATGAGAGATACAGGAATGAGCACACACAATTGAACCTGGGCCAAAGGTCCCTTGAGAAATGCAAACCATGGTACATTCATATATGCATTGATCGGAACACCTGTTGTTGTAGATACCATGTAGAATATGAATATTATTATGACACATATAAACTCATATATGTTGTGATTTGCATACTAACATTGTGTAGGGCTGCAATAAATCCATCCTACCACCGAATGCATGAAGAGACTTTATCCATAACATCATGTGTCCAAGGCCCGAAGGAAAAAAATATTATGAAAAATCGTGTCTATATGGGACATGTTCTAGGTGTAGTGGGTTTTCTCTTTTGAACCGTTGCATTCGTGAGAGCGAAGAGAAAAAATTTGGTAGGATGGGCGTGGAGATGCAGAGCTTCAAGTACGTAACCTATCAATTAGACAATGCAAGGGAAAGTAAACATATTGCATTAGTGAAGTCACAGGTACACATGAATATTGCATATTTTTCATATTACACATTCAATTTATGACATTAACATTTTTCCAAAGGCCACATTGTAACATTGCCCTTGTTTTCATGGCAACATGAACAAGTATGTAACTTCTTGACGGAGTTCTACAAGAAAACAAAGTAGTATGTTCAACATGTGCATGTAGCGTGATGGCAAGATGAGCAGTACATAAAATGCAGGGACACATTTCTTGTTGGAACCATAGTTTCAATTATAGATTTTGTAGAAAGATACACCCTTCAACCACAAAATGAAATCCAGAGTCAATACTACCATTCAGACCAAGTCATCATCATGGTACATATTACATATAGGCATGGGCTAGAGAGTAGCAATTACATGAGGATAATACTGTAGGAGACAAACTTTTACATAAGTGATGATAGAACCCATGATCTGCATTATGTGCAACATTGTTTTCGAAGTTTATATGATCAGTTGAAGGAGAGAGATATACAGATGGATCAACATTGGATATGGCCGGATGGTTGTGTGGGCCAGTTCAAAAATGCCCGGGTATTCCAATGGATGAGTATTTTGCATAAGACTTATAATGTGCCACATATCTGGAACTATTTTGAGACCAGGAATGACAAAGGAGAGCATGACGGGGCTAGTGCATGCATCAAGACCGCACTATGTGTTAAATTTTCAGAATTTACTTCAATCTGATCTAGGATCTTAACTGAGAGAACAACATGTACAACCAGAATACAAGAGATAGTCTTCTCCTAGCAGCAGAGCCTCCTCCTCCACAAGTGCGCCACTCTCCACAGTGTGAGTGAGAGAATAGAATGTGTAAAATGAGAGAGACACACTCTCTATTTATACACTAACTTGACTTGACCTTTACTCAACTAGGTTGGCCTCAACTTAACCACTTAACATAATGCTAACTGGGCCGACCCCCACTAGGGTGGTCTAATAACCCTTTGACCCACATGGCCAACCCCCAATAGGGTGGTCTAATAACCCTTTGATCCACATGACTTATACAGGGCTGACCCCAACAAGGTGGTCTAATAACCCACCAAGTATAAGATAAGACACTTACAATATAAATGGTGACACTTCCGTATAGAGGAATAATAACATCTCTATAGGAATAAAATATACATATATGTGAAGTACATTCTGAAGTTACATATACATCAACACTCCCTCTTAACTAGGAAGGTATTTCTCGACACAGGTCTTCTAGCACAAGTCATCTTCTTTGGATCATCGTCACTAGATAATCATCATCGAGTCATCATCATCGTCACTGCTGCTGCTATCTCAATCAATCTATGAATCTACTCATCATAGGAAGTTCTATAGAGCCAATCCTTTTTCATACTAGATGTAGGCCCACCACCTGCAGGTCTTTGTCATCAGTGGCCATACTGTGGAATCCTAAGGACTTATTACGTGCCTCACAAAAACTCGAAAGAGCATCCCAGGATGTTACGAGCACATGGCTCTACCTATAGGATCTCCCGGGGCCATATTATATGTGACCTCACCATAAAACCTCACAAGAGCATCCCATGCTGTTACGAGCACACAGCTCAACCTATAGGATCTTCCAGGGACAGATTACATGTGGTCACCACAAAACCTCGCAAGAGCATCCCAGGCTATTACGAGCACACAGCTCTACCTATAGGATCTCCTAGGGACAGATTATATGTGGTCATGGAAAAACCTCACAAGAGCATCCCAGGACTTATTACGGGCACACAGCCCAACCTATCGGATCTCCCAGGGACAGATTATATGCCATAGGACAAAACCTCGAAAGAGCATCTGCCAGATATCCCAGGGCCAGATTATATGCCATAGGCAAAACCTCGAAAGACAATCTGTAGATCTCCTAGGGCCAAATTATATGTCCTCCCAGAGCAAAACCTCGAAAGAGCATTTGTCAGATATCCCAGGGCCAAATTACATGCCATAGGCAAAACCTCGAAATACTATCTGCAAATATCCTAGGGCCAAATTATATGCTCATCTGCACAACCTGATCCACGGCCATAGAGTATCCACCTGATACTCACCATACATCATCCTAATGTACACATGATCATCCTGATCATCATCACTGCAACATGCTGCTGCATGTCATCTGGAGCAACATCCTAAAGCTCGTCATCCATGATCATCATGATCATACAATGCATCTACCTAATGTATACCAAGTATCTACCTGATACATATCATCATACATGATCCACCTGATCATACAGTGTATCCACCTGATACAAATACAAATACATGATACATATCACCATACATGATCCAACTGATCATACAATGTATCCACCTGATACATATACAGATACATGGTCCAAGCATCCAACATGATGCATATACAAAATACATATGAATGATCATACTGATCATATATAGCATCCAACATGATGCGTACATACATACGAATGATCCTACTGATCATATACAACATCCAACATGATGCATACATACATATAAATGATCCAACTGATCATATCCAACATCTAACATGATGCGCACATAGATATACATATAAATGATCCAATTGATCATATCCAGCATCCAACATGATGCATACATCCATATATAAATGATTCAACTGATCATACAAAGCAGAAACCAGAACATCATCCTGATGCTCATCATCCAGCGCTTACATCCATAGCCATGTGAAGGATCCTCCTTCCAACATGCTTGGAATTGTTTTAGCAAATGTGTCCATCACTTCTTCCTTGAAGAGTCATCAATCTGAAGAATGCCAAGCCTCTCCCTGAAGTACTCGAACTTCACCCTGGCGAGTGGCTTCGTTAGCATATCTGCAATCTACTCATCCGTCGTAATGTACAAGAGCTTCACAACTCCTCTCTACACCATATCCCTGATATAGTGATATTTGATCTCTATGTGTTTCGACCTGTCATGAAACACTGGGTTCTCGGACAGCTTCACACAACTCCGGTTATCACAAAAGATACCAGTAGCATCCAATGGGAGATCAAATAACTCAGACAGTAGCTTCCGAAGCCATACTGCCTCACAACTAGCTGAACAGGCTACAACATACTTTGCCTCAGCTATGCTCAGTGCTATGCAGGACTGCTTCCTGCTAAACCAAGAGAGCACACCTGATCCCATACTGAAGCAACACCCAGATGTGCTCTTCCTATCTGCAGCACTGCCTTCCCAATCTGAATTAACATAACCTTGCAGGTTAAACTTTTGATTCGCATCATACTTGAGCCCATAATCAATTATACCCTTCAGGTACCTCAGAATATGCTTTACAGCTACCAGGTGAACACTCCTCGGATCCGTCAGGAACTGGCTCAATGTGTTCACAACAAAGCAAATATCTGGTCTCGTGTTCGTCAGGTGCATCAAGGACCCAATCATCTAACGATACATAGTGATATCAACCACTCAGATGAGGCATCACACAGAAGCTTCAGGTTCGATGCCATAGGTGTGGCCATAGCCTTGCAGTCCATCATCCCGAACCTCTTCAGGATATCTGCTGCATACTTCCCTTGTCCAAGGAAGATTCCATCTGCACTTTGCCACACCTCCATGCCAAAAAACAAATAGTGCATCATCCCCAAGTTCTTCATCTCGAACTCGGCAGCAAGCTTCCGCTACATGTCGGCAATCAATCAATCCTCACCTATTATAAACAAGTCATCCACATACACTTCTTCTTCAACTACACCATTCAAGAAGGCTGTCTTGAAATCCATATGGTGTATCTTTCACTTCATCACTGCAGCCAGAGCAAGTACTGATCTAATGGAAGTGTATCTAGCTACAGGAGCAAAAGTCTCTATGCTACCACCTATAGCATGCTTGATCTGTAGATCCTCTTGGAAGTCACTACAGACTCCCCTTCAGGTCTTGGGACTGCATCCCAAACATCATTCTTCATGATCGACGGATCATGGCATTCTTCCCACATCCTGGGAACTTCAATATCTTCAATAGATATTTTTGTTGCTTGAACAAATGTTGTAGTCCTTCTTTTGTAGGTGAAGGTATACGGTCTTTTCTACAAAACAAGTTAAATTGCATGATTAGAAAAATCTCATAATTTTCAGACAAATTCTTACACATAAAGAAATATGTCATACAGTCATGCAATTATCTTAGCCAATGCTTCAATACAGCATTTATCCATGTTCCACAACTTTCTAGATGCCTTCTAGTCTCTACCAGAACATTGTTAAGAGTTTGCACTACTCCCAACATGTCAGCAAAGAGGTTTCATTCTAGATATGTAGCACTGGAATGTTGTACAGTGCCATAGGCCACTTACCCATCACATGCATATTAGTAGTATACTGTTCATTAATGCAATCATTCTAATATGCACAATACATATCCTAAGTCTAGGAACATGAGCATATACATCATTGAACAATTTTATTTAAACAAACAAATATGCAAGAAATGATAATTAAAAATACTTATCTTTGTTTGGTTGCTGGGTGGACTCCCTCTGAGTCTTTGCTTCCTTGCAGGAGCTGCTGAAGTAGCTTCTTCTACACCTTTCTGTTGTGGAATGTAGAAAGATGGTCAACTCCCTTTGAATACTTGCATCCTTGCATAAACTACTGAAGTGTGCTCCTTTGCTTTCTTGTAGGAACAACTGGAGTGTGCTCCCTCTTGATCTTTGCTTCCTGGATTACCTGTCCTTGAACTTACATCCATCCTTAATCACTATGCATTCTTATTAGTATCATCATTGTGTTATCCTTGAGGTCTCATACATAATCACACATTTATTAGTATAATCTTAATACTATCAAAACACAATAATCTTAAACATGTATAGTCACGATCATTCACAAATAATAAACATTAGTATTCAAGGTTTCAGGGAAGTCTTCTTTTACTTATGCATATTGTTATTTGATCATAGGACTTTTTTGATTAGTTAAATCAATAATGCATAAACCCGTGATTACTCAAACCTATAACTTCATGATTCTTCTGGTTAGTCATATCATCAATTATGGTAAGAAACATAATATGTATACAACCATGACTATTCAAACCTATGACTTCATGAATAATCATTATCAGCAACACAACAGTATAAGATCCTAACACAAGGTAGGATTCTAGCTTGATATAGGAAAAACATACCTGGATTAGCATGCTAGCTAGTTATGTCTAACATACCCGTATAATGTCTTCTTGTTCTCTTCAGTGATTTGTGCTAGTAACCTGCATGTCTCATAAGTTAACCATTGTAGAACCAAGTTATACATACCTCGAAAGTAGATCTTCTATGTGATCCATGACAATGGATGAATCTTTGTCTTCATGTCACCATGAGCATATGTTCTTGAAGTAGAACATGATTTGACTTTCTTGGTGTACCTTTTGTGTTAGAAAACAACATAAACCTCATACAACATCATAATGCATTAGTACATTCATAACTGTCAAAACCTTAATCAATGAACATCTTCTATTAAGGTGATACGACAAGTCTAGTAATTAATTAAGATTTTACTATAATGATAAGAAGACAAACATATGATAAACTTAACCATGAAACATACTTGTAAGCCATACCTGTCAAGATTGCTTGTAATCTTCTTATGGAAGGCCTTAGCCTCATATCCCTCTGAGACAGGAACTTCTTCACTTATGCAGGTGACCAATCCATCTTCTTCTAGGATTAACCCAATCCACTTGATTTGCAAGAACTGGACCTAGAGCTTGATGAGCTGATCAAGCTGGTATATTCAGAATTTGAAAACTGCAAAGTTTCACTCCTCAATTTTGCCTTTGAAACTTCCGTGACCTCGAACTAGGGTTTGATGAATCCCACTCTTCTTCCCAATCAATAGATTTGATCCAAGGCTCTAAGCTTCTATTTTTATGAGGAGCTTCCAGCCATGGTCACAGATTTCAAAAATTCCCATTTTTGTAGAAGCCCTAATTTTCCACTTTTCTGATCAAAGTCCCGAAGTAGGGTCTGATCAAGCCCGACCTTCTTCCCAACCAAAAATTCTAATATTGGTCCCTAAATTTCGATTTTGATGAATAGCATTCAGCCATGGTCTCCGATTACAAAAATTCCAACTTTCTCTGAAGCCCTAAATTCCGGAAGCCATGAATGAAGGTGCTAAAAAATAATTCTGATTTGACAGAAATATGTACCTGATTGTTTCTAGTGTAACTCTAAACTTTTCAATCCACAGGGTCTGAAAATTTTTCTTGAGATAGCCCGACCTGTTATATTTCCATCCTGATAGGTCTGACCTCAATTGGATTCTCTGAGAGAGAGTTATGCCAAGTGTCGCAACGTGACCTGTTTATGGGATAATACAGGAGAGAAAAATTGTACGGTGTGCCACGTTTCACTGGTTGAACTTCAGCCTCCAAAATTTTTTCCTGAGATAGCCCGACCTGTTGTCGTTACATCCCAATAGATCTTACCTCAATTGGATTCTCTGAGAGAGAGTTATTCCAAGTGTCACAACGTGACCTGTTTATGGGATAATACAGGAGAGCAAACTTGTACGGCATGCCACGTGTCACTGGTTCAACTTAGGCCTCTGAAAATTTTTTGTGAGATAGTAACTTCTGCGTACTACCTGTCACATTTTACGAAATTTCATTTGGAGCTTCCTAGCCCAAGTTATGACCTTTTTCCCAAGGTCACCTGATTTTGACTCAGATCTGGAAGAGGCAGAAACCCTATATTGTACAGATCATAAATCATAAAGTAAAACGAATTAGAGGTTGTCCTTTCGACACAAGGTACATGGTGATCTGATATTCGACTTGTAAACTTTTCAGATCCGAAAAATTCGCCAAAATGGATTTATAGCGAACGTTATATGATGACTAGTTTTTGCTATATCAAGCCCTAGCAGCGTAAGTGCAACAAGTGTCATACATGCCATATTATGCCTTCTTTCAGGCTAGCTCTAATACCATGTTAAATTTTCAGAATTTACTTCAATATGATCTAGGATCTTAACTTAGAGAACAACATGTACAGCAAATCTACAGCATATCATTCATGGACACAATAATGCAAGCACAAAAGAGACACAGAGTTTACTTGGGGAAAACCATAAAGGTGAAAAACCCCAATAACTTCCTCAGAGATAGATAGAGCAATGATACAACTAGAATACAAGAGACAGTCTTCTCCTAGCAGCAGAGCCTCCTCCTCCACAAGTGCGCCACTCTCCATAGTGTGAGTGAGAGAATAGAATGTGTAAAATGAGAGAGACAAACTCTCTATTTATACACTAACTTGACTTGACCTTTACTCAACTAGGTCGGCCTCAGCTTAACCACTTAACATAATGCTGACTAGGCCGACCCCCACTAGGGTGGTCTAATAACCCTTTGACCCACATGGCCGACCCCCAATAGGGTGTTCTAATAACCCTTTGACCCACATGACTTATACAGGGCCGACCCCAACAAGGTGGTCTAATAACCCATCAAGTATAAGTTAAGACACTTACAATATAAATGACGACACTTCCATATAGAGGAATAATAACATCCCTATAGGAATACAATATACATATTTGTGAAATACATTCCGAAGTTACATATACATCAACACTATGAAGGGAAGAGACGAGGTTTAACAGAAACCCTCATATCCGAGATGCAGAGTCCATAGTTCAATGGTGCTTTGCAACAATGTCAGACCGAGCAAGAGATCAACAAACATCATCAGTGACAGGACATGTGGTAAGAAATTTTTGGCGAGTGGTTGACATAGATTGACCGTGTTCCTACAGTTGTGGCATAGTACAAAGAACAGGTGAATTTCATTCAATTCAAAGCTCAAACAATCCCTTATTTGAAATATGGATGTGAATACTTGCTTTCTTTTGCATCCCTTGCAGCTGTGGCAAATTGGATGAATGTGAATGCATGGACTGGGTTGATGAATGGGATTGTGTGTCACTTGTAGTAGACCAATGTGTCGTTGTTTAAAAAACCCAGTTAGAGGATGGTCAATCAACGATTTCGACAAACTACGACCATATCTCAGATCTTGTACAACCAAGACACATATACGCAGTTATTGCCCTGTAAGACAATGAATGGGGCATGGATTATTGGTTGGCATGGTGCATCCAAGGTAAGAAAACCTTCTACAGATCATTGATCGACGATGGAGGCATTGAATTTCCTATTGGCTCGATGGTGGTTAAGGGGGAATATCTTATAGTAGATGGGAAGTCAAGAAAGACTAGTGGGTATGTAATCATGGATTATAGACCAAGTTCAGTGGTGTATCATTTCACAAACTTGATTGTTGGCACAAACATCCATCTACATAAAATGACAAGCAAGAGCTCAACCAAGGTACGCTACTACCTGCCTCATTCAGAGCACGAGAGATTGATGGAGACAATTAGCAACAGAGAGGATCCATATGGATTTATTGAATGAGGTTAGTCAACATTACACAAGAGATAGAATTACATCAAAGAATGTTATGTTCTACATTGAGGTATGTGTAGTTTTATGTTATTTTGTTGGTGCATGCATTTTTTGTTGATACATACATACATACATGTGTTATTTTCCATGTTTTAATGTAATACAAAAACAAAGCTTTTTGTGCATTTTCCCAATATTTTATCAAACCCTAGTTGGATGCCCTCTTTTTTTTTTATTAAGCGACCCTCTTGGGGAGCAAAATCCTCATTTTCTTATGTTTTATCAGGTCTGCAAAAACCCCTTAGGACATCACTAAAATCCTGCTAAGTCATCCTAGAACCATCCTCCATCACACTACTTATATCTCCCCTCACTTAGCTCCACCCATACACACTTTATAGTGACCAAACATTAACAAAGATACTTCATAGTCACTTGTCTCCTACCCATAAATCAATATTTTGAGGTGTACATGTGTGTCTACTTCTAATTCATGTACATGTGTGTCTTGCATTGGTGGAACAACTCCACAAAACCATGTGTCGGGCAACTGGGAGTGGCTTTCCCATGCCGGCCCTGCCCATGTTGGCCCTTCTCGGTTTTCTTTTTGTACCCTAGGCTCGAATTGACCTTGTAATACTCACTAGTTAACTAGTGGACATCATTAAAGTAAGCAATTCGAGTTCTCTCTTAATTAAGTGAAGTCTTTCTTAATCACTTAAGTGAACAATTCGATTTCTCTATTATCTTAATATTTCTAATTTTAAATCCACCATCCATTAATTGTTTTGGGTACACTACTTCCTAGATCGTTTAGAGCACAAGATATTAATGGAGACAATTAGCAACAGAGAGGATCCAGATGGATTTATTGAATGAGGTCAGTCAACTTTACATAAGAGATAGAATGTTTGCACAAAAAACCCTTAGGACATCCCTAAGAGCCTATTAAGTTGTTGGCTTGTTATACTATTCTTTAACTCTTCAAGACTAGGCCCAAGTTTTGCGCGGTTCGAGGAACCAACAAAACCCCTTTTCACCATCCCTTTCAGCAATAGTCTACGAGTAGACTGAGGTCTCACCCGAGGCAAAGTTATGGGGAGGTTGTGGAATCAGGTTTCCACAACCAGGTGATGCGCGCTTCAACAAATTGGCGGACTGCACAAAGTTCCACCTACTTCACGGCTGACACTATGCTATCGTGCACATAGGGACTGCGCGGCTCAGAATGACTACTCAACAACAGGACAATGCAATGGAGGACTGCGCTTCCTCTTCAGAAATCACACAAATTCAATAGACTTTACCTAGTGTAATTTTATACATTCAACAAGCATCTTAAACTGTACCCTTGGAAACTTATACAATATGATGAATTACAATGCACTACGCACTTCCGGTGATGCGCTTAAGGGAATTGCCCTATACAGACTGCATTGATTTAAGTGTTACCCAAGTAACCTATGCATTTATCCTGTTCATAAATACTTCCTCATTCAACATTGAATCATGTGCGTTCAACACTTAGTATGCTATTCCTATCATTCTTTCTTATGGAAAATACATACAAAAGCGGAGATACATTCATTTATAAACAAGAACTTAAGCATTCATTAAAAGTAAATACACAGATGCAAACACATAACACAAGGATTTAACATGGTTCACCCCCAAGATGGGAGCTACTTCCACAGGAACTGCTGACTATATTATCAATGGGAAGGGTTCAATAGTTCCAGTCTACGCACTCAGTTGCAGACTCTCTTCTCTCTTTAGTAGGTCTCTACGAACACAGATGCAGAGCCTTTGTACAATAGTCTCTCAACAGAGATCAACAAAAACTTCAATACTCAAAACGAAGATTAACCCTTTCTCTTACAAAATATGCCTTTTTATAGATCATGCCCTTAGGTAATGTCTTTACATTGCATGTGGGAAAAAAAACCCTAAGGTTACCCAAAACGGTGTGGTTATCCCTCTAACCAGTTCTATTAGGCTATGATAGAAACTCTTCATCGTCGTGGGCGTCCTTTTGTGCATGGTCACGTCACTTTCACCCCCTCTGCTGAGCGCATGCCAACAGGTCACTTTCATCATGTCGTTTCATCTCTAACTGTTTCGTGCAGCCGGTCCACTTAGTGTTGCCTTTTCCCGTGTGACCGGTCGCTTTCCTTCTTCACCACTCCTTACCTGCCTGCTGGGAATCACGGATTATCTTATCCAAAATAGGTCGTCGATCAACCTTACCGAATTTCATACCATTTTCCTTCCAAAACTATGTCATGCTGCATCTTCGCGGAGCTATTACTTCGCGGTGCTAGATATCCGCAGCGTCATAACCTCGCAGCGCTGTCTCTTCTTCTTTGTCGATGATGCGTCGCGCTGTAACCTCACAGCTCCCAAAATTGACTTGTCCAAAATTGTCTTATCTTGGGCCATGCCCAACAAAAGTCATCCTGTGGGAGCCGACGGAATCCAAGTCCACTCGCCGGTTTGGGTGAATCAATGTGAAGGAAATTTTAAAACCTTTTCTTACTTATATCAATCAATCAAAATTCATCAATGTATTATTCTTCCATTTACATTCAGCACAAGAAACACAAGACAATTTAACATTTGTAATATTTTTGTATTTGTTTTGGACAATTTAATTATTGTATTTGTAATAGACACAAGGGTTGAGGTTTCCAAACCCCAGATGCAACACTAGCTTGCATTTACAATACCGTATACAATCATCACACACACATAATTCATTAACCATTGCCATATCACATCATCAAAACCCAATCTATCTCGACCAATCTCACATATATCATTGTCTCATTCGAAGGCTCCCATGCATGCATGGCCACTGTGGAAATGTCCACAATGGCCAGTTGCACCTGTGGGAGACAACAAAATCCAAGTCCGCTCACCGGTTTGGGTTCCGTGGCCCCGGAGCAAATCTTGAAAGTGTCCCTAAATGGCCCCGGGGTGCCCGATGAAAATGCCTGTTGCACCCAAACTGCGACTCTGATCACGAATCCATCGATTCTGATGGATCCAAGATGTCGGGTTTCATCTAGGGGACCCCCCACACCATGCCTTAAAGTCTTGGAAATGGTGGCAATGTGCCATCTCCGAAAATAGTGTTTTGCTCAGTGAGGTCCATTCCAATTTTGCTCAAGGGGGCCATTTCTCATCCGAAGGCTCCTGAGCATGCATGGCCACTATGGACATGTCCACAATGGCCCCTTGCAGGTGTGTAGGAGTCAACAAAATGCATGTCCGCTCACCGGTTTGGCTTTTGTGGCCTCGAAGAAAATCCTAAAAGTGTCCCTGAATGGCCCTAGGGTGCCCAACGAAAATTCCCGTGGAACTGAAACCATGACTCTGATCTCAAATCCATCGATTCTAATGGATCTGGGGCATCGGGTTTCATCTAGTGGCCCCACCACACTATGCCTCGAAGTCTCGGAAACGGTGCCAATGTGCCATCTCTGGAGCTAGAGTTTTGCTCAGTGAGGGCCATTCCAATTTCGCTCAAGGGGTCCATTTCTCATCCTAAGGCTCCCGAGTGTGCGTGGACACTATGGGCACATCCACAATGGCTACATTCACCTATGGAAGCCGATGGAACCCATGTCTGCTTGTTGGTTTGGGTTTCGTGGCCCCGGAGCAAATCCTGAAAGTGTTCCTGAATGGCCCCAGGGTACCCAAATAAAATGCCTGTTGCACTCAAACCGTGACTTCGATCATGAATCCGTCAATTCATATGGATCTGGGACATTGGGTTTCAGCTAGGAGATCCCCCACACTGTGCCTCGAAGTCTCAAAAAGGGTTCCAATGTGCCATCTCCAGAGATAGGGTTTTTCTTAGTGAGGGCCATTCCAATTTTGATCAAGTGGGGAATTTCTCATCAGAAGGCTGCTGAGCATGCATTGCCACTGTGGAGATGTCCACACTATCTATATGCACATTTGGGAGCCGGTGGAACCCAAGTCTGCTCACTGGTTTGGGTTTCATGGCCCCGGAGCAAATCCTCAAAGTGTCCCTAAATGGCCTCGAGATTCCTCACGAAAATGACCGTTGAACCCAAACAGTGATTCCAATCATGAATCTGTCAATTCCAATGGATCTGGGACATCGAGTTTTAGCTAGGTACCCCCCACACTATGCCTCGAAGTCTCGAAAACAGTGCCAATGTGACATCTCCGAAGCTAGGGGTTTGCTCAATGAGGGCCATTCCAATTTTGTTCAAGGGGGCCATTTCTCATCTGAAGGGTCCCGGGCATGCATGGCCACCATGGACACATCTATAATCACCACTTACAGTTGTGGGAGCTGACAGAACTGACGTCCTCTTACTGGTTTTTGTTAAATGGCCTCGGAGCAAATCCTGAAAGTGTCCCTGAATGTCCCTGGGGTGCTTGACGAAAATGCCCATTGCACCCAAACTGTGACTCCGATCGTGAACCCGTTGATTCCAATGGATTGGGTATATCGGGTTTTAGCTAAGGGACCCTCCACACTGTGCCTCAAAGTCTCGAAAATAGTGCCAATGTACCATCTCTACAGCTAGGGTTTTGGTTAGTGAGGGCCATTCCAATTTCTCTCAAGGGGGCCATTTCTCATCCAAAGGATCCCCAGTGTGTGTGGCCACCATGGAAACGTCCAAAATGGCCACTTTCACCTATCGGGGATGACGGAAGCCAAGTCCGCTCACCGGTTTGGGTTCCATTTTCTCGGAGCAAATCCTAAAATTGTCCCTGAATGGCCCTAGGGTTCCCGAATAAAATTCCTATTGCACCCAAACCATGACTCTGATCGCAAATCCGTCAATTCTGATGGATCCGGGATGCTAGGTTTCAGCTAGGAGACCCCCCACACCATGCCTCAAAGTCTTGGAAATGGTGCCAATGTGCCATCTCCGGAGCTAGGGTTTTACTTAATGAGGGCCATTCCAATTTCGCTCAAGGGGGGTATTTCTCATTCGAAGGCTCCTGGGCATGTGTGGCCACTATGGAAATATCCACACTAGCCATACATACATTTGGGAGCTGAAGGAACTGAAGTCCGCTCATCAGTCTGGGTCTCGTGGCCCCAGAGCAAATCCTTAAAGTGTCGCTGAATGGCCCTAGGGTGCCTGATGAAAATGCTCAGTGCACCCAAACTATGACTTTGATCGTGAATCAATCAATTCCAATGGATCTGGGACACCGAGTTTCAGCTACGGGACCCCCACACTATTCCTCAAAGTCTCAAAAAATGTGTCAATGTGCCATCTCCAGAGCTAGGGTTTTACTGAGTGAGGGCCCTTCCAATTTCGCTAAACAGGGCCATTTCTCATCCCAAGACTCCCAGGCATGCGTGGCCACCATGGACACATCCATAATGTACACTTACACCTGTGGGAGCTGAAGGAACCCAAGTTCGCTCGTTGGTTTGGGTTCCCTGGGCGTTGAGAAAATCCTCAAAGTGTCACTGAATGGCCCCAGGGTGTTCGACCAAAATGCCCATTACACCCAAACTGTTACATCGATCGCAGATCCGTCGATTCCGATGAATCCGGGGCACCAGTTTTGCACTAGGGGACCCCCAACACCGTTCCTCAAAGTCTCAGAAACGGTGCCAATGTGCCATCTTCGAAGCTAGGGTTTTTCTCAGTGAGGGCCATTCCAATTTCGTTCAAGGGGGGCATTTCTCATTCAAAGGCTCCCGAGCATGCATGGAAACCTCAAACACATCCACAATGGTGACATGTGGAACTATCCACGGTGGCCACACACACCCGGAAGCCTTCGAATGAGAAATGGCCCCCTTGAGCGAATTTGGAATGGACTTCACTGCACAAAACACTAGCTCCAGAGATAGAACATTAACACTGTTTCCGGGAGTTGGAGACACGATGTGGGGGGTCCCGCAGCTCAAATCTGGTGTCCAAAATCCATCGGAATCTATGGATTCACGATTGGAGTCACGGTTTGGGTGCAATGGGCATTTTCATCGGGCACACTGGTGCCATTCAGGGACACTTTCAGGATTTGCTCCGAGGCCACGAAACCCAAACTGGAGAGCGGACTTGGGTTCCGTCGGCTCCAAAATGCGCATATGGCTAGTGTCAACCTATCCACGATGGCCACACATGCACAAGGGCCTTCGGATGAGAAATTCCCTTCTTGAGTGAAACTGGAATGGCCTTCACTGACGAAAACCCTAGCTTCGAATATGACACATTGGCACCGTTTCCAAGCATTGGAAGCATAGTGTGTAGGGTCCCCTGCTAGAATCTGACATCCGAAATCCATCAGAATCGATAGATTTGCGATCAGAGTCACAGTTTGGGTGCCACGGGCATTTTCGTCAGGAACCCCACGGCCATTCAGGGACACTTTGAGTATTTGCTCCGAGGCCACGGAACCCAAACAGATGAGATGCCTTGGATTCTGCCAGCTCCCACATGCGCGTATGGCAATTGTCGACCTGTCCATGGTGGCCACGCACGCCCGGGGGTCTTCGTATGAGAAACGGCTCCCTTGAGTGAATTTGGAATGGCCTTCACTGAGTAAAACCCTAGCTTCAGAGATGGCATATTGGCACCATTTTCGGGAATTGGAGGTACGGTGTAGGGGTCCCCCATCTTAAACCCGATGTCTGAAATCCATTGGAATCGACGGATTTGCGATCAGAATCATGGTTTGGGTGCAACGTGCATTTTCGTCGGGAACCTGAGGGCCATTCAGGGACACTTTGAGGATTTTCTCTAGGGCCATGGAACCCAAACCGGTGAGCAAACTTGGGTTTCGTCGTCTCCCACACCCACGTATGGCCATTTTGGACCTATCCATGGTGGCCACGCATGCCTCGAATCCTTTGGATCAGAAATGGCCCCCTTGAGCGAAATTGGAATGGCCCTCACTAAGTAAAACCGTAGCTCCAGAGATGGCACATTTGCATCATTTCTGAGACTTCGAGGCATGGTGTGGGGGAGCCCTAGCTGAAACCCAGTGTCCGAAATTCATCGAAATTGACAGATTCTCTACCGGAGTCACGGTTTTGATGCTACGAGCATTTTTTCGAGGCACCCCAGGGAAATTTAGGGACACTTTGAGGATTTACTCTAGGGCCACAGAACCCAAAAGGGTGAGCGGACTTGGATTCCGTCAGCTCCCATAGGTGCATATTTCCATTTTGGATTGTCCACGGTGGCCACGCATGCCCGGGAGCCTTCTGATGAGAAATGGCCCCCTTGAGCGAATTTGGAATGGCTTTCACTCAGCAAAATCCTAGCTTCGGAGATGGCACATTGGAACCATTTATGGGCGTTGGGGCAAGGTGTGGGGGGGGGGGGCTAGCTGAAACCTGGCATCCAGAATCCATTGGAATCAACAGATTCTCTACCGGAGTCACGGTTTTGGTGCTACGAGCATTTTTTCCAGGCACTCCAGGGCCATTCAGGGACACTTTGAGGATTTTCTCCGGGGCCACAAAACCGAAACAGATGAGCAAAGGTGGGTTCTGTCAGCTCCCACAAGTGTGTATTGAAATTGTGGACATGTCCATGGTGGCCATGCACGCCCGAGATCCTTCGGATGAGAAATGGCCCCCTTGAGTGAAATTGGAATGGCCTTCACTGAGCAAAACCCTAGCTCCAGAGATGGCACATTGGCACCGTTTCTGTGCATTGGAAGCATAGTGTGTTGGTCCCCAGCTAGAATCTGACTTCTAGAATCCACCGAAATTGACGGATTCACGATTAGAGTCACGGTTTTGGTGCAACGGCATTTTCGTCGGGCACCCCTGGGCCATTCAGGGACACTTTGAGGATTTGCTCTGCTGCCACAGAACCAAAACCAGCAAGTGGAAATGGATTCCATCGGCTCCCATAGGTGCATATTTCAATTTTGGATGTGTCCACAGTGGCCACGCATGCTCGGGAGCCTTCTGATGAGAAATGCCCCCCTTGAGCAAATTTGGAATGGCCTTAATTGAGCAAAACCCTGGCTCCTGAGACCGCACATTGACACCATTTTCAGGCATTGGAGGCATGCTGTAGGGGGACCCCTAGCTAAACCTGGCGTCTGGAATCCATCAGAATCGATGGATTCTCTACTAGTGTCATGGTTTTGGTGCTATGAGCATTTTTTCCAAGCACTCCGGGGCCATTCAGGGACACTTTCAGGATTTGCTCCAGGACCACAAAACCCAAACTGGCGAGTGGAATTGAATTCTGTCAGCTCCCTATTGGGTCACAACATATCCCATGCTTAGATTAAGCACGAGAGCCCCATTTTTTAATAAACGCAAAGGTATTTGGGTGATTTGTCTTGTAAATATCAGATTTTAAGTTCCATCTTAAAAATCTCTTCACTCATGCTTTTAGTCTGCTTGTTTCCAAGCGTTTGATTATTTCTTCCAAAGTGTTTCGGTTTCAAAAAGCCAAATTTTTTGAGTATTTTGTTGACTGATAAAATCATCTTGAAACCTGACATTTTGACAACCCGCGATCCGATGATTGCGGCATCTGGAATGGTTGTTTTTAAGTTTCGATTTTAGTAGTTCCGCAACCCACAACCCGACGGTTGCTGATTGCAGGGTCACTTTGTAATGAGATTGGGAAATAGTTACTCTGAAACACGAATCCCGCAATGGCGGCATTCGGCTTCCAGGATTGCCGTTTTCCATTGATTTGGTATGTGCCTCCGCAACTCGTAATTTCGAGATGCGGCTTTTGGGATGGTTATCTCTCACAGTCTCACGTCCCCGAAACACACCATCCGCATGGTCGATTTCGGCTTTCGGAAACTCATTTTTACGTTTTTTTGGTTGGTTTGTAATCCCAAAACTCGCAACCCGCAAAATTTGGGTTGCGACTTTCGGGAATCATAAATAAATCTCTCCAATAAACACCCACAACTATGGATTGCGACCTGTGGGCACCATTGTTTGATTGTTTGTAGTTGCGTTTCCACGATCCACAACCTGCACCGCAAATTGCGGATTGCAGAAAGATTGACTTATTTGTTTTTATGAGTTGCGATCCCACATTCTGCAACCCGCAACTGTGGATTTCAGATTGCGGGATGACTGTATATATTTACGAAATAAAACCCTGCAACTTAACTCTAGAGCCGTAAAATTCAATCCCAACCGTGCATTTGTTTTGATCCTGCGATTGAGGTTACGCTGCGTGATTTAAATAATTTTTTGGATTTCCATTTTTTCTGGTATTATTTGGATTGTTTCCATTTTTTTTTGGGGGGGGGGTTTATCATTTCAGTTGTCATTCGATTTTGATTATTGTATGTAATGACTGCTTATTTTTATTTGAACTTGCTTGAGTCATTTACATGCTTTAATTTTGATTAATTGAATTCATATGATGTTACGGTGAGCTTGGCAACAAATTTGAACTCCATTGAATTAATAATTTTTTAGAGTAACTTGATGGGTTAGAATAATTTGATTAAACACTTATTTCTAATCATCCTGATTTATAACTTGAAAGGGTTTATATCAAATAATGGAACCATGCACTTAATTCTCAACTTTGGAAGGATTATTGAATTTTACTAAGCTTTGGATATTTTGTGAAATTTGTCATTTTTGAATAATCTATAATTTTATGACAAAGATTTTTCAAAGCCTTGTTATGTATAATTTAATTGAATCCTGAAAAGGAAAAACATACTTTCAAATCATGGAGAGAGTCAATAATTTGTCATCAAGCAAAGTATTATGTTTTACAAAGAATAATTAGCTTTGCTTATTTACAGGATCATTATTATTGTTTAAATCATATTCAGTATATTTTTGAAAGACAATATTAATAATTGATTTATATGATTGGCTTTTGATATCATATGTTAATGCATAATATTTCACTAAACCCTAATTTGCCGTAGAGGATTAAAAACAAATCGCACAACTGTAGAATACACTTTTTGCACGGAGGATTGCAGGAAAACCGTGAGGAATCAGCTCGAACGGTTGAAAACCCACTTCCCAAATGGGATGATTTTCCCCTAATTGCGAACAGCTTTGCAAATATATGAATAGTTTGGGAGAAAAACGTTGCTGAACATGGGGGAACATTTAGAAATTTATTCCGGTCGTTTTTGCATATAGTGAACGAACCAAGCATCCGGGGATTTGATCCTATCCTTCTCAATGCTATTCACTACTATAAATTTGACCTCCCAAGACTGTGATAAGGAAGAAGATTTCTCTAAGGAATGGAAGAATTTTCATTCTTCTCATATCTGCATTCTTCTTGCAATAATTTCTTGTTGACAGGGAAGAAGAAGGAGAAACACTACTTCTAGATGGTTGGTAATTTTGGAGCTTGAATCAGCAGGAGATGATTTGGAGACACTCCATCTTATCAGAGCCTTTAATTTTGTTTGCAGACCTCATTAATACAGTGATGTAATCTCATTGAATCGTTTCTTGCTTATTGTTCAAATTTGTTTGACAGTGTCTGATTTATTATTTCAAAATTATAATCTATATTGTGTGATCTCTTTGCATATATAAAATAATGCACAGGTCTGTTATACAAATTTCTCTTTATCCCTGATCCATGCATGAAAATATTTTTTTAAGTTTATTTAATTAAAATATTTTCTTTATCTATTTCTGCAATTTGATCTGCAGCAGCTATTTAATCATTTGTTAATTTTTTAATTAACAAAGTGATTACAGGTTAGTCTTGAACAGTTTTACATGCTTATATTATTGTCAATTAATTTTCATTAATTGATTATGATTAAGCTGATAAGTTAATGCATCTTTTACATTTCTGTTGAAGTTGGCAAACATACTTATCCATTACACATCAAGTCCGATCTGCATAAACAAAACATTCCTTTTAGAATAGATTTAACTTAGATTAGATTCTCTTCTCAAATAAGATTAAGATTAACTTTGATTTACCATTTTTATACTTTGTTTTCCCTGAATTGTGAAACTGATCTTATAGATTAAAAAAACCACTTACTCATAGAGTGCCAGCAGAGGCCTAATATCCATGGGTGATTACTACACCAAACAGTTCGAGGTAGAATTGCCCTTGCGTAGGGTCTTTCGAAGCCTTTGGCTGGGTTTTCATCCCCTCTTGTGTGCCTTGGAACCCATTCCAACACCTTGCAGTAACGTGCACATCCGAGACATCAACAAATGGCACTAGAAAGAGGGCAGGTAAAATAAATGACTAACAAATTTTAAATTTAAATCTTGTTATATTAGTTATTTATCCTTTGCCTTGATTATAATTTTCATTTATTCTCCATCCTTTATTAACCTCGTTAATGTGCTAGAAGGCAGATTAGATGAAGAGCTAATCTAGTTGGAGTTGACATCAATGGCTCATGCCCAAACTCCTGTGTGGGAATGCGTTTTTAATTTTCCATCAATTGACATTCCCAATGAGACAGTTTTACTCTTCTCATGACTCAAATTCAATGGTGAAGGAAAGCGATCTGCAAAAGAACATCTTTCAAAATTTTGGTGTAAGTCCATTAAACATAAGGTTGTTGATTTAAATGTTCTTTGTTGGTTGTTTGCATCCACTTTTAGAGGACGGATTCAACGTTGGTTTAAAACTCTCCCACCTAACTCAATTTATTCTTGGTTCAAATTTGTTGATAAATTTTTAGATGATCTTGAAATTTACAATTTTGATAAATTGTGTGAAGAATTAAAAGCTTTATTCATTAATAAAGATTTATCTTTAGAACAATGTTCAATAAATATTAGTCACATTCTTTATAAATTTTATCTTGATGATTTACCACTTGTAATTGATCTTATTTCGAATGCTTTTTTCCCTCTTGATCAACATAATCTAATTGCAGATGATAATTTAGAAGCACATCAAAGTATTAATCTGCATGATGATTTTTGTTTACAAAGTAAGGTGGATTCTTCTCTTATAGAAATTTCAGATTATGAAGTCTCCATTGAACAAGTAGAAGAGGAAGGGAAAATTGAAGATAAATCCATTAATATTGATGAGCAAACTAATCATTCTTCCGAGCAATCAGATTTTCAATCTTCTTCTATTTCAGATCTAGGGGAAGAAAAGTTGATTATAGATCAAAATATATTTGCATCTTCTTCTAATTTTGGCTCTAATCTATTCTTGAATTCAACTTCTAAAGAACGCATTAATATTGCCAATGATTCCAAGTGTTCTAATATTTTGATAAAGCAGATTAGAGATCTTAATCCTCAATTTGAAGAAGAAATTATTGACTCACATCAATACATCTTACCATGGTCGGAAGATAGATTAGGTTTTTATGATTCTACTTCATCTATCGAACCAATTAATTTCATTGATGGGAAGCCTCAAACCAATTATTTAACTTTTCAGATGAGTCCTCATACAATGCACTTATCATTTGCAAATCCAATTCAACAAAGTCATAGTTCACATTCTGATTTTTATGATGAGATTGCAAAACCGCCTATTGATTTATTTTTCAAAGAAGAACTATCTGGTGAAGAATCTGCTTGTGATAATTTTTCTTTTCCTCAAAAAGAATTTAATGCTTGCACTTATTTTTTTTTGTACCCCGATATATTTGGCCAAAATGCAATGCATAGTTCATATTCTTATGAATTAAATTCTACATTGCTACAATATTATGAGGTACAATATAATCATGGTATGCATATAGAAGTTGAAGAAAATAATCTTTCTTCCCATGAAACGTTTTATCGATTATCAACATGGGAATTAGGAAATATTCAAACAAGGAGATTTTATAGGGAGGAAATTGTACAAAAAGAATTGTTGAATTTTTATCATGATATCATGGCTCTTTCACACAATTCTTTGCACAATAATTTTGCAGAGAACTTCCATTGGATATCTCTCTCATCTGCATATTATTTTGAACAATCCTATGTTATTAATCATATGTATCATGATAGGATTGCAGATTGGCTCGAGAGGTCTTTTCTTGAAAAGTTTCCAGAGAACGGTAAGGTTATGCTTACTTTATTTTTTGTAGATCATAAAGAAAGTAAGTATGACTTATTTATTTTTCACTTTGAAAAGCTTCATTTCATTTTACTAATTGAAAATTTCTTTGTTTTTGCAGGTTTCAAGTTACATAAATGGTTACATTGGAAATATGACTTCACTTAGTTTGGTGATATTCACCAAGTAGGATTTAGGGATAAGTTAGTTAAATTTGGTTTAAATTTTTGTTAATAAAGCAGTCGTGATGATATATCAGTTTCATAACTGAAATCAAGGCTTCGTCGAAGGCATTCAAGGAAGTATTTTTATCTTCTTTTACTTTTTATTATTTATGCTCTTGTTTATCATTGGATTTACTTTAAAACATTCATGTTCAAGTTATATCTTCATTTTCTAAACTATAATGAATTTATCATGAAATGTTTTAAGACAACATTTTCATAAAAGTGCATAAATTTTCATTCTTTCCTGATATGAAATGGAATAAAAGAGTCTTCTTAACTTCATAACTGCACATTTTATTTTAGTTTAATCTTTAGGCTCCTTTATTTGTTTTCAATAAAAAACCTGATTGAATCTGATATCTCATGACTTATTAAAAAGCAAAATTTAAATCACTAATTTTTCCTTTTAGTTAGTGATATAGTTGTGAGATTTTGATTTACTTTTGGTTCTAGTTGTATATATGTTTGATTTGATCGATCTTTCATTTTCTTTCCTTGCTTGTTTGTTTTGAGTTTTTCATGGTTTTCACTTTTAAAATAAAAGATCTTATCACTCTTTTACAGTCTTGAAATCTTATCTATAAAGGAAATCTTTATAAATGTTCTTTGCTCTCTGGAAATCAAGTGTTTTGATTAGTTAATCCCTGATTGTGAAAAAACAATATAGACTGTGCTGATAATTCTATTTGAATCTTCCCATCATTATCCTTAGAACTTTATCTTTAACTCAACATAAAAGTTTGAATTTAGTTACTTTTAAGGGAATCAGTTTCAGGAAAAAAGTTTTAATCTATAAGTATTAGTTAATATATAGATTTCTTATGCCATCCTTACTCTTAAAGAGTATAGTCGCTTCCCCACCCATTAAATAGTCTCTTATGAGATTAACATTAAACATAGCCCAATCCTTTTCTTTAACATTTATGGCAGTGAGCTGGGAAATAGGAGGTCTTATCATAAGCTGACCTGCTCATCGTCATGCCTTCTTATGGAATGACTTTATCAAAATCTGGTCACCAAGCCAGGATATTGGCTTGTAGCCACATAAATAGTTGCAAGACGGGGGGTCTCATTACGAACCAGCCCACTCATTATCTATAAGTTGGTGTGAATGACACTGTCACAACCTAATCACCAAGTCAGGACAATGGTTTCTAGTTTCTTTCCAAGGATGCAAATCTTTAACAAGGATTGATAAGCTTTGTATATTCAATTAGTGGATGGGATAAAAGCAACTTATTTGGTTAAAAGGCATCCCTGTCGTGGCTATAGATGTCGGCTGGCTATAGGGTCCTGCCCGTGGTATTGGAGTCATTTCTTAATACTATGTCTTATATGATTAGTTTGATTTCCCGAGGTCAATTCCCAGTAAAGTTCTTGATTTTTAGATCTTGTGTATAATTTATTTTGAAAAATGAGTTGATCTTTAAAAAGGTTTTTTGGATAATGATGGGAATGACTTGGATGTTTTAGAAGCTTTGAAGTCTAACCAATACTATATCATTCAGTGATGAAGGTATTTAGATTATTTGAAATTTAGCATGTAAAGATATTTTATTTTATTCCTAATCTTTATAGATTTCAATATTGTAATTCAGAGATAACTTTTTCGTCCTAGCACATCACCATTTGTTGTGACCACAACAGATCCCATGCTTAGATGAAGCACGAGAGCCCCATTTCTTAATAAATGCAAAGGTATTTGACTGATTTGTCTTGTTAATATCTGATTTTGATTTCCATCTTAAAAATATCTTCACCCATGCTTTTAGTCTGCTTGTTTCCAAGATTTTGATTATTTCTTCCAAAGTGTTTCGGTTTCAAAAAGCCAAAAATTTTGAGTATTTTGTTGACTGAGAAAATCATCCCGAAACTTGACATTTGGACAACCCGCGATCCGACAATTGCGGCATGCAGAACAATTGTTTTTAAGTTTCGATTTTGGTATTTCCGCAACTTGCAACCCGACGGTTGCTGATTGCGGGGTCACTTTGTAATGAGATTGGGAAATAGTTACTCCGAAACCCGAATCCCGCAATGACGGCATTCGGCTTTCGGGATTGCCATTTTCCATCGATTTGGTATTCGCCTCCCCAACCCATAATTTTGGGATGCAGCTTTTGGGATGGTTATCTCTCCTCACAGTCTCACGTCCTCGAAACCCAACACCCGTATGGTCAATTTTTGGCTTTCAGAAACTTGTTTTTACGTTGTTTTGGTTGGTTTGTAATCTCGAAACCCGCAAACCGCAAGTTTCGGGTTGCGGCTTTCGGGAATCATAAATAAAGCTTGCCAATAAACACCCGCAACTATGGATTGCAACTTGCAGGAACCGTTGTTTGATTGTTTGTAGTTGTGTTTCCGCTATCCACAACCCGCACCGCGGATTGCGGAAAGAGTGACTTATTTGTTTTTATGAGTTGCGATCCCGCATTCCGCAACCTGCAACTGCGGATTGCGGATTGCGGGATGACTGTATATCTTTTCGAAATAAAACCCTGCAACTTAACTCCGAAGCCGCACAATTCAATCCCAACCATCGATTTGTTTTGATCCTGCGATTGAGGTTATGCTGCGTGATTTGAATAATTTTTTGGATTTCCATTTTTTTTGGTATTATTTGGATTGTTTCCATTTTTGGGGGGGTTTTATCATTTCAGTTGTCATTCAATTTTGATTATTGTATGTAATGATTGCTTATTCTTATTTGAACTTGCTTGAGTCATTTACATGCTTTAATTTTGATTAATTGAATTCATATGATGTTACGGTGAGCTTGGCAACAAATTTGAACTCCATTGAATTAATAATTTAGAATAATTTGATTAAACACTTATTTATAATCATCTTGAATTATAACTTGAAAGGGTTTATATCAAATAATGGAACCATGCACTTAATTCTCAACTTTGGAATGATTATTGAATTTTACTAAGCTTTGGATAATTTATGAAATTTGTCATTTTTGAATAATCTATAATTTTATGACAAAGATTTTTCAAAGCCTTGTTATGTATAATTTAATTGAATCCTGAAAAGGAAAAACATACTTTCAAATCATGGAGAGAGTCAATAATTTGTCATTAAGCAAAGTATTATGTTTTACAAAGAATAATTAACTTTGATTATTTACAGGATCATTATTATTGTTTAAATCATATTCGATATATTTTTGAAAGACAATATTAATAATTGATTTATAGGATTGGCTTTTGATATCATATGTTAATGCATAATATTTCACTAAACCCTAATTTGTCATGGAGGATTAAAAACAAATCGCACACCTGTAGAATACACGTTTTTTCACGAAGGATTACAGGCAAACATTGAGGAATCAGCTCGAATGGTTGAAAACCCACTTCCCAAATGGGATGATTTTCCCCTAAATGCTAACAGTTTTGCAAATCTATGATCAGTTTGGGAGGAAAATGTTTCCAAACAGGGTTGAACATTCATAAATTTATTCCAACCGTTTTTGCATACAGTGAACGAACCAGGCATCCAGGGATTTGATCCTATCCTTCCCAATGCTCTTCACTACTATATATTAGACCTCCAAAGGCTGTGAGAATGAAGAAGATTTCTCTAAAGAATGGAATAATTTTCATTCTTCTCATATTTGCATTCTTCTTGCAATAATTTCTTGTTGACAGGGAAGAAGAAGGAGAAATGCTACTTCCAGATGGTTGGTAATTTTGGAGATTGAATCAGCAGGAGACGATTTGGAGACACTCTGTCTTATCAGAGCCTTTAATTTTGTTTGCATACCTCATTAATACAATGAATTAATCTCATTGAATCATTTCTTGTTTATTGTTCAAATTTCTTTTACAGTGTCTAATTTATTATTTCAAAATTATCATCTATATTGTGTGATCTCTTTACATATATAAAATAATGCACAGGTCTCTTGTACAGATTTCTCTTTATCACTAATCCATGCATGAAAATATTTTATTAAGTTTATTTAATTAAAATATTTTCTTTATCTATTTCTGCAATTTGATTCGCAGTTATTTAATCATTGTTAATTTTTCAATTAACAAAGTGATTACAGGTTAGTCTTGAATAGTTTTACATGCTTATATTATTATCACTTAATTTTCATTAATTGATTATGATTAAGCTGATAAGTTAATGCATCTTTTACATTTCTGTTGAAGTTGGCAAACATACTTATCCATTACACATCAAGTCCGATTTGCATAAACAAAACATTCCTTTTAGAGTAGATTTAACTTAGATTAGATTCTCTTCTCAAATAAGATTAAGATTAACTTTGATTTACCATTTTCATACATTGTTTTACCTGAATTGGGAAACTGATCTTATAGATTAAAAAAACCACTTACTCATAGAGTGCCAGTGGAGGCCTAATATCTGTGGGTGATTACTACACCAAACAGCTCGAGGATAGAATTTCCCTTGCATAGGGTCTTTCGAAGCCTTTGGACGGGTTTTCATCCCTTGTTGTGTGCCTTGGAACCCATTCCAACACCTTGCAGTAACCTACACATCCGAGACATCAACACTCCCACATGTGTGTATTTCCATTTTGGATGTGTCCATAGTGGCCACGCACGCCCGGGAGCCTTCTGATGAGAAATGGCCCCCTTGAGCGAATTTGGAATGGCCTTCACTGAACAAAACCCTACCCCCGGAGATGGCACAATGGAACTATTTACGGGCGTTGCAGGCATAGTCTGGGGTCCCCTAGCTGAAACCTGGCATCTGGAATCCATCGGATTCGATGGATTCTCTACCGGAGTCACGGTTTTGGTTCTACAATCATTTTTTCTAGGCACCCCGGGCCATTCAGGGACACTTTGAGGATTTGCTCCGGGGCCATGAAACCCAAACCGACGAGCGGAATTGGGTTTCGTCAACTCCCACAAGTGTGTATTGCAATTGTGGACATGTCCATGGTGGCCATGCAAGCCGAGGATCCTTCTGATGAGAAATGGCCACCTTGAGTGAAATTGGACTGGTGTTCACTGAGAAAAAACCTAGCTCCGGAGATGGCACATTGGCACCATTTTCAAGCATTGGAAGCACGATGTGGGGGGTCCCCCAGTTAGAATCCAACATCCAAAATCCATTGGAATCAACAGATTCACGATTAGAGTCACGGTTTGGGTGCAACGGGCATTTTCGTCATGCACCCCGGGGCCATTTAGGGACACATTGAGGATTTGCTTTGAGGCCACTGAACCCAAACCAACAAGTAGACTTGGATTTCGTCGGTTATCATAGGTGCCTATTTCCATTTTGGATGTATCCACGATGTACATGCATGCTCGGGAGCCTTCTTATGATAAATGGACCCCTTGAGCGAATTTGAAATGGCCTTCACTGAGCAAAACCCTAGCTCTGGAGATGGCACATTGGCACCATTTTCGTGCATTGGAGGCATGGTATGGGGGGACCCCTAGCTGAAACCCAACGTCTGGAATCCATTCGAATTGATGAATTCTATACCAGAGTCACGGTTTTGGTACTACGAGTATTTTTATCCAAGAACCTCGGGGCCATTCAGGGATACTTTGAGAATTTGCTTAGAGGCCGCAGAACCCAAACCAGTTAGTGGAGTTGGATTTTGTCAGCTCCCATAGGTTGATATTTTCATTTTGTATGTGTCCACGATGGCCACAGATGCTCGAGATCCTTTTGATGAGAAATGCCCCCCTTGAATGAATTTGGAATGGCCTTCACTGAACAAAAACCTAGCTCTGGAGATGGCACATTGGCACCATTTCTGGGTGTTGGAGGCACGGTGTGGGGGGGCCCTATCTAAAACTCGGAGTTCGTAATCCATCGGAATTGACGCATTCTCTACCAAAGTCATGTATTTTTTGCTACGACCATTTTTTCCAGGAACCCCAGGGCCATTAAGGGACACTTTGAGGATTTGCTACGGGGCCACGAAATCCAAACCAGTGAGCGGAATTGGGTTCCGTCAGCTCCCACAAGTGTGTATTTCGATATTGGACATTTCCACGGTGGCCATGCATGCCCAGGATCCT
Organism: Larix kaempferi; assembly: GCA_027924585.1. Lineage (NCBI taxonomy): Eukaryota > Viridiplantae > Streptophyta > Pinopsida > Pinales > Pinaceae > Larix > Larix kaempferi. The sequence continues at coordinate 6,108,427 of BSBM01000376.1, forward strand.
TCTATTGAGAAATGCCCCACTTGAGCAAATTTGGAATGTCCTTCAGTGAACAAAACCCCAGCTCCAGAGATGGCACATTTGCACCATTTCCAAGCATTGGAGGAATGGTGTGGGGGGTCCCCTAGCTGAAACCCAATGTTCGAAATCCATTGGAATTGATGGATTCACTACCGGATTCACGGTTTTGTTGTACGGCCATTTTTTCCGGGAACCCCATGTCCATTCAGGGACACTTTGAGGATTTACTCCGGGGCCATGAAACCCAAACCGAGGAGTGAAATTGGATTCCATCGGCTCCCACACCTACACATTGTCATTGTGGATGTGCTCATGATGGCCATGCACTCCTGGGAGCCTTCGGATGAGAAATGTCCCCCTTGAGTGAAATTGGAATGGCCTTCACTAAGAAAAACCCTTGCTCCGGAGATGGCACATTGGCACTGTTTTCGGGAATTGGAGGCACAGTGTGGGGTGGGGCTAGCTGAAACCCGGCATCCCGGATCCATCAGAATCAATGGATTCACGATCGGATTCATGGTTTGGGTGCAAGGGGAATTTTCGTTGGGAACCACGAGGCCATTCAGGGACACTTTGAAAAGTTGATTTCTTTGCCATTAAACTATGCAATTTCCTTCAAAATTTTGTTCATTGACATAATGGATACATGGAAATTAATCATATTTTTCTTATATATTTTGCAAAAACGAGGATATATGCATTAAATTTTATTTTCATCCTATTAAGTTTGCTTGTGAATACTATGTGTTGCATTTTTTACTGATATATTAATGAATTTTGACTTTTCCCTGTTTTTTCTCTTATCATTGACAAATTAATAGGCATGCATTAATAACTGAGTTTAGAAGGATGATTTGAAGTGACATATTGATGTGTTTGTTGGATGTTGTGTGTATGTGTGTATGTGAATTTGCTCTATGTGTGAATATTGATACATTCTTCTTTGAGCAAGGTTTGATAAGAAGTAAAAGTGACCCTCATTGGTATATCGAGAAGGATGAATATGGGCCTATTGGTTTGATTTCTTTATATGCCAATGATCTAATCATAAAAGGAAGTGCTACTATGTTCATTGAAGAAATGAAAAGAATCCTTTCACATGAATTGGAGATGAAGGACCTCAGGGAGTTGTATTATTGTTTAGGCCTTGAAGAAGTATTGAGGGATGATGGTGTGTAGTTGATCACACAAACCAACTATACAAATCAGATTATCATGAGGTTCAATATGAATAAATGAAAGCTAGTGTATTGAAACAAAATGTGAATCTCAATAGTAAAGATGAAGCAAAAAAGATGAATGACACTTTGTATCTAGAGTTGGTGGGAAGTCTAAATTATGTTACATCAACTAGACCAGATTGTGATTTCATGGCTAAGGAGAACCAACAATCATCAAATGAGATACCCAAAGTTCCATCAAATTGACAAATAATCCAACTTATCATGGCAGGTCCAAGATTATTGAAATGTTGCATCATTTTCATAAGGAGAAGATATAATGAAAGGAAATCTAGTATTTGGTCTACTATAATACATATGAGAATGTGGATGGCATCTTCATTAATTCTTTTGGAAAAGACAAAATTCAAAATGTGTAGAGATAATTTGTGTGTTTGGAAAAAATCTTCTTTTTTGAAATAATGAATGAATGAGTTGTTCTTGAGTTCATTCCCAGAACCATAATAATTCATTGTGACGTTTCAAAGCTAATAAAATACATTATAGTGTGATATGAGTGAGACATTGATCTCATTGTTTAGGGAATTTTATTGTTCCTTTTTTACTTTCTTATTCTTAGAACACGCACAGTGCAAACTATTGATATATAGGTTTTCAGTTTACACTTTAATGCAATGTAATAAGTATATGAGACCACTTGGTGTCTAGAAATAACATCTATATGTATGTGGAAACTTTTCCATAACATTGTTATTAAAGACAAAATCATGTATGCAAAAATGTAATCAAAGACAAATTCATATAGACAAGTGCAGATCCATCTATTAATATGCAAAAATGATCCAATCATGTACAATTTTTGGAAAAATTGAACATCATTCCAAACGTCTATATAATGGAAACTCATGCCCTGTACAAAATATGGAAACTTGTTCCCTATACAGAAATATGGCAACTCGTTCCCTATACAAAATATGTCAATGCATGCCCAAAATGCCACATCGTGGCTAGTGTACATAGGAGGGTCTCTCAATCCTCATGCCCACCCTCGGAGATCCCAAGTGCATCTCCAAAATTGATTTTCCTCTTCTTCCTGCTAGAGGAAGCTAGGTGCTTTTGGAGACTTTGACCATGTCCCCCTAAGCCCTGAAACGACAACAATAATATATCAACTTTTCCTGGCAATTAGACAAGTATAAAACATAATTTAAAAATAAAAATAGTTTTCAAATCTTAAATAACTCATTACATGCGAGGCTGTAAGTCATGAGGGGGTCTCTCTCCTCTGTGCTCCAAGTCTCTCAGCAATGCCACCCTGTAACATTTAGAACAATTACATAAATGACGAAATTATATGCATATAGTAATTTTCATTAAAATTGAACGAGATTTTCATAAACTAGTCAATCTCGCCGTGAACACAACCGGCTAGTCTTCAGGGCTGGCGGATGGAGCAGTCGGTTGGAAAACCTGCTTCGATGCTATGGTGAATGGTATAGGGGCGGATGTATCCACATCAATGGTGGCTACACCACTGGGGGTCATGGTGGAAGAAGGAGAGGTGGAAGAAGGATGCGTGGAATGGCGTGGGAAAAGAGGATATGCATGTCCAAGGCAATAAGCCCCATATGGCTATAATATGGACGGGGCCACCATGGAAGGGGACGCGAATGTGGTGGGGGAATGTAGGGGGGGATAGGTATGTGTTACGGTGGAGGGATGGGTGAATGTGGATGCGTGGTATATCCTGGTCAGATGGGGGAGGATGGAAACATGGAAAACTGTAACGGAGGTGGTGGAAAGGTTGGGACGGGGTGATAGGACACAGGATATGAAACAAAAGGGGGAGCTAGATGGAAGTGTAGTGCTGGATAGGGGGGGGATGGATGGAAGGGGGTTGGGAGTGATGCATGGAAGGGGGAATGTATTCCAGGGGATACAACTGGCATATACAGTGGCCGAAAGGCCGGGGAGGGAGGAATAACGACACTGGCAGGCCGGGGTGCTCGCACCTTCATACACATTTATAACCTCATAGTTTAATATAGAAAAATATAAATATACACATACAAGTCATCATATTTGAAATTAAATTTATTCTTTAATAAACATGATACCAGGACACATAGATATTTGTTGATCCCTTATGGGGATGGTTAGTCACTGGAGCCTACAGACACCTTTGGGAACACTACAATTTTTAGATTGAATTTATAAAACCAGTATTAACAATATTAAACAAAATTCCAATGAGAATGACAACGATAGTACTTAAAAAATCATGACTGCAATTAATTTAGATTCAAGTTAGATGATTAACAAAGACAAACAAATGTGGTGGTTTGATGGGATTTGGATATTATATAAAGTTTTTATTGTATTGGTGTAGTCCATTTGTTCAAGACTTGGTAAAGAACATGGTTGTGACGATCGTGTCCTTTGACCCACAATGGATTGGGCCCATGCTAGGAAAAAATGACCCATTTTGTGGTCATTCGTTGAAGATAACGTGGCAAAGAAGATTGACAATTTATGCTTGAAGTGTTTGATGGCCAAAGTTGTCATTGCTGACAACACATTAATGACAAAGGTCAAAGTGATGACATGGAAAAAACTTGACTGAACAAATGGTAAACATGACAAGCTTTCATGACTTGAAAAGTGGCAAGCAAGCATGACAAGTGTAGAATACTTGACAAAGTGAAGACATGACAAAGGATTAATGACAAGGACTTGATAATGACATTGATGAAAATACATTAATGACAAAGACATGGAAGAGTTAAGAACATGGAGCATACACACTATGGAAAGCACAATGGAGATGATGGCATGGCTTGAGGAATGGAAAAGTTGACAAGTATGATAAACATGGCAAGCATCAAACATGGAAAGCATGACAAGTGTTTATGACAAGCATGGAAGAAGGACATGGCAAGATAAGGACAAGACAAAGACAAGTGACAAGCAAGCAAGCTTGATGGCTTGTCAAGCATGGTGTCTGATGACACGGAACGTGACAAGGAGGACATGCTTGATGAAAAGAAGGATTGATAACTTGGTGACATGCAGGACGATGACTTGGAAAACATAAGCTTAGAGGAAAAATACAAGATGATGAGGTAGACAAGGAAGATGTGTGGGAATTTGGAAGGCCCCTTGCGGGCATTTCAAAGCCCCATTGCAGGCATAATCAGAAGGACCATTTGGGCATTCTTTGAAGCACCCATTGTGGGCATTTGTGGTGTATTGCAGGCATATTAGTAATGGCATGCGGGAATTTAAATGAGACCATTGCGTGCATAATCCAACACCAATACAGCCATGTGTTGATGGCGCTTGTGGGCATCAAAGTGGAGTCCACTACGGGCATTTTTAAGAGTGCATTGCGGGCATCTTAAGGGCATATTAAGCAGCCCTTGTGGGCATTTTAGAGAACCCTTGTGGGTATCTCTATACCCCTCCTTGTGGGCATTATTTAAACTTCCTGCAGGCATATTGGAAAATCAACTTCAATAGTTGGTTGTCTTGATAGATTTCATAAGTCATCCGAAGTGACAAAATATCCAAAGAAGGTCAAATCAATTTTGGTACGGATAAAATGGACAAGCTCGGGATTATTACTCTTGGTGAAAGGAATCCTTAGTAAAGCAAGGTGCTCAATATTTTTGAAGTATAATCTCAGCAGTCTATTTGAAAGGGGGAGTATCTACATATACTTATAAAAATTTGAAATTGGCAAATGATGGAAGCTAAAACTCAAAAGATGATCTTGTGAAGTGTTTAAAGATACAATTATTTTTGGGTATTGTGAAGCCTTTAATGGCTAATTCGCCCTTTGTCATTAATGTCAAAGAGCGAGAAAAATAAATTTAGGTTGCCATCAATGACAAAGGGGGAGATTGATGAATATGGTTTTCATTGATGACAACACATTAATGACAAATCTTGTTTAACAATGATAAGGACATGCATGATGACATCGACATGGCTAGGACATGGAAAGTAACAAATCATGTAGTACATGGCAATTTGATGGTAAGGATTGAATGAAAAAGGTTGGAGACATGTAATATTGATGGAGAGATGGCACATGTTGAAGGACATTGAAGATCAAGAGAACATGGCAAACAAACTATGACAAAGGACAATGATATGGCATAAGGATGAACATGAAGGACAAAGACAAGTGGCAAGGGTGACTAGGAAATAATTGATGACATAAAGAACACACGTGGCATGAAGACATGGGAACATGAGATACAAAGGCTAGAAAACAAGACAAAGCATGATGACATGGAAAATAGACACTAGATGACAATAACATTGATGAGGTGGAAAAAGCAAAAATGACATGGTGGACAAATTAAAAATGACATGGTGGACAAGGAATATGGATTCAGGAATTTGGAAGGCCCCTTATGGGAATTTCAAAGCCCCATTGTGGGCATGATGCTGATGAATAAGGAGGAGCTGTGGGCATCTCTAAGAAATCCCTGCGGGAATTTTGATGAAGAGATTGTGGGCATTTTTAAACTACACATGAGGGAATTTGTCATGTCCCAAATTTGGTATTGGGTCACAATGGCCTAATCACATTGGCCCTATTCATTAGAGTTTGTCAAATTGATGCTAAAGGTCAAATAATTGCCAAGGAGGAAAATTACTAGTTTCCTAGGTTTGGGGTGGAAGCTTTGGGATTTGGAATAATGGGGATAATAAATGATGTTTGAACATTAGAATGGCATAAATATTTAATAAAGGAGCTAAATAAATATATACAAGTGAAAATCAAAGTGGCATTTCATCATGAAGACACATGGAGGAAGTGGGACCCACATATGGCTAGATTTCCCCACTACATTTGGCATCATTCTCTCACCAATTCGAATTCAAGGTGAATGGTAACATACTTGGTGAAGTCCAAAAGGTATTATTCATGGCATAACTCATCCAAGGTCGAAATATAGAGGAAGAGTAACTCCCATGGAAGAGGAAGAGACAATTTGGAGCTAGTGAGACACTTGGGCTAGATTCCCTAGCTCTATGACAACAATGATGAAGATGCTATGACACCTATGACACAAATCAGACCTGAAGGCTGACATATGACATATATGACATGTCAGGGCTAAAAATAGACTCCAAGAGGGCGCTCAAGGGTGTTAGGGCAGCTAAGATGCTTCCACATGTGATTTGGTGGAAGTGGGAGACTAGGAATTGTTGTACAAGTGGCGTTCTTTGGAATCTCTTCCCAACTTGAGTTGGCATGAGTCTCTTGGAAGGAATTCGACCCATGGAGTCCATTAGAACTTTATAAATGTCAATAAAAAAGAATGAAAGCAGCTTTTGATCGTTTGTAGAATTTGCAATTGCATTTGTGAAGAGGGAGAGCTAGTGGATGACTAGTTTCTTGCCTTAGCCAATTTCGAGGGTGAAAGATTCCCATCCAAGTTGGTAATTGGAAAGGCCATTCAGACCTTTCATTTGGAGCTTTAATGGAGTCTTTATTTGCAGGTGTAAGCTACAGGGCAGCTCATGGTTTCTTCTATTGCAGCTCACTCCTTCAACCATTTCCAGTTTTGATGGCATATTCTTGATCCTTGAGGGAGGGCGTTTTTGGTGAGCTATTGTACTCTTTGGGGAAGCTTTTAATGCCCCATTTATTTTGTAATATGAAGTAAATACTCTGTTCTTCATCTCCAAAAAGTTTCAGGTCGAAATTCCAAGTAAAAATGTATAAATCTCATTTTTAATGGAAGAACAATGCCATTTCCCCACTACCTTGTTGTGAGCCAATGTATTGATGATTATTTCGAATGAATGGATGATTCTCTGATATATTTGTGATAAATATACTGCCATGGATGTCTTCTACAAGTTTCATGTACTGTACTTGAGCATTTGAAGCATTTTTACTCAGTGTAGTTGTATTGGGAGGTGAAATAGTGCCATTTCCCCAAGGGTCGAATTGGGGATTTTTGCAGTTGAATGGGAGAGGGTGAGAACAGTTGTAATAATCCATTAATGGTGCATATGAGACTTTAATAACATACTTAACACAGTAAATACCTCTGTCCATAAATTTGAGTGGGTTTGGAGGCATTTGGGAAGCCATTTTCATTATTTACCCCAGGGGGATTTGAACCCCAAATTACTAGTAAAATTGCATAATTGGTCCAGAATATTAAGAGAGTTTGCAGAGGTCTTTTGGTGGCCATATGTCATCCATAAACATCATATTAAAGTTATAATATCATTCATACACCTTCCTTGAAGATTTGAAGGCATTTGGAGTCAATTTGAGACCTAGAGACCAATACTAGTCAAAGGAGAATCACTAGTAAAGTTACCTACATTGATCAGAATTGAAAGAGGATTTGCAGAAGTATCTTAAAGGTCCAAAGGCATCCCTGAAATACATATTTATGTTCTAATATCATTCATACACCTTCTCAGAAGATTTTTGATCATTTGGGGCAAATTTGGGACCTAGAGATCAAAACTAGTCAAAGGTCGAACAAGGGAAAAAAAGTGGAAAATTGCAATTTTAATAAAATTCCTAATAAGGGACATTACAGTGGTATCAGAGCATGATCTTGGCACCTGATGTGGTATAATATCTATGAGGAAAAGAATTTAGGTACCACCATTATATATTGAAACCAAAAGTGCTTTTGTTGAAGAGGAAAAAAAAAGTAGGAGAAGAAGAGCAAATTTTTTGAGGGAACTATGACTAGGGATGAAAAGGGAGCCTCATATGATGGTGAGGAGCATATAAAAATTATGAAAACAATATTTGAAGATATGACCAAGCAAATTAAGGAAGGATTCGAATTGTTTTCTATCGAACTTGTGGAAAAAATTATTGATTTTAAGGAAACCAAGGGGCAAAATGCAACAGCTTGCTTGAAGGAGCAAAAGGAAGAGACATCACAAGATAGTGAAGAATATTCTATTGAAAATATGGAAGATCATTTCGAGACACCTTCTAGCTTAGACATGAACCAAAGAGCATCTACTGATGGATGCTTAAACTATGAAGGAGTACCTATTGATGGGTGCTCACACCTCTATGTTGGTGACATAGAGATCACTTTTGAAAGTGTTGCTGCAAGCCCAAGTTCCATTAAGCATGATAATGAAGACCTTGCAGCAGTTGAAGAAGAACCAAGATCAACTTCCCCATCACCACTTGAGCTTCATGAAGTTGGTCCAAGAAAAAATGAAGAAGATGAGGAGGTTCATTTGCAAGAGCCTCATTTTCTTGAAGGGTCCTTAAAGATGAATGAAAAGAAGATCCAAGAGTCCCTCAGCATTCTCCATGACACTCAAGCATTGGTGTCAAATTCTTGTTGGAGAGCTACTTCATTGGAGGAAACATCCTTCCTTGAAGACATGGAGAAGATTCAAAGAGCAATGTGCCACATCAAAGATGAACTTGAAGAGATCCAAACACTTGATGTGGTGGAAGAGGAATTTGAATTGCCTCTTGATGAAGGTTATGCAATTTTTAAAGAAGAGCATGATTCCTCTACATTGGAACCAAACTATGACAAAGAGTTCACACTTTTGAAGGAGCTGCATGATACTACCCATATGGATCCTTCCCATGATGAAACTTCTGCACTTTTTGATCATTTGGGTGAGTTAGTTCATTCTCCTACTTCCTACAATTCCATGTTTTGCAACATTAGTCTCAATGAAGTATGGGTGAAAGGGTTCTTTTTGATGGTGCCACATGAGGAGCATGGAACTCCTAGATTTAACTTTTATGATGACATGGTTGGAGCACATTCTTATTCACATTTGCAGCAGCATCATTTGTCACTTTATGATGATTCACATCTACATGGATGTACCGATGATATGGATTTGAGTCACTTGAAGACTCATGGTTTTTCTTGCTCAACACTGGGTTCATTTTATGTTAGAGGAACTTCATCCAACACTTGGGTGAATAGATTTATGATGGGAGAACATTTTTGTTGGCAGCCACATACTTTGTTACATCTTTATGATTCTCACATTCATGGATGTATGGGTGAGACTTCTTTGAGTCATTTGAAGTCTCCTTGTTTTTTCTGCTCATTATTTGGTTCAGATTTTAGTGGAGATTCTTCATTCACTTCTTGGATGAAAGAATACATGGTTGAATATTTTGATGCATATCACATCCTTTTGGAGCAGCATTATAGGATATGGGATCCTCACCTATGTCATTGGAGCAGATTTGATTGGTCACTTGAAGCTTGTATGCACTTGGAAAATGGTGGTCTACTTGCTTGGAGGTATAAGCACCTTCATGACTCTTTGATTAAGCATATCCTTGATGTACATTTTCATTATGTTGTTATGTACTTTGATGATATATATTTGGTACTCATGATGTTTGGAAGGATGCATACAAGAAAATGGGATCCAGGAATCCTCTTAACTAATGGTGTGGGTTGGAGAGCACTCTTAATTATTGGGGTGCAATACAAGCAATGGGACCCTGGAATAATTTTTATCTCATTGGTTTCAAATTTTTTGGGGAAACAAGCAGTATGGGATATGGATTTCCCCACTTAATAAAGTGATTTTTATCAGAGTAGTGCAGCAGCAAGCATGGTGGTTCCTCTCTAAAATCTTCATGGAAACTCAAAGACTCAAGGTTGGGCAATTCAATGGCAACTTCAAAGAATTATACAGAACGCAGGTTCTTCAACACCCACGTTTAAAATTGCTTGAGGACAAGCAATATTGGGAAGGGAGGATTTGTCATGTCCCAAATTTGGTATTGGGTCACAATGGCCTAATCACATTGGCCCTATTCATTAGAGTTTGTCAAATTGATGCTAAAGGTCAAATAATTGCCAAGGAGGAAAATTACTAGTTTCCTAGGTTTGGGGTGGAAGCTTTGGGATTTGGAATAATGGGGATAATAAATGATGTTTGAACATTAGAATGGCATAAATATTTAATAAAGGAGCTAAATAAATATATACAAGTGAAAATCAAAGTGGCATTTCATCATGAAGACACATGGAGGAAGTGGGACCCACATATGGCTAGATTTCCCCACTACATTTGGCATCATTCTCTCACCAATTCGAATTCAAGGTGAATGGTAACATACTTGGTGAAGTCCAAAAGGTATTATTCATGGCATAACTCATCCAAGGTCGAAATATAGAGGAAGAGTAACTCCCATGGAAGAGGAAGAGACAATTTGGAGCTAGTGAGACACTTGGGCTAGATTCCCTAGCTCTATGACAACAATGATGAAGATGCTATGACACCTATGACACAAATCAGACCTGAAGGCTGACATATGACATATATGACATGTCAGGGCTAAAAATAGACTCCAAGAGGGCGCTCAAGGGTGTTAGGGCAGCTAAGATGCTTCCACATGTGATTTGGTGGAAGTGGGAGACTAGGAATTGTTGTACAAGTGGCGTTCTTTGGAATCTCTTCCCAACTTGAGTTGGCATGAGTCTCTTGGAAGGAATTCGACCCATGGAGTCCATTAGAACTTTATAAATGTCAATAAAAAAGAATGAAAGCAGCTTTTGATCGTTTGTAGAATTTGCAATTGCATTTGTGAAGAGGGAGAGCTAGTGGATGACTAGTTTCTTGCCTTAGCCAATTTCGAGGGTGAAAGATTCCCATCCAAGTTGGTAATTGGAAAGGCCATTCAGACCTTTCATTTGGAGCTTTAATGGAGTCTTTATTTGCAGGTGTAAGCTACAGGGCAGCTCATGGTTTCTTCTATTGCAGCTCACTCCTTCAACCATTTCCAGTTTTGATGGCATATTCTTGATCCTTGAGGGAGGGCGTTTTTGGTGAGCTATTGTACTCTTTGGGGAAGCTTTTAATGCCCCATTTATTTTGTAATATGAAGTAAATACTCTGTTCTTCATCTCCAAAAAGTTTCAGGTCGAAATTCCAAGTAAAAATGTATAAATCTCATTTTTAATGGAAGAACAATGCCATTTCCCCACTACCTTGTTGTGAGCCAATGTATTGATGATTATTTCGAATGAATGGATGATTCTCTGATATATTTGTGATAAATATACTGCCATGGATGTCTTCTACAAGTTTCATGTACTGTACTTGAGCATTTGAAGCATTTTTACTCAGTGTAGTTGTATTGGGAGGTGAAATAGTGCCATTTCCCCAAGGGTCGAATTGGGGATTTTTGCAGTTGAATGGGAGAGGGTGAGAACAGTTGTAATAATCCATTAATGGTGCATATGAGACTTTAATAACATACTTAACACAGTAAATACCTCTGTCCATAAATTTGAGTGGGTTTGGAGGCATTTGGGAAGCCATTTTCATTATTTACCCCAGGGGGATTTGAACCCCAAATTACTAGTAAAATTGCATAATTGGTCCAGAATATTAAGAGAGTTTGCAGAGGTCTTTTGGTGGCCATATGTCATCCATAAACATCATATTAAAGTTATAATATCATTCATACACCTTCCTTGAAGATTTGAAGGCATTTGGAGTCAATTTGAGACCTAGAGACCAATACTAGTCAAAGGAGAATCACTAGTAAAGTTACCTACATTGATCAGAATTGAAAGAGGATTTGCAGAAGTATCTTAAAGGTCCAAAGGCATCCCTGAAATACATATTTATGTTCTAATATCATTCATACACCTTCTCAGAAGATTTTTGATCATTTGGGGCAAATTTGGGACCTAGAGATCAAAACTAGTCAAAGGTCGAACAAGGGAAAAAAAGTGGAAAATTGCAATTTTAATAAAATTCCTAATAAGGGACATTACAGAATTTGACATGGAGTGCTATGACCATTTTTGGAGAAGCCTGTAGGAATTTTAATCAAGGGATGCGGGCATCCTTAAGGACCTCCTACGGGCATGTTAAGAGGGAATGTTGTATAGCCCTTGCAAGCATTCTGAAATACCCCTTGCTGGCATTTCAAGTAACCCTTGCAGGCATTCTAAAAGGCCCTTGCGGGCATGAGTTTATGGTCATTATAGGAATATGTCACAATCTTTTGTGGGCATAATTTAGTGGCTAACGAAGCATCATGGGAATTATGGAAGGACATGACATGGCACAAAAAAATTGAAAGAAAATGATGATGATGTGGAAAAGAAAAGAATATATATATATATATATATATATATATATATATATATATGTTTGATGAGAAAAACATGGAGATAATAAATATCATTTGGTAAAATGAAAAATTAAAATAATACAATGACAAGTCGGCCTCCCAAAAACTCATGGAAAAGTAAAATATAAATGAAGGACAAATCGACATTTTGAATGAGTGAATTTGTGTGGATCAGTGGAAGATTTCAAAGGGTATTTAGAGGAAGTCTGAGGATAGGTTCGGTGGCTGTAGTGGAGCAGCAGAAGCAGTATGATAAAATTATTTTTATATCTTTGATTTTTCTGGGTAAAACCTAACAACAGCATGATGAAGACATGATGATTGATTTCAGGGCAGCTGTATGGAATGTTGTGGTTGTGGAGATGATTGTGGACAGTCAAAAGCATATGGATAGAATGAAGATAAATATCTGGGAAGAATGATGATATAAGGATAGATTTATGATGATATGCTTGGACAGAAGAATGATATAGCGGCAAAAGATTGATGAAGACATGATGTTGATGGACATAATAAAGATGATTTGCCTATCATAGATTGAAGACATGCTTTAATTTGGAAAACAAACAAGGAATTCTTGTTTGATGGTGTATGTAATTTGTAGACTTAAGAAAATTCTGAAATATCAATTGTAAATCTGTATTTGTTGGGGGTGTTTTTGCATCCTAGTCAGTTGTGCCTGACAAAATCATCTGGTGGGTGATGCCACCTTATGGGTTGTAGCCCATAATGGAGATTGAAGTCTCCAATTACAATATAAAAGGTTTACAAATCTTATCTTGTGTCTCTTGTGATATGATGAGATGATTTATGATGTGTATATCAATTTAGACAAATGACATGTTTAGTTTGATGAATGATGATAGTTTATGCTAAATGATGAAATTTGTCTAGTGTCAATGTTAAATTATCAAATGATACATGTTTGAGTCTAGAAGAAGTTGAAATTGTTAATAAATGTTTGAGCACTAATTCACCCCCCCTCTTAGTGAGCCATTGTGTTCATCAAACACAACTGTAAAATCCGATGATAATATGATAGACATGTTTTGTGAGAATTATTCATTTTAGTTTTAGTTTTAAACGATAATAATATAAAAAATGGTTACTCAGTGCTAATTAATTTATAATTCTTGAACACAAATTACTCATAACTAGATCTAATTATTCAAAGTAAAGAAGCTACCTGTGTGTATGGCACCACAATCTACTCTACTGCTGCCATGGCTTGGTCTAGGTCGAAGGACCTGATGTCCTCCCACCTGGAGGATGGAGACTCGGACCTGAATAACTGTACATTAAAACAAATAAAGTCAACAATGTGTAATTCAAAGTTAAATATATTAAAAATATGATATCAAATAAAATACAACAAATACTTGAACATTAAATAAAACAATAGCTAACCTGTTCCATGTAGCTCTATGTGCATGCTGCTATGTAGGACCATGGCAAGAATGACCATAGTGAGAACAACGATGTGTCGTTGTTCCATTCGAACTAGATGGCCCCGCTTGGGTTCCACTGGTACCTGGCATGTTCCAGCCACCAACCATAGACCATGCAACTGTGTGTGTCCCATTGATGTCCCCTTGGATCTGTGAAGACATAGCCACGCATGTTGTATGTCTAAGAAAATGACGTGTGGCATGTCTAACTCAGTCATCAATCTCATCTAGGCTTCTACCAAACTGATGTGTCGAGGGAGGGGGGTTTGGCTCTCTCCTAGGTGCAGGAGGTCGTCTGAGTGGGTTGTGACGAGCCTTAGGTCGATCTTGGGAAGAGCCAAGAAAGACACCCTGAAACTCATTGATGTCAAAATAATTGACATGGTAGCCTAGCTCAAACTCAACCCACGATTTCCTAAGAAAATACTGTGGGTCCTCCAAATTATTGCATGGGGGACTATCATACACCATGAACCATCTCTTTCTCCAATTATATCTCCATGGATGGTAAATACACCAGTCCATGCAAACTCGTCTCTTCCTCACATCTAGAGGTTGTCTTGTCCTGGCCCCTATGAATTTGCGGTACAATTGTGCTTTCGTGATGTTGAGGTCTTTAATTTGATCTTTGGATATCCCAATGGAATAGTGCTCCCTCATTCGAACCCTGTATTGGCTCAGATTTTTTATCTCACCGTGGGAAATGTTTATGGATTCAATTATGTTTTGAAATGGTGTAGCCAGGGAAACCCGAGAGGGTTCCTTGGTTCTCTTCAATTCATCTCTTCATACCCTTAATTTGTTTAAATCTTGGTGTAATTCATCCTCGGGGTTTTCAGATGGTTCATCACCAGGTTCATTGTCCGTTCCAATGTTGATGCTATCTTTTGGTGGTTCAGTTTCATTGGTTTCCTCTAGTGGTTGTGGTGTGTTTCTCATTTTTTTAGGTGTATTTAATTTGCAATGAAAATTTGTTGGTTTTTTAATTGTTTGTAAAAAATTTAATTTAAAATTGCAATGGAAAACAAACAAACAAAAAATAAAAAATTGATTCGTTGAGCACCTACTTGGAGGCAATAGCGAAAATGGAATGGAGGTTCGGATTGATGCTAAGGAGGATGTGTTTGGGTGCTCCAGCACATGCTCGCGAGGTCCTTGTTTCACCACTCCACTCTCGTGGGTTTGTTATTGTGATAACAAAACCGCGGTCTTTTTTTTTTTATAAAAAACACAGGCGGGCGCACGCGTTAATGACGCATGAATGCATATGTTTGCATACGTGTTAATAATGTGTGCATGGACATTTTTTCCACGTCAACTCACCAATGTGGAAGTTCGGCATTGCCGAAGTAGGAGTGTGTGCACGTGTTTGAATGCGTGTGCGTGCCCTTGTTTTGTTTCCACTCGCACACTTCTATTGCGACCTTTTTGGGTACCAGCTTCATGCGGGTACCTTACACCTATATAGAATATTCGACTAATTGAATTTTTTCTGAATTTCCAACTACCAATACGACCCAATTACGCTACTATTTTTCCAACCACGAATAGAGGTGTTCAGCGATAGAGGAGAATGGGGAGAGGGCAGATTTTCCATTGAAAAATAAAGATCAAAACGATGTGATAAAATATAAGACCGGGGTTTGCGTGAGCTCTAAGGAAAGAGCTCCTCCTACAATGTCAATCAAATGCAGGGAGTGAGGATGGGGTCTACGTAATCCATTCGTCACGAATACCAGAACTCGCTTGATCATGTTTGGCCGTTAATGTTTTTATTATATGTATTAATAGGTGGAGAGATACCTTAATGTGGAATAATTTGAGTTTATTAAATATTTAAAAGAATATAAAAAAGGTTATTATATATTTAAAGAGGTAAAAACTAAACATAAAATGTAAATTTGTGATGCTATATAGGTAACATCGTGTCTTTAACCTTAAATGCACTCAAGTTATAGAAAATTTAACCTTAAATCCATTCAAGTTATATAAAATGTAATAGGAAAATGTAATAGGTAGTCTTTGAGTTCAATATATAATATTTTTTTCCATGTTAATTCCATTCTTATTTATAGTATCATAATATAATGTAATTTCCTAAATATTTAGGTGACGTTTTTTTAATGAAGTCCCATTACATTAATTTAGTAACATAGTGAACCTTATTTAATAATCTCGACATAGTGTATTTATACACCCTTATGGAAGATCATAACATAGACATTTAGTACGATGCAATTAGAGAAATTAACAATCTTTCACAAAGAAAAAATTGGACTCATTATTAGATTACAAAAAATGAACATTAAAAGGATGATAATAGAAAGTTGTACTAGTTTGAAAAGAAATATAATTTTTGTTTTTAATTAGAAACTTGTTACAACATTTTATCATAAACATTTGTTTTTATCCTCTTTCATGAGGCTATATTCATCAAAATTTGTCTTCTTCATCTTGTCATAAGGATTAGAACTGAAAGGATCACAAACCTTCCATGTGTGATCTTCATTTGTCATGTGGTTATGTTCATCACATTTTTGTTTTTCATGTTGTCATGTAGATTCTAAGAAAAAAAGCACAAATCTTAAATCACGTAAAAATTATACCACGCATTTCACCATAAAGCATTTCACTAAAAATTATAGTGAAAAAAAACATTTCACTATTTCAACATACACATGTTTCTATAGAGGATTAATTCCAAAGATTTGTGAATTAGGCCATGCCTTTCACCATACATAGGGTTGATTCCATCACCTTTACATCATATAGATATGAGCAGACTTTTCATATTTTGTCTCTAATGATTAGGAATCTTTAAAATATTTTTTTTATTAAAATTTTAATATTTTATGTATTTTTTAGTAAACCGAATCATTAAATTCAACCCCATCGAATTCAGAGCCGAATCCAAGCCTAATGAGAGCCAAGTCCAAGATCGAGTTTTAAAACATTCATATGTACTGCAATTATTTCCTTTTTTCAGTTTATTTCCATGCAGTTTACTAAATAATGGAATTTTTGTTCAGGTCTGTATTATGTGGAGGATCGACTGGTGTTTTCATCTTTGGATGCTGCGTCTACTACTATTTTGCTCGATCAGATATGACAAGCTTCATGCAAACATATTTTTTCTTTGGCTACATGCCTTTTCACTATTTCACCATACACATGTTTTTATATAGGATTAATTCCAAAGATTTGTGAATTGGGCCATGCCTTTCACCATACATAGGGTAGATTCCAAAGATTTGTGAATTAGGCCATGCCTTTCACCATACATAGGGTTGATTTCAAAGATTTGTGAATAATCAATGTTTAGGGAAGTGAAATGATAATTATATGGTGATTCAAATTTGGTATAGAAAAGGGTTAGCACAACCATGTGATATTCATTCGTCATGTTGTTTTTCTTAGCCTCCTCGGAGAAAAACAAACCTATCTCCTCATAAAATGATGATCCTTGAGGAAAAGGAAATAACCACTAATGTATGTGGAGAATGGGAGATAGGGCTATTGCGAAACTACTTAATTAAAAATATTTTTTTTCTTAGTATTCATTAATGTGACCAAAAGCATTGAAATTGATTAATTTAGTTGGAAGGTTGATTCATTGTTCAACCTAACAAATATCTAATATTGCTAATTGACTTTTTAATGATTTTAAATTATGGAACTAAATTTTAACCAAAGTTTCATTTTGAGGAATAAAATAGTTGGGAGAGAAAATATGTTAAATTGGTATATTATTAATGTTTCGTCCGAAAACAATGGACTTCAAATATTTATCTATCATATAATAATCTATTATTAAATTTAATCACCCCATAATAATTGTAGAAGTCAAACAATATGCTAGAAATATGCAAAATAATGTAAGAGGTTTGTGTGAAAGCAAATGGACGATATTATTTTGATTTCCTAATTTATTTGAAGAAATAACTATAAAATTAGTCAGAACAGATATATTGAATAAGAATATCAATATCAATCACAAAGATGTAAAACAATTTGGAGTAAAAACTGTGTAAGACAGATGCATTAGTGCTCTATAATCCAGAATGATAGAATTACAATACAATACTGTCACAATGAGTGAGAAATTCGAATTAGCCAAGGAGGTCATTCGAATATACTGCATGGTGTAACTTGGCTCCAACTAGGAGTCCTCATCATCAATCAATGGTGGTCATCAATACACAAGTCATTGTCAGACAGGTGTCAAATTGAGTCTAACTGGGTCTAACTGAGTCTAACTGAGTGTGATAAGTGTAACTGATGGTAAGTGGCACTAATGTACGGATGGAGGCTCAGTGTAGGGTGCATGAGGAGTTAATTGCACTCAGAATAGGTATTCAAGTCTCATCGGAGGTCAATCGGAGTGATAACAGTAGTGAGGAGTCAGTCTAGCCTGAAATCAAGGAAAGACTAGTGGCTAACTGAAGTGAACTGGGATGGTAGGTGAGAAAAGGAGCCCTTCTATAGTGGAAGGTGAGAAGTGCGTGCCTCCCTGACTAGGATGGCTACATCTGAGTGGAAAGCATCTCCTAAGTGCTGGAAGACTAGGGACTAGGTGCTGGAGGCATCAAACTGGTGATTGGGCAGCATGTGGGTGCATGCAATGCATGCAAAGTACATAATTGAATGATGAGATATCCTAACACCCCCCCCCTCAAGCTATACTATGATGTAAAAAATCAAATACAGGGCCCTGCTTACTGAGACCAAAGGTCACCCCAATACAATAATCCAAAAAATGCTGAAAATAAGCTAAGTGAGGAAAGAAGAAAAACCCAGTGGGAAGAAATCCCCCCCTCAAGCTAAACATAAAAATGGATCTAATCTGTCTCCACCATGATGGAACTCACCCCCAACAGTGAATGGAGGTTAGAGAACTTCTTCTCAGTGAAGATCTTGGTGAAGATGTCTACAATTTGCTCATCGGTAGGGCAATATTGCAGAATGATAGTGCGATCATGCGCCAACTCGCAGATGTACTACATATGAATCTCAATGTGCTTGGTCCTCTACCACTGAATTGGATCGGTGGAGATCTTGATAGAAAATTGATTGTCACAAAATAGGACAGTCAAAGTAGTGCTACCAAAATCAAACTCGGAAAGAATACCCTACAACCAAACTGCCTGAATGTAGGCATTGACTACCCCTCGATACTCTACCTCTGCTGAAGAAAGTGCAATGGCTGCCTGCTTTTTGCTTGACTAGAAAATAGGGCCATGGCCAATCATGAAAAAATATCTGGAAGTGGACTTCCGATCTATGCTATCACCCGCCCAATCTGAATTAGTAAAACCAATGAAATCTAGCTCAAAATATGCAACATAATGTACGCCAAAATGTCTCATACCTTGAACATACTGCAAGATCCGCTTGGATGCCCACCAATGAAGCTCATGGGGCTGCTGCATATACCTTGATACAGCACTCACGGCATAAGATATATCAGGCCTTGAGTGTGTCAAGTAGAGTAGTGAACCAATCAACTGTCAATACATAGTGCAATCTGCAAGCGGTGTAGAATTTCCCTCTTCAAGACTGATTCCTGAGAGGAATGGAAACGAAGCAGCCTTACATTCTGCCATATTAAACTTTAATAGCAATTCTTTAGCATACTTTTGCTGAGGTAATGTGATCCCATCAAATTTTTGAGCTATCTCCAGGCCCAAAAATTGCTTAAGCAAGCCCAAATCGCTCATATCAAAAGCTAGATTTAAAGCACTTTTCAGCATGTTAATTGTAAAGAGAGTGTTACCAGTAATGAGAAGATCATCAACATATAAAACAACAATAAGAAAATTACCTTTAACTTGTTGTAGGTACACATTCGGTTCAGATTTGCATCTTTTCAAATTCTGAGAAAGAAGGAAGGAGTCCATATTTGCGTACCAAGCTCTTGGGACCTATTTCAATCCATACAAAGATTTCTTCAACCTGTAAACTAATGGTGAATCTGATATGTATCCTTCTGGATGCTTCATATATACTTCTTCATCATGCTCTCCATGTAGAAAATCACTCTTCACATCCATATGGTGCACTTCCCGGTGCTTGGATGCGAAAATGGTGAAAACTATACGAATGGAATCCATCTTTGCAACCGGTGCAAAAGTCTCAGTGTAGTCCACTCCTTGGACTTGGGAGAAAACTTTTGCCACCAACCTAGCTTTGTATTTTCTGATAGAACCATTAGAAGCAACCTTTGTGTGGTAGATCCACTTGCATTGAACTAATTTTCTTCCAGGTTGAAGAGAAACTAGCTCCCATGTATTGTTCTTTTGAAGAGAACTGTACTCTTCATCCATGGCGGTTTTCCATTGTGGATCTCGGTGGGCATGATAGTATGATTTGGGATATGAACCAATCATCAAATAACATTTCTCAGATAATAATGGATCAGAAAAAGAAATATCCATACCTGCTCTTTGAAAGTCTGCTCTTGTTCTCCTTGAATCAGCAGGATTTCCAATGTTTGCAGCAGCAGATTGTAGAGTGTTTTGGGCCCACTTGTTAACGAAGGAGGATCATTGTGGTCTAATTCTGAACCTAATATTTCATGGAAATCAAAGTATGATAAATAACCAGAGATATCAAATCCAATGCTTTCTTCATATTCTCTTGAATCTTCATCTTGTGGAGGCTGCGGATCGGCAGTGTTTTCCTCGACTAGTTTCAGATCTGGCAGCGGTTATTCAAACTTCACACTTCGCTTTATGAATATCTTTTTGGATATGATATTCATGAGTTTATATGTTTTTTATTCCTCTCCATATCCTATTAGGATGGATTCAATACTTTGTGGATCCAAATCCTTTCTTTTATCAGAAGGAATTCTAGCTCATGTAGTGGAGCCAAAAACCCTCAAATTGGACACATCTGGTTTGCGACCAGTGAATGCTTCGAAAGCAGCTTTACCTATCATGGATGAATGTGGAACTCAGTTTTGAATGAATGCAACAAAATTCATGGCTTCAGCCCAAATATTTGCAGCCAAACCTTTTGACTCAAGAGAAGGGCCATGCGATAAGTACATTTAGATTTTTCTTTACCCTTTTGCTTGTTCCTTGAACTGGATGGTGCATCCGATTGCTTGCTTTTCTCTCTTTGCTTGGTAGGTTCGAATTTGGGCTTCTCCTTCTTTTGCTTTCCTTTTCCATTCAAGTTCTTGGATCCTTGAACAAATAGGGATGAATCTTTGGAGCTTATGGACCCCATTTGAATCAACTTGTGATGCTCTTTGGTAACAGATTCAATGAAGGCATTCAAGGTAGGCATCTTCCAATTCGGGGTAGTTAGCCGACCGAAATTGAAAGTAGAGACAAATACTGAGAAATATTTACCAAGTTTTGAAAGAATGGAGAGGATCAATTGCTTATACTCTTTGATAACTCCATTGTTCTTCAACTGTAAGGACAAATGCTTGAATCTTGTGAAAAAATCATTGATGGTCTCGAAATTTTCAGGATTCAATGCAATCAATTCATTTTCCAATTGAAAAGACCGCATGTCATCTTGCTTCCCGAAAAGCTTCTCGAGTTGCTCCCATAATGCCTTTGGAGTAGTCAATCCACTAAGCTGAAAGTGAAGATCCTTGGAAGTATTCAGGCAAAGAAGACCATATGCTTCATCCCACTTGTTGAAGTGTTTTGATTTTTCAATGAGTGTATTGGGCTCAACTTCGAGGCACATGGTGACTCTGTAGTACCCTCTTGAGCGCAGCATAATCTCCATGTCATTCTTCCATTCAAAATAATTGAAGGGAGTGAGTAGCTTAGAAGAAGAAGCATCCATCTCAAAGATAGCAAATGCACTTGATGGAGAGGATAAACCTGCAAATCACAATCAAAACAAGACCAGTAAGGTCGAACAATCCACCCTTTTAGAGTTGTATCACACCTGGGATTGGAGATAAAGAAATCTTGAATGATTCCAATGTATCAAATCTAGGAATTCTATGGAAAACTCGGGCTTCTGGAGTGGATTGGAGTGTATTGTCAGCTTTGCATGCACATGAGATTTTGCATGCCCAACTTTCAGTAATTTTGAGCAAATTCACTCAATTCTTCATGTAGAACACCTGTAGAAGAGAGATATTGTCCCTGCAATGACTCTGATACCATGTAAAATTAGTCACAGCAGATCTATTGAGCAAGAATATCAATCACAAATATGTAAAACAATTTGGAGTAAAAACTATGCAAGAGACATGCATTAGTGCTTTATAATCCAAAATGATAGAATTACAATACAATACTATCACAATGAGTGAGTAATTTGAATTTTCCAAGGAGGTCATTCGAATATACTGCATGGTGTAGCTTGGCTCCAACTAGGATTCCTCATCATCAATCAGAGGTGGTCATCAATGCACAAGTCACTGTCAGACATGTTTCAAACAAAGTCTAACTGGGTATAACTGAGTCTAACTGAGTGTAATAAGTGTAACTGATGGTAAGTGGCACTAATTTAGGGATGGAGGCTCAGTGGAGGGTGCATGCGGAGTTAAATGCACTCAGAATAGGTAGTCAAGTCTCATCAGAGGTCAATCAGAGTGATAACAGCAGTGAGGAGTCAGTCTAGCCTCAAATCAAGGAAAGACTGGTGGCTAACTGAAGTGAACTGGAATGGTAGGTGAGAAAAGGAGGCCTTCTACAGTGGAAGGTGAGAATTGGGCACCTCCCTGACTAGGAGGGCTAAATTTGAGTGGAAAGTAGCTCTTGAGTGCTAGAAGACTAGGAACTAGGTGCTGGAGGCATCAAACTGGTGACTGGGCAGCATGCGGGTTCAAGCATGCATGCAAAGTGTTGATGTATATGTAACTTCAGAATGTATTTCATCTATGTATTTCATATATATTTATTGTACCCTTATAAGAGATGTGTTATTCCTCTATAAGGAAGTGTCGTCATGTGTATTGACAAGTGTCACAAGTGTGGGAACTTGCCGATGGGTTATTAGATCACCATGTGTGGGGTCGGCCCTGAAATATATATTATATGGTTGATGTACCTATCTAGACAAGTTGGCCCCATAAGGTCACTGGGCGAAACAAGTATAAATAGAGATCAGGAGATCTCTATTTTGATCACTCGGAAACTCACACTTCTCTCACTCAGAAAGTGGCGCACTAGTGAGGAGGAGGATCATCTGCTACCAGGAGACTATCTCTGTGTATTTGGTTGTACTTTGGTTGAGCCATTGCTCTATCTATCTCTGAGGAAGTTGTGGGATTTTTCACCTTAGGGTTTTCCCCACAGAAACTCTGTGTCTCTTGCCTCTTATGCTTTTGATTCTTGTGATGATTGACATGTTTGTTATGATTGATATGCATTGATATACTGTACATCTTATTCTCTCAGTAAAGATCCTAGAGTACTGTGAATTAATGCTCAAAATTTAACATGGTATCATAGCGAACCTGAGAAGAAGACATTGTGCAATGACGAAAACTAGGGTTTCTTGTTTATTGGGTTTCTCTCCACAGATTTTGGAAAAGCAGTATAGTAGATTGACTCTACTCATCAAGGAGAATCTATCTATCCAATCAGAATTCAATTCTGAGCATTTTCAGATTTGGCCGTAAAAATTAGGGTTTCCACAAAAATAGGAATTTTTGGAATCGAAAGACATAGCTGGAAGCTCCTTGCAAAAATCGAAGTTTAGAGCTTTGGAGTGAGATTTTTGGCTGGGTAGATCTCCGGGAAACTCAAAACCTAATTCAAGGCTCTCCTTAGTGAATCCAGGAAGATAGAAAGGCAGTGTTGAAGGGTGTAGCTTTGCAGATCTCAAATTCTGAATACACCAGGTTGATCAGCTCATCAAGGCGCATCTTTCTATCCTTTCAGAAAGTTGAAATTCACATTTTGAATTTTTAGGGTTTTTCCAACAAACCCTAATCCGGGACCAGATCCAGCTTTCAGCAATTTCAAGTGGTAAGACCTAAATATTTTATATTTCCATTTGAAGTACTCTTTAAGATGTCTCACCACACCAAGCTTGAGGATAAGCTTGAAGGGGCTAATAACTTCCGAGCCTGGAAGTATAGGATTGGGTTAATCCTGGAAGAGAATGAGTTGGACTGATATGTAAAAGAAGACATCCCTGTCCCAGAGGATGAAGAGGCTAAAATATTGCATAAGAAGAACTTGGTCAGGGCAAAGAAAATCATTTCCGATTCTATCAAAGATCATCTCATACCATGTGTGTCATCTCTAAAGACACCCAAGGAGATGTTTGACTCTTTGACCAAGCTATTTGAAGGGAAGAACATAAATTGGAAGATGACCCTATGGAATAAATTGAAAGGGGTCAAGATGTCGAATGGAGAAACCATTCAATCCTATTTCTCCAAAGTCTCTCAGATCAAGGAACAAATTGAAGCTGTAGATGAAATGGTGGAGAATGGTGAAATTGTTATGACCACTTTGAATGGCCTACCTAGGTCATGGGACTCTTTTATCCAAGGGATCTGTGCAAGAAAGAAATTAATCTCCTTCAATAGAGTGTGGGAGGAATGTTCTCAATAAGAAGCAAGCCTTGTGGCAAGAGAAGAAAAGATGGGGAATGAAGATCAAGCTCTCACACTACACACCAAGAAAAGCAAGTTCAAGAGGGAGCCATCCCATCACAAGAAGAAATCTTCTCACCCTTCTCACAAAGATAAGAAAGATCTAAGGTGTTTCAATTGCAATGAGAAAGGTCACTTTCCTTCAGAATGTCCCAAGAACAAAAGGGATAACCACAACAACAACTCCATCAAGAAAAAGAAGGGTAACAAAAGAAGGTAGCATGCTCATGCTGCTGAAGATGATGAACCTCCAAAGAAGAAAGCTAGGGCAGAAAGTGATGATGACTCATCAAGTGAAGAAGAGTATGTTCTAATCTATGCTCTCATAGGTACTATCTCCCATGGTTGTAATGATTGGTTAATTAACAGTGGGGCTTCCAAACACATGACTGGGTTTAAAGAATCTTTTGTAAATCTATCTGAACATGAATCACTCCATAAAGTGAATGTTGGGGATGATTATCAATACCCTATCAAAGGTAGTGGTGAAGCCTCCTACAACCTAGATTCTAGAAAATCATTGAAGATGAAAGAAGTCCTTTATGTACTTGGGCTCAAGAAGAACCTACTCTCCATCTCTGCATTGGATGCAAAAGGTATGAGGGTTGCATTTGTGGATGGCCAAGTCCTAATGTGGCCAAAGGGTAAGACCATAAATGATGCACTAGTAATTGGAGAGCAAGAGGGAGGTTTGTATAAATTGAAAGGACAACCTGAACATGCCATGGTGCATGATTCCATGGAACCAAGTGAACTTTGGCATAGAAGACTTGCACATATGCACTACAGGGCATTACCAATTGCAAGTAACACTGTAGAAGGTCTTCCTGAAATCAAGACCAAGCATGAAGGTGTTTGCAAAGGATGTGCAAAACGTAAGAACATTAAGAAGGCTTTCCCAAGTAGTGAAAGCAAGGTAAAAGGTATCTTGGAAATCATCCACTCAGATTTATGTGGTCCTATGTCATCCAGTTCTCTAACTGGGTATGTTTACTATGTCTCTTTCATTGATGACTTCTCTAGGAAGACTTGGGTCTACTTCTTGAAGAACAAAGATGAGGTGTTTGATAAGTTCTAGGAATTCAAAACCTTGATGGAGAATCAAACTGATAAGAAGATCAAAACATTTAGATCCGACAATGGTGGAGAATTCACCTCAGGTGACTTCAAGAAGCTTTGCAGTGATTTAGGGATTAAGAGGGAGTTGATTGCTCCTTACAATCCACAACAGAATGGCATTGCAGAAAGGAAGAACAAAACAATCATGGAAGCAGCAAGGGAAATGCTACATGACCAGGATCTACCTATGCATCTATGGGAAGAAGCAGCTAGAACAGCTGTATATGTGCAGAACAGAACACCCCACAAGATATTGGACAACAAGACACCAGAAGAAGTCTTTTCTAGTAAGAAACCTAAAGTTAGCCATGTCAGAATATTTGGTTGTCCATTATACACTCATGTCCCAAAGGAAAAGAGGACCAAACTAGATGCTTCAGGAAAGAAGGGTATCTTTGTGGGTTACAGTGAAAGCTCGAAGGCTTACAGAATATACTTTCCAAGGTTCAAGAAGATTGATGTCAGCAGGGATGTAACATTTGATGAAAACTTAGCATTCATCAAATCAAGGAAGGCACCTATTGAAGTTTATGAAGAACCTAAGGAAACTAGATTTCAAGACACTACCATGACTGAAGCAATTCCAGAAGTTGTTCATGAGTTTGAATATCCACGAGAACCTATAGATCCACCCTGTGAGGATAACTCTCACAAGAGGAAACCTGCATGGGCTAGAGAGCTCATCCAAGATGCAGAAAGATTTCGTATTCCAGAAGAAGAACACGGAGCAAAGAACAGAACCAGATCACATACCAGCTATGTTGCTTTACTCTATGACATCATGATTAAAGAACCTTCCAGTTATGAAGAAGCAACGGAAAAGAAAGAATGGAAGGATGCCATGGTCGAGGAATACCAATCAATAATGAAGAATGATGTTTGGGATGTTGTCCCAAGACCTAAAGAGAAGTTTGTTGTGACTTCCAAATGGATCTACAAAATCAAGTATGCTGCGGATGGCAGCATAGAGAAATACAAGGCAAGATTCGTAGCTCGTGCCTTCTCTCAGAAAGAGGGAATAGATTATGAAGAAACTTTTACACTTGTATCCAGGTATACTTCCATCAGAACAGTACTTGCCTTGGCTGTAGCGATGAAATGGAAAATACACCAAATGGATGTTAAGACTGCTTTCTTGAATGGTGTACTTGAAGAGGAAGTATATGTGGAGCAGCCACTTGGTTTTGAAACACATGACAGAGAGTCATATGTGTGCAGATTGAAGAAATCCTTGTATGGCTTGAAGCAAGCTCCCATAACTTGGTATGGTAGGATGGACAGTTTCCTATCTAGTTTGGGCTTTACCAAGAGTAAAGTGGATTCCAACCTTTACTACAAGGTTCAGGAAGGGAATCCTGTGGTTCTACTCCTATATGTGGATGACCTGTTTGTAACAAGAGATGACAGATTGATTGAAGATACAAAGAGGAAGCTTGCTACTGAGTTCGATATGAAGGACTTAGGGATGATGCATTATTTCCTAGGTATGGAGGTGTGGCAGAGTGCAGATGGGATCTTCCTTGGACAAGGGAAGTATGCAGTAGATATCCTAAAGAGGTTCGGGATGATGGATTGCAAGGCCATGGCCACACCTATGGCATCGAACTTGAAGCTTCTTTGTGATGCTTCATCTGAGCCGGTTGATGTCTCTATGTATCGTCAGATGATTGGGTCCTTGATGTACCTGGCGAACATAAGACCAAATATTTGCTTTGTGGTGAACACATTGAGTTAGTTCCTGATGGATCTGAGAAGTGTTCACCTGGTTGATGTAAAGCATATTCTGAGGTACCTGAAGGGTACAGTTGATTATGGGCTCAAGTATGAAGTGAATCAAAAGTTTAACCTGCAATGTTATGTTTATTTAGATTGGGCAAGCAGTGTTGTAGATAGGAAGAGCACATCTAGGTGTTGCTTCAGTATGGGATCAGGTGTGATCTCTTGTTTTAGCAGGAAGTAGTCCTGCGTAGCACTGAGTACAGCTGAGGCAGAGTATGTTGCAGCCTGTTCAGCTAGTTGTGAGTTAGTATGGCTTCAGAAGCTACTATCTGAGTTATTTGATCTCCCGTTGGATGCTACTGGTATCTTCTGTGATAACCAAAGTTGTGTGAAGCTATCTGAGAACCCAGTGTTTCACGACAGGTCAAAACACATAGAGATCAAATATCACTATATAAGGGATATGGTGCAGAGAGGAGCAATAAAGATCCTATATGTTGCGATGGATGAGCAGATTGCAAATGTACTGACGAAGCAACTAGCCAGGGTGAAGTTCGAGTACTTTAAGGAGAGGCTTGGTGTTCTTCAGATTGATGACACTTCGAGGAAGAAGTGATGGAGATGTTTGCTGAAGCCATTCCAAGATGGTTGGAAGGAGGATCCTTCACATGGCTGTGGATGTAAGCATTGGATGATGAGCAAGAAGACGATGTTTCAGTTACTGCTCAGTATATTCATCAGGATGATGCTGGATATGATCAGTTGGATAATTTATATGTATATGTATGTACACATCATGTTGGATGCTGGATATGATCAGTTGGATCATTTATATATGCATGTACGCATCATGTTGGATGCTGGTTATGATCGGTTGGATCATTTGTATGTATTTTGTATATGCATCATGTTCGATGCTTGGACCATGTATCTGTATATGTATCAGGTGGATATTGTGTATGATCAGGTAGATCATGTATGTTGATATATATCAGTGAGATGCATTATGTGGATCATGTATCTATGTATGTATCAGGTGGATACATTGTATGATCAGGTGGATCATGTATGATGATATGTATCAGGTAGATACTTGGTATGCATCAGGTGGATGCATTGTATGATCAGGATGATCATGATGACGAGCTTCAGGATGTTGCTCCAGATGATATGTACTTGGATGGTACAGTGATGATGATCAGTATTATCATGAGAATTGGGATGATGCTTTGTGCGATGATGATCCATTGGATCATGAGTATCAGGTTGATACTTGGAGGTCAGAGATGATATGTGGAAGATTGTGCAAATAGCATGTAATCAATCCTCAGATATCCGATAGGTTGAGCTGTGTGCTCGTAATAAGTCATGGGATGAGGTATTTCTATGTAGTATGTAATCAGTCCTAAGATATCCGATAGGTTGAGCTGTGTGCTCGTAATCAGTCCTGGGATGAGGTATTACTACGGAGACATGTAATCAGTCCTGGAGATCTGATAGGTTGAGCTGTGTGCTCGTAATAAGTCCTGGGATGCTCTTTAGAGATCTTGCCGGTCATGCTGCGGCACATAAGTGCTCCTTGGATGCTCTTTAAAGGTATTGTCTATTCACATGTAATCAGTCCTGGAGATCCGAGAGGTTGAGCTGTGTGCTCGTAATAAGTCCTGGGATGCTCTTTAGAGATATTGCCAGTCGTGTTGCAGCACATAAATGTTCATGGGATGCTCTTTAAAGGTATTGTGAAGGAGATGCATGTAATTAGTCCTGGGAGATCTTACCGGTCATGCTTAGGAACATAAATGTTCCTGGGATGCTCTTTCCGGTATTGCATCTGCACATAAAATTAGTCCTGAGAGACCACCTCTATCAGACCGTTCACACAGATGATGAAGACCTACAGGTGGTGGGCCTACATCCAGTATGAAAAAGGTTTGGCTCTGTAGAACTTCCTATGATGAGTATATTTAGAGATTGGTTGAGATAGCAGTAGCAGTGACAGTGACGATGATGGTCCATCAATGACGATGATCCAGAGAAGAAGACTTGTGCTAGTAGATATGTGTCGAGAAATACATTCCTAGTTAAGAGGAAGTGTTGATGTATATGTAACTTTGGAATGTATTTCATCTATGTATTTCATATATATTTATTGTACCCTTATAAGAGATGTGTTATTCCTCTATAAGGAAGTGTCGTCATGTGTATTGACAAGTGTCGCAAGTGTGTGAACTTGTCGATGGGTTATTAGACCACCATGTGTGGGGTCGGCCCTGAAATATATATTATATGGTTGATATACCTAGCTAGACAAGTCAGCACCATAAGGTAACTGGGCAAACAAACAAGTATAAATAGAGATCGAGAGATCTCTATTTTGATCACTCGGAAACTCACACTTCTCTCACTCAGAAAGTGGCACACTAGTGAGGAGGAGGATCATCTGCTACTAGGAGACTATCTCTGTGTATTTTGGTTGTACTTTGGTTGAGCCATTGCTCTCTCTATCTCTGAGGAAGTTGTGGGGTTTTTCACCTTAGGGTTTTCCCCACGGAAACTTTGTGTCTCTTGTCTCTCATGCTTTTGATTCTTGTGATGATTGACATGCTTGTTATGATTGATATGCATTGATATACTATACATGTTATTCTCTCAGTAAAGATCGTAGAGTATTGTGAATTAATGCTCAAAATTTAACACAAAGCACATAACTGAATGATGAGATATCCTAACAATAACTATGAAGAAAAAAGGAGATCACGTGAATGGAAGTTTAAAATAAGCTATAATTCGTTTTTGTTGTTTTTGATGTTGATTTTAGTTATTGCACAAAAATATTGAGGAATTATAAAAGATAATATGTTATATAATTCATCATTGTTATCATGTAGTTGTTGCACAAAAATATTGAAATTTATAAAAGATAATGTGCTATAAGAGTAATTAATTAATTTATCACTTTTATAATAATGATTGTCAAACAAAATTGTATTGGTAAGTCTAATCCTAACTTTTATGTCATTATCTGTTTTATATCATTATTCAATATGCAGAGAGGGAAAAACCAATCATAATGGAATAAGGAGAGACCCCAAGTCATATAATAAGTTGTATTTACCAATATGCCACTTGCAAACATACAAAGAAAGAAATCATATGCTTACACTCTTTCCCTTTCACAAATGTGTGGAATTTGCTTGAATAATGTGGAACATGTTCCATGCCTACAAATATTATTGAAAGAATAATACTAGTAAATAAAAAATAGAATCGTTGTTGTATGAACATACAAAGCATATAATATCATATGCTTTCATATGCTTTCCACATTGTATAGGGTACCAAAATAATGTCATGATGACACTAAAATTTGAAAGAGTAAAAGAGAAATTGTTAATAAGATAATTGATTTTAAGCTTAAATTTAATTTTTTAACTCCTCATTAACTATGATAAGGCTACAAAGAATATGGATTTAAATTTAAAAATAACATGGGTTAGTAGTGGCATGGTTTAAAACTAAAGATAAGTGAGATTTGTAACTATAAACTCAAGAAAGATTTGATTTATTAGTACTTTTCTCTGTATTGATTAAATTCATTAAAACGTGGTATTCAAGCCATCATCGTCATTCTTCTTGTTTAGATGGTTATCTCCAATC
The DNA here is from genome assembly GCA_027924585.1 of Larix kaempferi. NCBI lineage: Eukaryota > Viridiplantae > Streptophyta > Pinopsida > Pinales > Pinaceae > Larix > Larix kaempferi. The sequence continues at coordinate 6,139,303 of BSBM01000376.1, forward strand.
TCCATAACTACATTTGGGTCCAAATTCAATGTTTTTTCATTGAGCAAATGTTGAATGATAAACTAATCAATGTCGATAAAGATGCATCAAATATTGACATTTTAATATCGAACAAACGCATCTTAATGGATGCTAGTAGAATGTTATGAATGTCACTTAAGCAAAGCTTATTGGACATTATGAACACACTCAATGGGCATTCATAGGACATTAGAAACATCACTTAAAAGACATTTTCTGGACATTAAAATTTAATGGTACATCACTTAAACAACAAACATTCATCATTTCTTTTATACTTGTGATGCTTTACAAGCCATTAAGCAACATATGTTTAATTTTAAGAAATAAAAAAAAAAGGTTGTTTTGGTTTCTCCCATCAATGTTATTTCAACAATGCAACATTATATACTAATGCAAGATCATTTGATCCTAAACTACTTCCAATTACATAATTATGAGTCTTATTTGCTTCTTCAAGAATTCTTAATTGGGAATAAACATTAATACTACTCAACATTGCAACTAAATGGGGTTTTAGCCCTTCAACTTTATTTTAACAAAATAATTATAATCCATCATTATAATAAATTTGTGATGGGATTGGCAATGCCAATTTGTTTGAAAGAAATGAGGTAGAAAGTTGGAGATGATCAGAGGATACCTTCCTTGGACATTAATCTAAAGTGTACTCTATCATATTGGTGGACCACAAATAAAGATAACCTACCAAGCTAGTCCAAAGTATAATATACGATAATCCATACGATTATTCTCCATCCTCAATTTAAATTACACTATGTCTATTTTGAGTGGTGAGCATATTGAGTTCCATGAAACCTACTAAGGAAATAAGGATCATATGATCCATACCGAAAATTGCACAAATAAATGGCCTATAGGGGGTATTCTTGAAGACTCCTACGTGTAAAAGTTTTTGTATGCCTTTGTACCAATCAGAAGGTCACATGGTATCACCACAATGAGCACCAAAGATACAAATAACACTAAAATTTGTTCTAGGAGCACTTTTTTTTCCATTCTCTTATAGTGGTAAGAATCCTAAAATCACAGCTTCATTTTAGGTCATGAACCAACTATAATTTATAGATGAGTTGCACAGAAATTCTACTTCTTGTGTGTTTCCACCTCACTAGCAACTTCCAAAATTTAGGGTATTGTAGAAAGGAACGCAATATTTTTTATGTTTTTGAAAAGTTGGATAGCATGGGAATGACAAAGATGACCTAAAAGAGTTGTGACATCTCTCTTAATAATCCCACCTAGACTATACATAAGATGAAAAATTGAAATGAATTCAAATACCAATATCATCTCCTAAACATTTTCATGCGTATTAGAAAGGTCATACTCTAATGGAATCCTTAGAGGTAGGTATTCATGTAAGCTTGGACACCCCAAGATCTACATTGTCATGCCCATATCGTGTCATGGATGAGTCTTCAAGCGGCTTATGGGATGTAATAATTTTTCTACACCTCTTCCATTTGATCCTAGAAATATATTTACTAGAGTTTATTTTCTATTTAATCTTTATCACACCTTTTGAATCACCCAAAATAGATGTTCCAATAAAATTTGATGCAAGTTTTAATTGAACATACGTTTAAAATCCCTGGTTTGTAGGCTATCTTGTTGGTCAGCCTTGAACTTGAATTATCTCTAAAATTTTGGCTCCATTGAGTCTAAAATTTCACTTGATTGTATCTCGGTCTTCCTTGTATACAATGTGATAGGTTTGACCCAATTTTTATGTGCCAAGATAAATTTATGGTAAATTTCCCAAAACGTTTTATATTTGTCCTTTTCAGGATACCAAACTTGTATGTCCCGTAATGTGTCTAAATTCCATTTCCTATTTCTGAAATTTTTACCACAAACAATATAGTATGTCATCTATCTAATGCAACATGTGGTACTCAATTTGGAATGTGTAAGATTCATATATAATATTTTAACCTAGAACGCATGTTTGAGACTAGTTTTTGGACTAACAAAAAAATTACTACCATAGACCATAACTCTTAACTTACAATGAAATAAGACCTTAACTATTTATCAGAGGTACTTCACTCTTTCATGCGAGTCTCCTTAAAATTTCACAATATGAAATGACTCCTAAAATAAGTTATAGAAAAAATGGCTCTGATACCAAATGTTATGCACCAAATGCCCAAAATAGCATAAAAATAGAAAGGAAGAGTAACCAAACACCTTGAGAATGAAATAAAAAGATGAATAAGAAGCCTATTTTAGGGGGGAAATCCTTATACAATGTATCAAATGAACAATACAAGATGCAATGATCCTAAAACTATGTCCCCTTGGTGTTGTTGGCCGGGAAAAGTGTTTGTTGGCCAACTAAGGAAAAATAGCCCAAACAAGGTTCTTACTACAGTCCCTTTCCTGTTTGGGATGACTACTTTTCAAAGGATTAAGGCCCTATTTCCTTTAAAGTTTTTCTCTCAATAAGAGAGTCTCATGATTTGTTTTTGTATTAGATGTGTTGTTAGTTCCTACCTATTCAAACTAAATGAAAACTAACTTAATTGGATTGTTAGCAAAGATATATTCTAATTTAATCATAACAAAAAAATTTAGTAGCTGCTAAAAATTTGTAGGTTTCCGCTACGAAATAAAACTGTAATTCTAATTCTAAAACTAAATTATGTCTACTTTGTTCTATCCCAGGAGCAAAAGGAAATAATCTTGATTGCATAAAATGACAACTTTATGACTAGTTTACTGGAACAAAATTAAATAAATAGTCATTTAATAACCACATCAATTCCTTCAAAGATAAATAATAAAAACACTTATCATTCACCTTCAAATAAATTGTTTATACAATCAGAAACATGGTCATTTCACACAATAATACATGAAAATCTAAACACAAAAATGAATCAAGATAATCAAGTTTAATTCATAACCAAATGTGCATATTATAAACAAAGAAGATCTTACAGAACATAGTTAACTATAAATGACTGTGTGAAAATGATCACCGATTAATATATGGTCTTCATTTGCAACTTCATAAATAATTACAATGCATGATCAATGACCAAGAGAAAGAAAACTAGCTGTTAACACCTCTTCCTTTCTCTGTTAAATAAAAATATTACAAAGAAAAGATCAGAATGGAAAGAAGAAAATTCTTCCATTATGTAGAGTCCGTGACAACGTGGTTATAATTCGCGACCACCTTTGCCATGTTACTTCACTATATACAAAACTCAGTTTTGACGTAATTTTTTATATTAAAGTTATTCCTGCAAAACAAAGTGAAGTAAATAGTATAAGAAATTAAAAGAAAATTACACCAAAGGTGAGCTCTATGCTATCAACAAGGTTTAAAATAAATTTCTCATTTTAATATTGAAGTGGAATCGAAACTTAGAGCAAAGAATTAGAGACTCATAAAACCATAAAAAAATGCATTTGTAAACATGTATATCCTTCAAATCCCTTTACGATCTCTGAAATTTCTATTAAATGAGACTTGACATCTTTCTATAACTATGACGATTTGTTGAAATGGAGGTGTCAACTTAGGAAATGAAGCTATACTTTATTCCTTGCTCCACGAATTGGTGACCTGGAGTATTCTTTACGTGGCCGACAACCATATGACAAGCCAACCAAAGCAAAACATTATTTTAGCTTCTTTTTCAAAATGGACGTGATACCTTAACTATAAAGAAATCCATTATTAATAAAAGCATTTTGTAAAAACATAAGTTACATAATTTCCAAAAATAAAAAATATATAAAGCTTTCATTATTTATAGCATGTAACATTAAATAAATTTATCGATAAATATTTTAAATGAAAACATATCTTAAATAAATTTATCCATAAATATTTTAAATGAAAACATCTCTTAAAGTTAATATAATTACAACCACTCAATCATTTTTCTAATAATATTATAATGATTGAATCCCTTTTTATCAATATTTATTTGACATCTTAATTAATTTGACATGACTTACATGATATATGATAGTGATGGATTTTTTATGATCATATAAAAGAGATGACTAAATAAGTCCAAATGACATCAAGCAAGTGTTATTGAGCAAACAGGAATACAAAGGATAGAAAGGATAAAAGTCATCCAAATCACCAAATTCTCATGAAATGAAGAATCAAGCCCAAGAACAAGCAGTGCAAGAGGTGAAGGACCAAAGAAAGACAACCACGAAATCACCTACCAAATCAAGCAAGAAAGTATGAAAGAAAACCAAAATGTAAGTATTTACAAATTTACATGGGGGGGCCTTGATTTTGGAAAATGAAGGGTAAGTTGTTGGGGGGAAACAGGTGTGTGTGTGTGTGTGTGTGTGTGTAGGAAGCAAATGGTACAATTACAATTCTATCCTACTATACAATTCCAATTGAGGTCCTAACTGACCAATAAATACAATACTATTATCATAAGATAATTGAATTTCACAATATATAGTTCTTAAGACCCTCAAGGATATTACCATTATTTTCCTACCCTTAGTCTCTTCTATCTTCTATCACATGTTTTGTTGATTCAATTGGTTGTACATTGGACGCTTATCTCATTGCACTCCTCCATTATCTTAAGTGTACATGTACTTGGGAAACCATTTAGATAGTTCTCTTTAGAATTACTATAGACTATATATGATATCTTATGGAATCACCCCTGGTCACCTTTACTAGAGCATTTTGTAATGTGTCACACATGGAGTCTTACTGACATAAGCCTCTCTTAGAGTTGAAATCGCTTCCTTCATTTCCACTCCATGAGTATCCCCATTGCAAATATGTCCCCTAGTTATCCCCATTGTGTTACTCCCTCAATATTATCAAGTGTTTCACCCTTGCTTCTAGGTCATCCCCGACCTCATTCTTTGAATAAAGGAATTTTTAGTCCATCACTCAATGACCCTATATCTCCCTTTGGTGTCTCAATCCTATTTCACTTCATATACCAGTGTCATAACTCATGCTAATATAATATTCAACAAAGAGACATCATTATTTTTTCAATGGGTCTCCCTCTATTGAATTCAACACTTGTATTCTAAAGGTTAGACCTAGAGGCAATATATACCATCGCCCCATAACCATCATTGATGGGTTCCCTTGGACCAACTAAGAGGAGACTTCATTATTCCTTGGATTATTTTGTTCTCACATGCTCGACTTCAACTTGCTATCGTGTTATTGATAATTGTACAGTATGGTGGTTCCCTTATCTAGTTTGTTCAAAGACCCCAAACATTCATGACTCCCTTCAATTCTTGAGTCTATTTTGGAAGCCTTTCAATCTTCTACTTCATGTTATGTATGTTCTATGTTGGAAAAAGTGATCCAATTTTCGTAGTAGTTCTTTAGACCTGTTTGGCTCAGTATTTCAATAGTTTGAGCCACCTATGAGGAGTTGTACCACTTTTTACTAATTCCAAATCTTGGTCCCATTCCATTTTCATCAAGGATTCAATTACTATGATCCATCATCCCAATGGGATGCCATTATTCATACTCATGTAATTTATATCATGCATGATTGGACCATGTTTATGTACTTGGATTTGGGCCCTCTTTGATCCTCGTGATGTATTGTACCCAATAATTATTCATGTATTGATTAGACCGCTCTTGTTCTTGATCCTAGATTGTTTTGAGATATTGATATGAGCATGGGAATGAAATCCTAATTTATAATTTATATTATATTCACCTAACCTCTTTGAGTGGCTTGTTTGTAGGTATGTTCCTTTGTATACCCCTAGGGGTGACTCTTACTCCCAAGTAGTCATGGTTTCTTATCCTTACACTAAAACAAATCTTGTGATTTGTGCATAGTGTAAAATTGTTTTCCAATGCTCATTGGTTTTTTGGCTCTAAATATAGTGCAAAATGACATTCTCGATTATGCCACAAGTTTCTCCCAATATTGCACCATAATTTGTGACATAAAATTGCATCCAAAAATTCCACCAGAAATTATGCCTTGTTTAGTGCCATATTTAACATCTGGTTTTTCATGACCTAGTTTGCTATAAATTGCACCCTATCTAGTGTCATATTTAGCATGTGGTTTAATGTCAGTTATTATTCTAGAAATTGTTCCCAGTTTAGTGTCATATTTAGAATCTGTTTTAGTGCCACCTATTACACCAGAAATTGCACCCTATTTAGTGGTATATTTAGCATCTTATTTAGTGCCACCTAGAACACCAGAAATTTCACCCTATTTAGTGCCATATTTAGCATATAGTTAAACAGCACTTGTTATTCTAGAAATCATGCAATGCCAGAAATCCTTCATGGTTTAGATCTAGACATAATATTTATTTTAATTCCACCCATTGCGACATAAGTTGCACCATGTTTAGTACTAGAGTTAGCATCTATTTTAGCGCGACTTGTTGCATCTGAAATTGCACACAAGTTTCACCATCTTTAGTACCATAGTTAGCATCTAGTTTAGCACCACTTGTTGCATCTGAAATTGCACCCATTTAGTGCTAAATTTAGCATTTAGTTTAGTGCCACATGTTGCGCCAAAAATTGCACCCAATGTTGCACCCCATTTAACACCTATTTTTGCTTCCACTTTGAATTCACATTATGAAACTCATTTAGCACATTGTTTAGCATCCATTTCTTCCACATTAATGCCACATTTTGCTTCACATTCCATACCTATTTTTTCATCCAATTATTCACCCATAATAGTACCACAACTCGCATCCCATTAAGCCTCTATTATTTAGTACATTTTTTCTTCATAAATAGTGCCACATTTGGCATCCAAGTTAGTGTCATTTTTTCATCCACATTAGTTGCATATTACCATTCCTATTTACAGTATAGTTTTGCATACACATTAATGCTAGATTTGGGGTTCTTTTTAATAGCATATATTTTTTCTTCCAATTTATGACCCCTTTTATGTATTTATTTCATTAATTTAAGTTAAATAATGAAAGATGTCATAGTTGTTAATTAGCATTTACAATATTAAATAGAAAATATAGGAATTGAAATTTATAATGCAACATTTATGAAGAAATTTACATGAAATAGACAATATCACCATTCCTAATCATTTTCCATTAAAAAATTATTGACAATTTCCAATATATAAAAATAAGACAATACTGATAACATCATTGTCTTGAATAAAAAAATGGATAGTCAAATATACCATGAGATCAGTAACCTATCATGTACATCGTTATAGTAAAGGAAAAAGATTAAGTTATATATATATATATATATAAGGGATAGTCAAATATACCATGAGATGAATAAGCTATCATGTACATCATTATAGTAAAGTATGATGCACTTTACTTTACTATATTATAATGATGTACAGGATAGGTTATTGATCTCAGCATATATTTGACTATCCCTTGCTTTGATTCAAGATAATGATGTTATTAGTATTGTCTTCTTAATTTTTATATATTATATATAATCCAAATGATACAAATATCATAGCGATATATCAAAATCATTACATGATAAATGTCAATGTGTTCTTGAATGTAACATGAATCTAGATCATCATAAAATCTAAGAAACATCACCAATGACATGGATATATCAATGATCATCCATATGCTCATGAGAAACATCACTAACTAGTTATCACCACCAATAGCATCATCATGATCATCATGAATATCATCATTCTTGTGATCATGATCAACCTCCTTTCCATCATCATCATCATCATCATCATCATCATTATCATCATCACCATCTGCTATATTTGATGTATTATCAACATAGTTTAGATCACTCTTGATTGTGTCATATGCATATGTGTTATGGAGAAAGACACCATTCAATATTAAAAGTAGTATTAATTTCATGTCATAGTGCATAAAGATCTTATATTTCCTATATTACATCATACCATATTGCACCAAAGTATAATAAAATGGCAATTAATATGTGTGGTTTCACTAATATGACCACAAAATAAGGTGCAAAAAATAGAATTAAATGGCATTGCATTAGAAGATATATAAAAATTAAATAGTCTAAGAAGACATTAGAGTAACAAAACTTGTTCAAAACTAGAACAAAAAGGTATAAGAATATTGAATTGTATTCAACAACAACAACCTTGCAAAATTGATCTCTCATGTGAATTACCTAAATCCTTCAATTGATTAAGGTAGCTCTAAAATTATTTTCTTATCTTTAAAAAAGGATTAGAGAATTAATACGCCTCCATTTGTATTAAGTGAAATTCAAGAAATTATGGAATTGCCAACTAGAAAACAATGAACCTGTTTTACATAAAAAATATAAACATAACATATAGTTGGATATAAAAAAGGATCTCTTGCTGAAAAAATTATCTAGGAGATGTGGGATTAGTCCATATTATTACAACTATTTTCACTTAACAATGTTGTTATAGTTCTTCAAGATATAAGATGCGTGAATTAGCAGCCAACCCTTAATGGTATGCATTAACATCTCTCTATGAGTATGTCTACTTCCATGATTTATCATTTCTCGGAAATGAAAGCATTTGTTCATTAAATTTTTTGTTATGCTTGTATTGAACTCAAAACCTTTCACACATGGATATGGATCCTTAACCAAAAGACCAAATAAGGCTTGTCCTGATTTAAATAAGGTGAAGAAAAGTTGATGCCATTTCATGCTCAAAAGGTTTGTGTGGCCCTACTATTGATAATAAGAAACTACTCTATTTTTTTTTTTCTTTAAGCTAATAAAAAATGGGTTTGAACTTCAAAATTATCCATTTTCTTGTGATTTGTATAGTACTACACCCTATTATTGATTAGGTGAATGGATAACTATGGACTAGTCATGATTAATTAGGTTGTCCTTGTCATGTAACCAATTGTATGATATGCAAATCTAGAAATATTCCCCTCTAGTCTAAGGGAGATGACTTTGGATCCAATCTAATTGTTGTATAGTCTATTAAGTATTGACTCTAGACGTTTAAGCATTGGCTATAAAGTTTTGGAGTGTATTTTAGCTTCCACTATTCAAGGTGCACTTGGAAAAAAAAGTGGTATTCTTGTTTATATACTAATAATTTTGATGGTAACATATTTCAACGTAGAAATAAAGAGGTATTATGCACACATCCTCGCCATTGGATTTAAAGGCCTCTTCCAATTCCATACTCTCATTAATAACACCTAGGTCTTATATCCAGTCAACAGAAGCAATCAAGGAGGTATAGGGGAATTTTTTCTTGTTCCATTGAATGTCAACACTTATGCCAAGAAATCATCATTATATACAAGACTAGGTCAATGCAAATGTTTTTCCTCTAGAAACACTAGAAACCATACTGCAAGTATAGAAATATCACCTTATAGTTATATAAATTATATGTCTAGCCAAAATAGAAAATTTGGCCAAACTTGAAGTAGATTTGGAAGTTTTGTTCTAATAAATGCATCAAATATAGGTGTCCATAGGAAAGAAGCCATTGGTGTAAAGATCAAGTAGAATTCTACTAACTCCTGTAGATAGTTCACAATGTTAAAGGGATTCTATAAACTTATTGTTGTCAATAAACATGAGAAAGACCATTGCAAATATTTCTACAGCTGCTTAGACACATGCAATGAACACTCATTTGGATTATCAAATGAATGTAAATAGTATGATGCCAAGACACTTTAGTTGTGCTCAGAGCCATCTAGTCGATGAACATCTAACTAAACTATGTGATATTCTACTTGGGAGTGATTCCGATGAGATCAATAGAGCTCCGAATGATTCTTCTATGGATCCAAGTTTTAATATTAGTGTGGTACCTTCCAACATTCTAGAATTAATAGATATAATTAAAACTCAACCCCATGCATATGAATAGTTGCATTCTTCTTGTGTTTCTCCAAACCAATAATTACAATTATTCCCACATCTTGGCATTTTTATGGGGTTTCTAATGGAGTTTACAACCTTGTTCAGTGGCATGTTGTCCAACAAAATTCATATTTAATCACTTAAATTCCCATGGACAAGTGCTCTTATTATTTATAATTTTAGAGTTTCAATTGTGATTGGTTAAACAATATTTAATATCAACCATTACATACTGGATCTGATTCTTGGGTACAAAGTGAAGGTGAAGTAATAGTTGCATGATGTTACCACATAAGATGTTTCTAATTTTTGAACTTTGAAGAACTTGTGAAAATGTTTGGTTTCAATAAAAGTACCTTAGATTTAACTCTACAGCATGAATAGTTTGTTATCGGACTTATTGCAGGGCATGAGTGAAAGTTATTTGATGCAAAAATGAAGGAAATATTCCATCATCCCCCATCTCACCATACATCCACCTAGATGGAACTTAATGCATGGTTCTCACACATACATGGTGGGAATATTGGTAAGGTATTCAAAGGGGGTTTATGTACTACAAGAATCATAATATTTGAAGTGTTGGAGTGTCCATTTCTCCACAAGGATATCTATTCTTTTGCGAAATCCCTTCATGGAAACTTTAGTCTCATAGCAGCCTGTACAAAACCATCAGTGTTAAAGGAATGGGTACTCTTGCATGACAAACATTGGTAATCATCAAGAGGAATATAATATCAATATTAAAACGAGACCTAAAATGCTGGCATAAGTACCTAATTAAAGACATTTCTAGAGGTCATCCCTACTGAAAGTATGAGAAAAATGTGGGGTTGTAGGTTGGCCCTTTTTCTAGCTTGTGATACTAATATAAGTAAACAACTTTTAGATCATATCATTCATCTAAATCTATGCCCTTTTGTTCACGAGGTCTAAAATTCATGGAAGATTAAAATTTCTTGATTGGCTTTGTGTATCAAGCATAATTGGAGGACAAACCATTAGCTTAAGGGCACATCATTTGACTATATTTTGGTAGGATTTCAGGATGTTTGAACTAGTAGAAGGTTGTGTACAACAAGAGGTATACTTCATCCATGTATCAACATTGTTTCCAATATATAAAGGTAATTTTTGAAGAGATGGTTGCTAGTAATTATGGACACCATTAGGGAATTGACTGTGAGATATCTAAGGAATTTTGAAGGTTTTATCAGGGCTCCACAGTGAATTCATAACAAAAATAGTAATGACTATCCATTACTGGTTTGTGGGAGGCGTAAAAGTGATTAAAAACCACCATATGTAGCACTGCAAAGAGACACTTCCAACAATCTTTCCCTACGCATCAAAATAACAGAAAATTAATGACACAATGATAAAAATATGTAACAAGATTTGAAAAATAGATTTGAAGGGATTATTTTGTAATATTTTTGGAGAGAAATTAGTACCATCCATTGTTATCATCCAAACAATTCTAAAGGATCCTTTTGAAGGAATAAATGTCACTTATCTTACAACAACAACTACAATGAGTGCAATCCTAGTGCTATACCATGATCCAGAAGTTCATCCTCTATAGATTAGTGATCAGGGTTACCTCAATACATCCACACTGAGTAGAACCAACAGTAGGGCACCATGTGACATGTCATATTCTTTAGGAATAACATATGAATTGGAGCATATGGTAGCAGCGACCCCTTCTTTTCTATTGTTAGGAGAAATCCTATGGCAGACTAGTGAACTAGTTACCTATTGAAGGGTTTTCTTAGGACTAGGACAACAAAGGAGGGTCGATCCTCGAAGAGATAAAGTCTATGCCTTATTATAGGACATTTGGCATGGACCAATGCTCAACCTTATTTATTTTGTTTCATATGTAGAGTGTTTTAAAATAACGGGATGTTATATGATTTTCATGCACATGACTTGATAATGTGGACTCATCACATATTTGGAGGTACACTTTGGGGTTGTATTGTAGGTATTAGAGATGAAAATATTAAAAATGGGTCAAATCACTCAGTATCACTTAGAATGATCTTGGAAAAATGGGACAAGATAAAATAGGTGTTATTGTCATTGATGAAGAAGTTTTAGAGTCTCCAGATTCATAGGGTTGTGGAGCCAAAATACTTTGTGGTGAGGGTGCATTGGAACATTATCAAGTGGAGAAAAAACAAAAGGAATATTTGGTTGTTAATGAAAGTTTTGACAAGGTAAAAAGAGATGTAGATACTAATATTCCATCAAGGGCCATTAATATGTAATATTGTAGCATGAAAGAATCATGAAATAATCCATGTCTAGAAAGATGAAAAAGGATGTCGAGGAGGAGACTGTTTTGAGTAAATCAGACACAATGAACATTCATGATGAGATTGTTTTTAATTTTAAGGAACATTTTATAAATGGATATAATCCTAAACAAATACAATCTTACATGCATTCGTTAAATGGCTCTCTATAGGAAATTATGAATGCCAATTTTGAAACACCTTTAAGAGTTGGTTCTAAGGATTCTTCTTTTGTTAAAATGCCTCTAGCAATATTATCAAGATATATGTGCACTTTGAATTTAATTAAGTTTTAATTGGATAAATTGTTGCATCCTAGAGGTGTGATTCATAAACTTAAGCTTCAGGTGTTGGAAGCTTATGAAAATCCTATTAAGAAAGGGTGGAAAACCCTATGGTAGGTCCAAATCTAGTCACTTAACTAGGCCAATTAGGATTTTTTCTAGTTCCAACTTTGCAAGCCAAAATGGAAGGTCAAGGTCACTCAATTGAGTTTACTTTGCTACTAACCTAAGTTTAATAGTCATTGTGAATAGGGTTTCAAGCAATGTTGATTCCTTTGAAATCACAATCTAGAGCACATGGGGAGCTAATAATGTTTTTAAGTTGATATATTTTTAGCCAACTTCACATGGAAGAGCCTTGCAATAGTATATGAAATGAAAGAAAAATGTTCATGTTGGTCTATTCTTGACACAAGAATTAAATCCCAGTATGACAAGTCAGTCCATCCATGGATATTTTATGAAGGAGATCTTGCACTAGTCTATGACCAAAAACACAATGAGTTAGTGGCTACGAAGTTTAATTCTATATGGATCGATCTGTACATCATTCATAAATTCCTTGATAAGGGAACCTACAAGCTAGAGGATTTCAATGGGAATATTCTGGGGTCCAAAAATGGACTCTGTATTAAGAGATATTTTTCTTAGACTTCGGGTTTGGGAAAATATCTCTTATAATTAATATACTGTAATTTCCCTTCTTTTATGTTTGGCTTACATTAATTTTTAGCTAATTATTCTTTGTGATTACATGACAGATGTCTGCTCATATGAAAATGTTTTTAGGTTATGCTGACGGATCTTACTGCCACACCCGAAATGTTGCTTATGTACCTTGGGTTATATCTAACTATATATCAAGTTGATGCCAAAAGCCGTCATTCTAGGTATTATGCATCTAACTCTATATCTTGAATTGAAATTGGTCATATCCTAGTTAAATGGTTTGTATCGTGTCCATTGTCCTATATTATTACACAAATTTTTAAGAATTTGATTGTTGGAAAGACAATTGGACTTCATCACATATGTAGAAATTCCTAGAACTTGCAACCATCTAACTAATCTACTAGCTAATTATATTCTTGACAGAAATTTGTATCATAATCCATAAACATTCATAAAGCATGAAACATTAACATTGTACACACTGTAAATAATGTCGATAAATCGGTAATCTATGTATATATATATAAGTAGATAAAAGTGCACAAAGTTGGGTCTAACTCCAAAAAGGGTGATTTCAACACTACTCTCATGTATATCATACTACAAAAAGGGGAATTTATCCCTAAATGATGTAAATAACCACTAAGTACAAAAAATATGTCTCTCAAGACACCATGATCAGTTAGAATCCTCCCCTACCTAAGAAACTCCCACTTTACGGTGAGAAAGACACAGGTGGATACTTTTCATAGTATCCTAATACATAATGGGGGAACCCCTACCACCTGGTGTTGCATCTCTATCGGTATCTTATCTATGTGGAGAGGTCGAATACATGTGGTAAAACTAGTGACATGACTCTCCATAGTATCTAGTACAATTGTTTCTCATTCTGCAGGTTGTGGCTCTTGTACTAATAATCTAGGGTGACCGATAAGATGTACTGGTTCAATATCTACATCATTTTTTCATGTTAGTACTCACATCATAATTTTTTTTTTTCATTTTTAATATTTCAAAAAAAATGAAATGTACTAAAAATAAAAAGTCACCAATCTGTCCCCATGATCCACCAGGAGGAAGCATGGGGCTTGGATCACCACGAAAGTCCAATCCTGCATAGAGGAAATCCTCTATCTATTGTTGGGATCTATCGGCTCCACCAAGAGTGGAATTCATCACCAAAACCATTAGTGGTTACTCCACCTCCATGTCTCATGAATAACTCACTCCATCGAACCAATCTTGGTTTGCGATGGTCCAATGACAGAAGTTTAACTTTCATACTCATGCATGATATCTACTCAAAGAATAATGATGCAAGAATACTACCATATCAAAATACTTTCATCCTCCATGATTTGTACTTAGTCAGTTGATGTTTCAAGTTCAGCAACAATCTAGTAGACCAATCAAATATGGTACCTTTGAGAAACTCCACTCAAATTTGTATGTGGTTTTAAGTAGCCAAATGCAATGCTACAGTTCCCACTACTCGGGTGATCATAGCCATTATGAATTTTAAGGGAAATCTTGATATGTTAGCAATAGGAATATGACTCCCAGCCTTTTGAGTTCCCAAAATGTAGTAAGCATTGATATAATCTTGAAGCTATAGGTCCCCTACCCCTCGAAAGGTTCCTTTCAGGTCTATTGCTTCCCCTCATCGAGATAGTCTAGTAATGAAATAAATATCATCAATGGTAATGTTAAGAGTTTCTCCCTGGTGGTTGAACACACCTTGATCAAGATTCCAATATCTGATCAAATTTTGGAGTAGTGGCTTTTGTGCCTTGATGTTGCTTGTTCAAAAGAATTTCAACAAACCACATCATTGAAAATTTGTTAGCATCAATGGGTCACCCATTGCATCCCTGCCCATATCTTCATGCTCCCTCTCACACATCATAAGTGACATACCTGCAAATATTTTAGTTTTAGGGACCCAACATTCAAGTTTAAATTTTTTTATAGCAACACACGCAGTTTAAACAAAATACAGTTGCATGCCACATGCATTTGGACCACTGAACAGTCACATGTTTAGCTCAAAATCGCAACCTAATAGTTTCCCACCATCATGTTCGTAGTAGAGGTTGTCAAGTGATTTTAAAACACTTAAAATTTCACTTAAAACTTGAAATAAAACAATGGAAAATTATGAGGAAGGATAGATAAGTTACCTAGAACTAACAAATGTGAAAAAGATCCATTGAATTGGCTGCAATCTTCAGTCAAACTTTTAGGGATTTCTGCTCTCCACAAATGGTAAATTTACAAATAAAATAATTTTTTCACTATTATTCCTATTTGTGGTAAAAATATTTTTACTTCTACCCACTTTTTATATACTTTGACAAAAATTTTTAAGCCATATTTATTACCAATGACCTCTTTTTGGTTAGTATTGACATTGTGAAGTAGGTTATGGAGGAACTTAGGTGTTTTGTCCATATATGATCCAGATTAAAAGGTATGTAATGCTATCTAGCATATAGACTAGGTCATGTCCATTCTACACTTTGCATTTTGACCTTATCATATCTTACACTTTGGGACCTTCTTTTCCAGGGACTACGACCTTAGCCTTCTTATTATAAAGTATCATCGTTTTTCTTCTGTGGATAAGGCCAACCTCACATGGGTCACCCTAGTTAGCACCTCTTTTTCCATTTTGGTTCCCATGCTGCGTTGGGATAGATTAGGGAGCCTTGATAGTTCTTGATGTAACTAAATGAGAAGAAATCTCATATTTTCTTTCTCATCATTCTGTCCATCTCTAAAAGGATCCCACTTTTATAGAGTATTCTTTAATGTCTTTTCAGACTCTTTAAAAACTGAAAATATGATCGAGTTAGCTTGTTAACTCCAAAATTGTTAAATGGGTTGTGTTGACGTATATGTAACTTCGGAATGTATTTCATCTATGTATTTCATATATATTTATTGTACCCTTATAAGAGATGTGTTATTCCTCTATAAGGAAGTGTCTTCATGTGTATTGACAAGTGTCGCAAGTGTGTGTACTTGGCGATGGGTTATTAGACCACCATGTGTGGGGTCGGCCCTGAAATATATATTATATTGTGGATGTACCTAGCTAGACAAGTCGGCCCCATAGTGTAACTGGGCAAACATGTTAGTATAAATAGAGATCGGGAGATCTCTATTTTCATCATTCGGAAAGTCACACTTCTCTTACTCAGAAAGTGGTGCACTAGTGAGGAGGAGGATCATCTGCTACTAGGAGACTATCTCAAGTGTATTTTGGTTGTACTTTGGTTGAGCCATTGCTCTCTCTATCTCTGAGGAAGTTGTGGGGTTTTTCACCTTAGGGTTTTCCCCATGGAAACTCTGTGTCTCTTGTCTCTCATGCTTTTGATTGTTGTGATGCTTATCATGCTTATTGTGATTGTTATGCATTGATATATTGTATATGTTATTCTCTTAGTAAAGATCCAATAGTTTTGTGAATTAATGCTCAAAATTTAACATGGTATCAGAGCTAACCTGAGAAGAAGACAATTACAGTGACGAAAACTTGAGTTTCTTATTTATGGGGTTTCTCTCCACAGTTTTTGGAAAAGCAGTATAGTAGATTGACTCTACTCATCAAGGAGAATCTATCTGTCCAATCAGAATTCAATTATGAGCATTTTCAGATTTGGCCCTAAAAATTAGGGTTTCCACAAAAATAGGATATTCTAAAATCTGAAGACATAGCTGGAAGCGCCTTGCAAAAATCAAAGTTTAGAGCTCTGGATCGAGATTTGTGGCTGTGTAGATCTTTGGGAAACTCAAACCCTAATTCAGGGCTCTCCCTAGTGAACCCGAGAGGACAAAAAGACAAATCTGAAGGGTAAATCTTTGTTGATCTCAAATTCTAAAGACACCAAGCTGATCAGCTCATCAAGGCACATCTTTCTATCCTTTCAAAAAGTTGAAATTCACATTTTGAATTTTTTAGGGTTTTTTTGACAAACCCTAATCCGGGACCAGATCCAGTTTTCAGCATTTCAAGTGGTAAGACCTAAATCTTTTCTATTTCCATTTGAAGTACTCTTTAAGATGTCTCACCACACCAAGCTTGAGGATAATCTTGAAGGAGCCGATAACTTCTGAGCTTTGAAGTATAGGATTGGGTTAATCCTGGAAGAGAATGAGTTGGAGTCATATATAAAAGAAGACATCCCTATCCCAGAGGATGAAGAGGCTAAAGTATTTCATGAGAAGAACTTGGTCAAGGCAAAGAGAATCATTGTTGGTTCTATCAAAGACCATCTCATCCCCCATGTATCTTCTCTAAAGACACCCAAAAAGATGTTTGACTCTTTGACCAAGCTATTTGAAGGGAAGGACATAAATTGGAAGATGACCTTGTAGAACCAATTGAAAGGAGTAAAGTTTCAGAATGGAGAAACCATTCAATCTTATTTTTCAAGGGTCTCCCAGATCAAGGAACAACTAGAAGCAGTGGATGAAATGGTGGAGAATGGTTAAGTTGTCATGACCACTCTAAATGGCTTACCTAGGTCATGGGACTCCTTCATTCAAGGAATCTGTGCAAGAAAGAAGTTGATTTCCTTCAGTAGACTACGGGAAGAGTGCTCACAAGAAGAAGCAAGGCTGGTTGCACGAGAAGAAAATATGGGGAATGAAGATCAAGCTCTCACAGCTCACACCAAGAAAGGGAAGTCCAAGAGAGAGCCATCTCACTCCAAAAAATCTTCACATCACTTCAAAGAAAGAAGAATATGCTTCACCGATAATGAGAAAGGACATATTGCCATAAATTGTCCCAAGAACAAGAAGGACAACAACAACTTCAACAAGAAGAAGAAGGGAAGCAAAAGAAGGTTTCATGCTCATGCTGCCGAGGATGATGAACCACCCAAGAAGAAGGCTAGCGCAGAAAGTGATGATAGTAATGATGACTCATCAAGTGAAGAAGAGTATGTTCTAATCTCTGCTCTCACAGGTACTATCTCCCATGGTTGTAATGATTGGTTAATTGACAGTGGGGCTTCCAAACACATGACTGGGTTTAAGGAATCTTTTGTGAACCTATCTAAACATGAATCACCCCATAAGGTGAAACTTGGGGATGATTATCAATACCCAATCAAAGGAAGTGGTGAAGCCTCCTACAACCTAGATTTTGGAAAATCTTTGAAGATGAAAGAAGTCATTTATGTACATGGGCTCAAGAACTTACTCTCCATCTCTGCATTGGATGCAAAAGGTATGAGGGTTTCATTTGTGGATGGCCAAGTCCTAATGTGGCCAAAGGGAAAGACCATAGATGATGCAGTAGTGATTGGAGAGCAAGAGGGAGGTTTGTATAAATTGAAGGGACAACCTGAACATGCCATGGTGCATGAATCCATGGAGCCAAGTGAACTTTGGCATAGAAGACTTGCTCATATGCACTATAGGGCACTTCCAATTGCAAGCAAGGCTGTAGAGGGTCTTCCTGAAATCAAGACCAAACATGAAGGTGTTTGCAAAGGATGTGCAAAAGGTAAGAACATTAAGAAGTCTTTCCCAAGCAGTGAAAGCAAGGCAACAGATATCCTGGAAATCATCCACTCAGATGTATGTGGTCCTATGTCATCTAGTTCTCTGAGTGGGTATCTTTACTATGTCTCGTTTATTGATGACTTCTCTAGAAAGACATGGGTCTACTTCTCGAAGAACAAATATGAGGTACTTGATAAGTTCAAGAAATTCAAATCATTGATGGAGAATCAAACTGACAAAAAGATCAAAACATTCAGATCCGACAATGGTGGAGAATTCACCTCAGGTGACTTCAAGAAGCTTTGCAGTGATTCAGGGATTAAAAGGGAGTTGACTGATCCTTACAATCCACAACAGAATGGAGTTGCAGAAAGGAAGAACAAAACAATCATGGAAGTACCAAGAGCAATTCTACATGACCAGGATCTACCTATGCATCTATGGGAAGAAGCAGCTAGAACAGTTGTATATGTGCAGAACAGAGCACCCCACAAGATATTGGACAACAAGACACCATAAGAAGTCTTTTCTAGTAAGAAACCTGAAGTCATCCATCTCAGAATATTTGGTTGTCCAGTATTCACTAATGTCCCAAAGGAAAAGAGGACCAAACTAGATCCTTCAGGAAAGAAGGGTATCTTCGTGGGTTACAGTGAAAGCTCAAAGGCTTACAGAATATACTTTCCAGGGTTCAAGAAGATTGATGTTAGCAGGGATGTGACATTTGATGAAAACTCAGCATTCATCAAATCAAGGAAGGCACCTATCAAAGTTTATGAAGAACCTAAGGAAACTAGATTTCAATACACTACCATGATTGATGCAATTCCAGAAGTTGTTCATGAGTTTGAAGATCCGCAAGAACCTGTAGTTCCACCCCATGAGGATAACTCTCACAAGAGCAAACCTGCATGGGCTAGAGAGCTCATTCAAGATGCAGAAAGATTTGGCATTCCAGAAGAAGAACACAGAAGAGAACCATATCACATACCAGCTATGTTGCTTTACTCTGTGACATCATGAATAAAGAACCTTCCAGTTATGAAGAAGCAATGGAAAAGAAAGAATGGAAGGATGCCATGGTTGAGGAATACCAATCAATAATGAAGAATGATGTTTGGGATGTTGTCCCAAGACCTAAAGAGAAGTCTGTTGTGACTTCCAAATGGATCTACAAAATCAAGCATGCTGCAGATGGCAGTGTAGAGAAATACAAGGCAATATTTGTAGCTCGTGGCTTCTCTCAGAAAGAGGGAATAGATTATGAAGAAACTTTTGCTCTTGTATCCAGGTACACTTCCATCAGAACATTACTTTCCCTGGCTGCAGCAATGAAATGGAAAATACACCAGATGGATGTCAAGACTGCTTTCTTGAATGGTGTAGTTGAAGAGGAAGTATATGTGGAGCAGCCACTCAGTTTTGAAATACATGATAGGGAGTCATATGTGTGCAGATTGAAGAAAGACTTGTATGGCTTAAAGGAAGCTCCCAGAACTTGGTATGGTAGGATGGACAGTTTCCTATCCAGTTTGGGCTTTTCCAAGAGTAAAGCGGATTCCAAGATTTATTACAAGGTTGAGGAAGGAAATCCTGTGATTCTACTCCTATATGTGGATGACTTATTTGTAATAGGAGATGACAGATTGATTGCAGATACTAAGAGGAAGCTTGCTGCTGAGTTGGATATGAAATATTTGGGAATGATGCATTAGTTTCTAGGTATGGAGGTGTGGCAGAATGCAGGTGGGTTCTTCCTTGGTCAAGGGAAGTACACAGTAGATATTCTGAAGAGATTCGGGATGATGGATTGCAAGGCCATGGCCACACCCATGGCATCGAATCTGAAACTTCTATGTGATGCTTCATCTGAGCCAGTTGATATCTCTATGTATCGTCAGATGATAGGGTCCTTGATGTACTTGACGAACACAAGACCAGATATTTTCTTTGCTGTGAACACATTGAGTTAGTTCCTAACAGATCCAAGGAGTGTTCACCTGGTTGCTGTAAAGCATGTTCTGAGGTACCTGAAGGATACAATGGATTATGGGCTCAAGTATGAAGCATATGAAAAGTTTAACCTATAGGGTTATTTTGATTTAGATTGGTCAAGAAGTGCTACAGATAGGAAGAGCACATCTGGGTGCTGCTTCAGTATGGGATCAGGTGTGATCTCTTGGTTTAGCAGGAAGAAGTCCTGTGTAGCACTGAGTACAGCTGAGGCAAAGTATGTTGCAGCCTGTTCAGCTTATTGTGAGGCAGTATGGCTATGGAAGCTATTTTCTAAGTTATTTGATCTCCCATTGGATGCTACTAGTATTTTCTGCGATAACTAGAGTTGTGTGAAGCTATCTGAGAACCCAGTGTTTCATGACAGGTCGAAACACATAGAGATCAAATATAACTATATCAGGGATATGGTGCAGAGAGGAGCTGTGAAGCTCATGTACGTTGCGATGGACGAGCATATTACAGATGTGCTGATGAAGCCACTAGCCAGGGTGAAGTTCGAGTACTTCAAGGAGAGGCTTGGCATTCTTCAGATTGATGACACTTCGAGGAAGAAGTGATGGACACATTTGCTGAAGCCATTCCAAGCATGTTGGAAGGAGGATCCTTCACATGGATGTGGATGTAAGTGCTGGATGATGAGCATCAGGATGATGTTCTGGTTTCTGCTTTGTATGATCAGTTGGATCATTTATATGTATATGTATGTACGCATCATGTTGGATGCTGGATATGATCAGTTGGATCATTTATATGTATGTATGCATCATGTTGGATGCTGGATATGATCAGTTGGATCATTTATATGTATGTATGCATCATGTTGGATGCTGGATATGATCGGTTGGATCATTTGTATGTATTTTGTATATGCATCATGTTGGATGCTTGGACCATGTATCTGTATATGTATCAGGTGGATACATTTTATGATCAGGTAGATCGTGTATGTTGATATGTATCAGGTATGATCAGGTAGATCATGTATGTTGATGGATACATTGTGTGGATCATGTATCTATGTATCAGGTTAATACACTGTGTATGATGATATGTATCAGGTAGATACTTGGTATGCATTAGGTAGATGCATTGTATGATCAGGATGATCGTGGATGACGAGCTTCTCCAGATGACATGCGGCAAGATGTTGCAGTGATGATGATCGGGATGATCATGTGTGCATCAGGATGATGTATGGTGAGTATCAGGATGATACTTTGGGGCCGTGGATTAGGTTGTGCAGATGAGCATGTCTGGGAGATCCTATAGGTCGGAGTTGTGTACCCATAACAACCTGGGATGCTCTTTCGAGACATTGCTCTGGGAGGACATGTAATTTGTGCCCTGGGAGATTTTAGGTCAGAGTTGTGTACCCGTAACATCCTAAGATTCTCTTGCAAGGTTTTGTCCTATGGCATGTAATTTGCTCCTGGGAGATCTGGACAGGATGAAAAAGGCCTCAGATGCTTCAGCCAGGTTTGGCGATGACCACATGTAATTTGTTCCTAGGAGATCTGGATAGGATGAAAAAGGCCTCAGATGCTTCAGCCAATTTTTGTGGTGGACCACATGTAATTTGCTCTTGGGAGATCTGGACAGGATGAAAAATGCCTCAGATGCTTCAGCCAGGTTTTGTGGGGAGATCACATCTAATGTGCTCCTAGGAGATCCGACAAGTAGAGCTGTGTGCTCGTAACAGCCTGGGATGCTTCAACTAGGTTTTCTGATGGGTCACATGTAATGTGCTCCTGGTAGGTCCAACAAGTAGAGTTGTGTGCTCGTAATAGCCTGGGATGCTGCAGCCAGGTTTTGTGATGCACGAAATAAGTCCTGAGGATTCCACAGTATGGCCAGTGATGATGAAGACCTGCAGGTTGTGGGCCTACATCCAATATGAAAAAGGACTGGCTCTGTAGAACTTCCTATGACGAGTAGAGTCAGAGACTGGTTGAGATAGTAGCAGCAGTGACGATGATGATGACGATGCATCGATGATGATGATCTTGAGAAGAAGACTTGTCTAGCGGAACTGTGTCTAGAAATACCTTCCTAGTTAAGAGGGAGTGTTGATGTATATGTAACTTCATAATGTATTTCATCTATGTATTTCATATATATTTATTGTACCCTTATAAGAGATGTGTTATTCCTCTGTAAGGAAGTGTCGTCATGTGTATTGACAAGTGTCGCAAGTGTGTGTACTTGGCAACGGGTTATTAGATCACCATGTTTGGGGTCGGCCCTGAAATATATATTATATTGTGGATGTACCTAGCTAGACAATTCATCCCCATAGTGTAACTGGGAAAACAGGTTAGTATAAATAGAGATCGGGAGATCTCTATTTTCATCATTCGAAAAGTCACACTTCTCTCACTCAGAAAGTGGCGCACTAGTGAGGAGGAGGATCATCTGCTACTAGGAGACTATCTCAAGTGTATTTTGGTTGTACTTTGGTTGAGCCATTTCTCTCTCTATCTCTGAGGAAGTTGTGGGGTTTTTCACCTTAGGGTTTTCCCCATGGAAACTCTATGTCTCTTGTCTCTCATGCTTTTGATTCTTGTAATGCTTATCATGCTTATTGTGATTGTTATCCATTGATATACTGTATATGTTATTCTCTCAGTAAAGATCCAAGAGTATTGTGAATTAATGCTCAAAATTTAACAGGTTGAAGGTACATCCATACGATATAAGTTTACCCCTTTTACGGATTGTTTGGATTATGTACAAAAAAGTTATACTCTAGTCCATTGTGACTAGAAGAGTTCTTTCCCGTATCATTTTACACTTCTTCGGATGACAAAGACTAAATTTATGAAAAAGTATACTACGGAGTTATTTTTTATGTTTTTTAGTCTCTTTAAATATGAAAACACCGGCGAGCATTTACCATCTCAGGATTGATAGAAAATCCACAAGATGGTGTATAGAGTTATTTTTTAAGTTTTTCAGACTCTTTAAAATTCAAAACACCGATGAGAACAAATAGATCTGGGCTCGATATAAAATCCATGGATCAATATATTATCAAGCATATTTCTATCTTTTCTTCAAGCTCATTTAAAAAGGAAGAAATTGTTTAGTATAATTTCTTGGACTCGTTAATCATACGAAAAAGATAATATCAAGCACACTTTTATCATTTTCAAGCTCATTAAAAAATCAAAAGGTACCTAAAAGGTGAAAAGGGAGGGGAAGGATCTCAAATGTCTTTCAATATAACGATAGCAAGTCAAATATGTCTATGAACAAAGCACTTATTTCAAGTCTCTAAAACAATTTGGGTTCTTGCTTTGGCCTTAGGATAGACATGATCTCAGAGTTGTTACTACTCCAGTCGGTTACTCTTCCAACCATATGGAGAATCTATTGGTGTATCCCACATCACATATTCACAAAGTCATTACCTTTGTGTACAAATATAACTAAGTCACTATTGTGTCATGCTTATTTTTCAAGGATATTACTTGTGCCAGTCATTCTGTAGTGACCTTGACTTCATATATCTACCATTCCCTGGTGTCAGTATATTTCATCATACTTAGTGTTGCTCCAAATCAAATCAGTCCTTCATTGTGCCTTGTGTTGTATGATGGGGGATGCCTTAATTCTTTCCTTCCAATGAACCTTTTCCCGTCAAATTCAACTCATTTTTATCTAAGAATGATGTTTACAGTTTCGGTGGTACCTTGGGGATTGGAGTCATCAGTGGCAATTTCCTTCTCTATCAAGTTATGGGAATACATTAATGTCTCTTACTTGATGGATTCTTCAGGTGTTTGACTTCAAGAACATCTATTCACATATGTTAGAATGTACTAAGTACCTTGGGACCCATTTTAATTATCGGTGGGTTTCCTCATGTTTGTTAACAATTTACATCATTGGTCGATGATCAAAAGGTTTGATCCATGTTTGAATTCAAATCATTTATTGACATGGTTAGGACTCATACCTTTAGGTGGTTTGGATTGAATACCTTTGGATTATAGTAACATCATCATATTTTTCTATGGCCCAATATGCGCAAGACTAAGACACACTTCATTTGACTCCTGATGAGACATAGATCCAGTTTTTTTAGTGTGGCTATGATCTCCAATTTTGACATAGATCTACTTTGTATTCATTTTTATCTTTTGAACTCCTAATCTAGTTTTGTTTGAAAGAAAACCCTCATTTGATTTCTACACAACCCTAGTATGTTGGTTACCTCACCCCAATCATCAGATAGTTTTCCTCACAACAACTAGTTGACCATATCCTAAATTGACCCCGTAGACCATATGCTTAGTCAATTAGTCAATCCCATTGATTACCTGATCGATCACTTTATCTTTGACCATCCATGGATATATTGTCCATCAATCGATTAGTGTTCCCATCGACCACTAGTTGATTTTTCGACAATTTGTCAACCAAAATATGTTCAACTCGTCTTCTTGGTCAATCATCATTTTTAATTTGATAGGTTGAATTTAACTATTTAATTTACAAAGCCGATGGAACACAAATCCAACTGATCCATCAACTGCACTGATTCGAGCATCCGCTAATCTTGTTAAATTTGAACTCTTCAACCATGGATATCTCCCTTTAGATTTGAACCTTCTCAAATATCCATGTGACCTCGAACTCGATCCCCCCAAACCCCCTTTGCTCGAACCAACCATTTATTATTAGATCTAAAACTATCCTCTAGAAAACAATGAATACCAAAAACATACATGCTTTGATTTACTGGAAAGTAGATATGTATACCCGCACTCCATAGTCCTTTACCAAAACTAAGATATGGCACTTCAATTACTTCTCAAGCCAACCTATCATGCCAATGTATCAACCCACACCAATTCACGCTCCACCATCCAAATCAAGGCTATGGAAAAGCTTCCCTCCACAGATATTGCATGACAAAGACTCAATCTACATTCTACCATGTAGATCTGGGTAACCCAAACTTGATGATACAACTCTCATTCCATAGTGAGTGTCTACCAACCCATGATACCAAATGTTAGTTCTAGAATGCAAGAAACATTATTATGCACAATAGAAATATATAACAATAAATCAAACCATAACATCATGCACATCTAGACACCATGTTTATCCTAGAAACCCCTTCACCGAATAAAACCAACAAAGGATCTTCACTATGCCCCTTAACTAAATCTAGCCAAGGCATGGTTGAGCATGAATCTACCACCACGGGTACCTCTGATCATCATGGAGTAATAGACATTATAAAATGGAGTGCAACAACCTATTTATAGGCTTCAACCACAAAAATATCATGGGTGTATTACAACAATAACCAAAGTCAATTAACTTGCTCTATGATCAAGTCAAGATTAACCCAATAGACTTATGTGTGATAAGGATGGTTAGCTGCAGTTATATGGTAATAGAATTGTTCATAATATTATTGGGTTGATTTTCCCAGAACACATATTCATCCTATTAACCATTAGATGACCATCATATGTAAACAAAGTAGCACATCTAGAAAATAACGACAAATAGAAATAGCATTCATATCATAACACATGCAAAATTTTTGAAGTGGGGACTGAACATCTTAATTTTATTTATTCATATCCAAAGGGTCCATATAGTAATAACATATGTGGTAATTTTACATCTACACCTAGCATATGGAATACAGTCCTTTACAGATATATTCAAAATACATATGATGAAATCCCACATGAGCCATGAACCCCAATTACAAAACCCATAAGAACAATAAAAACCAACAACAATTACAACCACAATATTAACGATGATCCATTCTCTTTCTTACATTGTGCTTTTATACTTGTGGGAATTTGTTTCTAACCACGTCAAGATGGTTATAGGCCAATGGCTTATGAGCTAGAATGTATATGATGTTCCTTACTTTGCTCCACACGTACTTCCACAATGTTTGCTTCGTTGATTGTGTCTTTACTTTTTCGGTTATCATTATCATAAATGAAGGAGCCAATAGGCCCCAACAAAAATCATTTGCTCACCCTTGATTCAACCTAATTTCTCCTTTACTCACTTCTCTTCTTGTTTTCCTTCAAACAAAGAAGCCAAACTCTAGGACTTCGGCAACTACGTGGCTTCAAAATTCTTCATAATACTCCACCTATGTTTTCTGCTTTCCCATCAAAATATTGGTTCCTATGATAAATGATTGTGCCTTCTCATTTTCATGGGTATCAATATTTGGTTTTTCCAACTTCTTCCATTCAGAGTCTACAAAATTGTTGATATGATGCAATTAGAGGTAGGTCTTCTGGGATTCAGGCCTGAGCTCTCTAATAGTTTTTTCCATAGCCATAGTAGTATCATGGAGTGCACATATTTTATTATACATAGTTGTTACACCAAAATATCATCACCCTTGTGCAAGTGTCGCTAGCATTGCAAGTTTCGTCGTCTTGACCTAGTGTTGTCACCATGACCATTGCAAGTATCATCATTATGACGAAGTGTCATCATCATGACCATTGTGCTAATGTCGTCATCTTGACCATTTTGTGAGCTCTTTGTTATTTTACCTAAACTCATTTTAGAGTAAAAACACATCCATGAAGTTTCCCATGACTGGAGGGCTTAACTGACCTACTTTTCAAGGTCATCGCAGTCTACCCTTGTGCAACATGCGACGTCGCAGGTTGTCTTAATGCAACCTGCGATGATGTTAGTTATTTGGATGAAAGAGTATCTTCGAACCCATTCTCGACGATGAGTGATGTGGAGGCCTATCCCTAGGCTCTAGGTGAGGGGGAATTTCAGTTCCTAACCTAATGGGAGGATCCCTTAACCATCTCCCCCTAATCCTCAACCTAGCCTATCTCTTTAGCCCTATATAAACACCCCCTCTCTCCATGGGAAGGGGGGAAGGTCTATGGTACCCTTATGCTGGTAGAACCCATAGTGGTGATTAGGAAGCTTGTACCATCTTGGAGGCTTGGCTTGGACATGTTGGATAGAGGATGAGACGTTGAGGCTTTGGTTGTAGCTTCATCCTTTCTATGTATTCCTACCCTTTTATATAGTTAATATAATCTATTTCCATAAATATTGTCTCGTTGATGATGTTTAGAACTTTCTTCCTCAACTGTTAGTTTAGATCAGTTATTGTTTAGATATCGTGTACTGCTTGTATTGTTTCCATATTGTCTTGACAGGTCTTGCAACTGGAGATCTGACGACCGCGAGACTTGGAGCAAGAACAAGGAGAAGGATTTGCGATCTGAAAGGTATGATATCTAAGTACTCGATCTGTAACTAGATCTAGGAAATGAGTTTTGTATTCTGTACTATTTGTTCTAGACTCACTTGAACTAGGGAGATCACGCCTTAGATCCGTCTTTGGTAGATTGTCCATTAACAAATCTGGCAACCATACAGGGGAAGAACATTGTTGTTTTCAATCTAAATGTTAGTTTCAGTTGATTTCTTTTCCAAGCCATCTCTTTGGACATTTGCTTCTTAAGCCCTTTCACCATCAGATCTTCGCTTTGAAGAGCCTGATTGCCTTCCTTTGAGTTCGTACTTCTCATTGACAGACCTTTTTATGCTCATTATCTAGAGAATTGGTTCATTTTTGGACTTAGATCTCGCCTGTCGCACCTGGTCAGTGTACCTAGAGCAACACTGTGTTTTTTTTTATCTCTGTTCTTTTCTTGTTAGTCTGTTGTCGCAGCCCTTCCATTGGTATACTGCAATGTCGTCGCACTTCTCGCACTAGTGAACTGCAACGTTGCACTATGCATAAGCACAGAGTGCGCCGATCTGCCATTTTTTTGTCGTACAAGCACCTTTTCTCCATTTCTGATTTGAGTTTTGGTTTGTGTACAGACTCCCTTGCACTGTACCTTCGAGACAGAGCCCCTTTTGTCTAGTAATGTTTTGTTTGGCTTATTTGTATTGGTTTTGGGGTTTTTTTGAGATTTGGATTCATGTTTGGCCCCTTGAGTAAAAACTAGTGTTTTGAGATCATTTTTGGTTTGCCGTGACTAGCGTGTTTTAAAGATTTGAAAAGTGTGGGATACCCATGTCTTTTTGAGCCTCTTTCTCTTGGGTTATGCATCTTGTTTCCTTTACATGCTAAGCTATCTAATGGTTATTGGAAAACATTGATTCTTTGTCTTCGCTTTAGTTCAAAGAAAAGCTTGATTTTGTCACTCTTTTGCTATATTCATGAAATTGGAAAACATAAGTATTCTTCTTGCTTTAATTTGATCATTTGAAATTCTTGGTCTCACACTCATAAGAAGAAGAAAGGCTTGTTTCAGTTTTGTGTGCATTTGAGTTAGATAAGATTGTTAAGTGCTTATCTTTGTCTTGTATTTGATTGGAAACGTTTGTGGAATCCTTCTTTCCGTAGCTTAGATGTGTCTTTTTCAAGTGTAAAAAGATAGGAAATGAGTTATAATTATTGCATTTGGTAGATTTTGAGTCTGTCTTGAGTGCCTTTGAGTTGTTTGGGTGCTTGCAATTTTTCTTTGGGAATTTCTGAAAGATTAGAGTGCTGTAGATATTCTCTCATTTTCTGTATATAGATATGAAAAGTGTTTAGTTATCAAATTTCATCTTTGATACATGCATTTGAAAATTGAAAAGTGCTTCATCATTTTGTCTTACACATTGTTAAGATTAGTTGCATCTTTCATTTTCTTTGCGATCTTTAGATGATTATTGCAAAGATTAGGAAGGAATTCTTTTTTTTGCTACTACTTAAGTATTTTTGGTTTGAAAGAAAGAAAAATCTCAACTTACCTTAAGTAGTTTTCATTGAAAAGGAAAGGAAAATGTGCATTATCATGTAGTTGAGGATTGCATTATGTTTACATTTATGTACTCACCTCATGCATCCACCTAACTGTACAAGATAAAATTAAAGCTAGCTTAGGTTAAAATCATTTGGTAACTGTGTGTAAGTTAGATATGTGTTCCGGCATCGTTAAGCATGGAAGCTGTCATTATTTGCCAGCACTGTAGACTGGGGGTATTGTAGTCTTCCACGTACATCGATATATTGAGATCCTTCACGTACCCACCAAGTACCATAGTCCGTACTTGGAGTATATCGAAGAGTGTATCACATACTCGACACATATATTAGAAGGTCTCGTGCCAACGACTATGCATTAGACAGCACCACTATGGATTTGAGCTCCCATGTACCTTGCGTATATCAGGAGACACCACTAGGATTCCTGAAACCAACAGAGTTAACCATTTGGCCGTCTTGACAAAGCAATACACCGAGAAAAGCACTCGGGGATATTAGCACGCACATACTGTCCAGGTAATTGGGTATGCAGGAAAGGGTACAGTCCCAATCCTCCTTGTCACGTCATATTGTTGGACCCTATAGTATATAGCGGTTTGCGATGCCTTGATAAACCCGTGAGGTTCCAGACTTTGAATCCACTCCTATTCACACAGTTTGCTTTTTGCTTTTAGAATTGAGTAGTGCTTGACTTGTGTGGTACTTTAGAGAGTCTTAGGAAGTTTAGATATGGAAGATTCTTCTGAGACTACCAACCAAGAGGCCCCTTTCAAGGGTATTCCATTTGTTATTCCCCCTTGTGGAACTATTGGTCCTCCATTTATGGCTACATTGAGTCTTCCTAGATTGATGATAGGATTACCGGTATGGTTATTCTCAAATCCAGTTACACCAAGTGCACCAATCGTGTCAAACCTGGTTCCTTCTCCACATGAGCATCAATCTCGTGGTGACCCTTATTCTTCTCCATCGAAAGTTGAATCGGCTTCTGTCTCTTCCTCTTCTCCTACTAAAAGCTCTAGTGTTAGTAATCAGGTGGATGAGAAGAAGAAGAAAGGGAAGATTAAGAAGAAGAAAGATAAGAAAGAGACCAAGCGTCAACCATCTGCCT
The DNA here is from genome assembly GCA_027924585.1 of Larix kaempferi. Classification (NCBI taxonomy): domain Eukaryota; kingdom Viridiplantae; phylum Streptophyta; class Pinopsida; order Pinales; family Pinaceae; genus Larix; species Larix kaempferi. Next base: position 6,169,898 of record BSBM01000376.1, read on the forward strand.
CTGATGGAACTCATTCTATGAGAACACCTCGTAAGCCAAAGTTCCCTTGCAAACTTTGCAAGGGTGATCAACTTCTCAAGAATTGTCCCGATCTTTCCCATGTGTCAGAAGTGTGGTCTAAAAACCCCAAACCGCTTGTATCATCAACCTCTGACCATCATGTTTATGATACTCGCTTGACCATTGACCCATTGGTGACAGATTAGAAGGGTAGAGCTGCAGACCCTTGCTGGATATGCAAGGGCTTGCATCATACTTACCTTTCTCCAAGCATGGATGAATCTTCACGGTGGTTGGAAGATATTACTAGTTCTCAACAGGTGCTTCCAACAAGCAATAGTAAGTTGTCCCTCGATCCCCCTCTAGTTGACCAAGTGATCAATTCAGTTTCATTTGTAATTGATCCCACTCTTCCTTCTGAGAGTGAAGTGATCGAGTCGCTCTCATCTCCACTCGATCCCGCTCTTTCATTGGAGAAAGTCCATACTGAAGCAGTCACCATGACACAATCTTCGTCTCATTCTTATCTTCCAAGTAAGAGTGAATTGGAAACTGCTGATGTTTTCCTAGTCAGTTCAGAATGCCCTAGGCAAGGGGAGACCCTATCCATTCTTACAGGACCCCCACCAAGTACTGAGGTCATTTCCTTTGATTGGAATGGTCTAACAAAATCTCGTCTTCCTTCGAGTATTCCTTTTCAAATATCTATAGGAGTTTTCAATAAAGAAATATTTCATACGATAGTTGATGAAGGAGCTTCCGTTAGTATTTTATCATCAACTGCTTAGCAAGCTATAGGTTCGCCTCGGCTTGTGCCAGTAACTGACTAGATTTAGGATTTTAATAGAAGGCCTACCGGACCTTTAGGGATTCTCTCGCAGTTACCTGTCACGTTGAGAGGTAAAACTGTTTATGTTGATGTCATGGTTGTCCAAGGTCCTTTAGATTTAAATATGCTCCTTGGACGTGATTATGTCTATGCTATGAAAGTTGTCGTGTCCACACTCTTTCGAGTGATGTATTTTCCCCATCATCGGAATGTTGTGACCATTGATCAACTTTCTTTCATGACACCCACTCATCATATGACTCCTAGTCATCAGAATTCCCTGAATGTTCTACATGTTTTAGTGGTTTCTTCCCCCTGAGGATGGGGGGTACGAGCATAGTTTATGTTCTATTTCGATCTCATTAAAAAATGAAACCAACCTTCAAGCAAAGTTTCTCTTTTATTTCAAGCTTGCATAAAAATGAAACCATTTCACATGAGCATAGTTCCCATTCTATGTCAAGCTCGTTAAAAAATGAAATAGGTTCCTACAAGCACGGTCTATGTTATGTTTCAAGCTCATTAAAAAATGAAACCAACCACCCTAGCATAGTTTCCCTTTGGTTTCAAGCTTGCATAAAAATGAAACCAATCCATTGGAGCATAGCTTTATTCTATTTCAATCTCATTAAAAAATGAGATAGACCCCTCTAAGCATAGTTTACCTTTGGTTTCACGCTTGCACAAAAATGAAACCCATCCACTCGAGCATAGTTTTATTCCATTTCAAGCTCCTTAAAAAATGAGATGGGCTCCCTCGAGCATAGTTTTATTGCATTTCAAGCTCGTTAAAAAATAAGATGGGCTCCCTCGAGCATAGTTTTATTCTATTTCAAGCTCGTTAAAAAATAAGATGGGCTCCCTTGAGCATAGTTTTATTCCATTTCAAGCTCGTTAGAAAATAAGATGGGCTCCCTCGAGCATAGTTTTATTCCATTTCAAGATTGTTAAAAAATAAGATGGGCCCCCTCAAGCATAGTTATTGTCTATTTCAATCTTGTGTAAAAATGAAATAGATCTCCCTCCCTTCGATTCGAGTCTCTCGCTAGAGTTAGAACTTAAACCTTCATTTCATCTGTTTCTTGTTTTCCCCCCCTTGGTGAACATTTTCATATTAGTAGCCAAGTTGGTAGCTGGGTTAGCAAGCAACATTTTAGACAAAATGAAGCTTGGGGGGCGTGCCGCATGTCGTACCATCAGCAATCATGTTGAGGCAACACCACCATGTTAAGCCACTAGCAATCATACTGGGGGCATTTACCAACCTCTGGGAATCATGTTGGGAAGGAACCCATCAATGGGCCTTAACCTATGAGCATAGTTCCCTTTCTATTTCAAACTGGTTAAAAAATGAAATAGGTTACCCTGAGCATAGTTCTATTCTTGTGTCAAGCTCGTTAAAAAATGAAACATATCCTTTCCCTTTGAGTCGAGTCTCCTCGTAGAATTAGTACTTGAACCTTCTTTTCAACCGCCTATGCCTTAGGCGAATGAAATGAAGCTTGGGGGCATGTCTTCAACCTCTAAAAGTTACGTTGAAGTCAAATCGATCACCTCTCCACACCAAGTTGGAGCTAAGTCACTTACTTGTAGCAATGATGCTGGGGGCATGTACCAACCTTTGGATTTCATGACGGGAAGAAATTCACCATTGGGAACATTTTCGAGCATACTTTCCTTTTTAGGTTTCAAGCTCATTAAACCATGAAAATGATCCCGAGCATAGTTTATTTTCTGTTACAAGATCATTAAAAAATGAAGCAGACATCATGAGCATTCTTCCAACCTATCTTCGAGCTCGTTGAAAATAGTAAGATAGTGTTTGAGCTTACTTTTCACCTTTTTCGTGCTCTGGTTGAAACATGAAAATTGGTTTGAGCTTACTTTTTACTTTTTCGTGCTCTGGTTCAAATATGAAAAAGATTCCGAGTGCTTTTGATACCATTATCGTGCTCGTTAAAAATTTGAGTAAAAATGTGTGTCTAACGAGTATAGGTTTATCACTTTATTCGGCCTCGCTAGACTATTTACGGAAAAGGAACTGTGCCGAGTTTACTTTTTCCTTTGTCGTACTCGGTTATCAACCATGACAAAGTTGTTCATGGAGTCCTTTTAAGATTTTTTCAGACTCCCTAAATAGGAAAAGATTGCCAAGCCAACTTGATGCTTTCACGCTTGTAAAAACATTTGAATGATCGTCTTTCTAGTGATAGTTTACCCCTTTTTTGGACCAGGAAGTATTGTTTACAAAAAGGGAATAATCCAACCAACCATGGCTGGAAGAGTCCTCTCCCGCGTTGTTTTACCCTTTTTTGGGTGATGAGGCTAACTTTACAAAAAAGGACCATTGGAGTCTCGTTTAGTTCTTTTCAGACTCTCTAAACATGAAATGACGCCGAGTTTTCCTTCTCTGGACTCGTTAAATTTTAAACATTGAAGGGCCCATTATGGGACAAACCACTCCTTTCCTAGGTTCATAAAACATTTGGGATTGGACTCATCTATGAGATGAGCTATACCGAGCATCCGGTTACCCTCATCAAGCTCGTCAAAAACACATGAGGTACTCATCAATCATGATGGGGAAAAAGGGAAAATTTTATGTTACATCTTAATTACGGCAGTACATGTTCGGATATCCACATCATCTTTTTCAGGATCTTGCATGCAATTAGGGTTTGCATGCAAATTCTAGGGTTTGCATGCATCCCAGTCACTAGGTTGATGCCTCCAGCACCTTAGCCACCTCTTTCTAGAACCCGGGAGCCACTTACTTCAGTTCTTTAGCCCTCCTAGTCTGAAAGGAGCCTACTTCTCACCTACTTCCAGAGAAGGGCGCACTTTCTCACCTACCACTGCAGTTCCACTTCAGTTACATTCAGTTAGCTTCGATTCTCCCTGATTTGAGGCTAGTTTCACTCCCGACTGACTTTTTCACATCCGTTGGACCTCCAGATTGACTAGATGACTTGTTCTGACTTCAGTTAGTCTCCCATGTGCCCCCCACTGAGCCTCCATCCCTTAATCAGTGCTACACACTTCAGTTACACATGACACACTTAGTTAGACTCAGATTGACACCTGGATGACTGGTTGTTGTGCATTGATGACCTCCACCAATTGATGATGAGGACTCCTAGTTGGAGTCAAGCTACTCCATTCAGTGATTCGAATGACCTCCTTAGGAAATTCGAATTGCTCATTGACATTATTGTATTCTATTGTAATTCATTCACCCTTACTGGGATATTGAGCACGGCTGCATGTTTTGCACAGTTTTACACCATATTTTCTATGTTCATCTGTTCTGATTGATTTACTTGTTCATTAGATCTGCTGTGACTAATTTTACATGGTATCAGAGCCATTGCAGGGACAAGATCTCTTTTCTACAGGTGTTTCTACAAGAAGATTTGACTGAATTGCTCAAATTGCAAAAAGTTTTGGCATGAGATATCTCAAGGGCATTCGCTCCTGTGCATGCAAAGCTTGAAAATACATCCAATACCACTCCAGAAGCTTGAGTTACCACAAAAATCCTGGATCTTATACATTGGACCCATTCAACATTGTTTGATCTCCAATCCCAGGTGTGATGCAACTCTAAAAGGGTGGATTGTTCAACCTCATTGTTCTTGGTTTTATTGTGATTTGCAGGTTATTGTCTCCATCTTTTGCATTCACTACATTGTGCATGCAAGCTCATCTACATCAGTTTGACTCGCTCCTACAAATGGAATACTCTTCTTCAAAGCCTATCCTCACCCCATTCAATTATTTTGATTGGAAAGATGATATGGAGATCATATTACGTTCAAAAGGTTACTACCGAGTCACTCTTGGTCTCGAATTGGAGCCAAGCAATCTGTCAGATAGAACAAAACACTACAACAAGCTTGATGAAGCTTATGGTCTTCTTTGTCTCTCCATCTCCAAAGATCTTCACTTCCATCTCAGCGGATTGAAGACTCCAAAAGCCATATGGGAGCAACTTGAAACACTATTTGGCAAGCAGGACGAGCTTAGGGATTTTCAATTAGAGAATGAATTGATTGCCCTTAGTCCTGAGAATTTCGAGACCATTAATGAATTCTTCGCAAAATTCAAGAACTTGAACTTGCAATTGAAGAACAGTGGAGTTATCAAAGAGTATAAACAATTGATCCTCTCCATTCTCAGCAAGCTTGGTAAAGATTATTCGGTATTTGTCTCCACTTTCAATTCCGGTTGGCTAACTACCCCGAATTGGAAGATGCCTACCTTGAATGCCTTCATTGAGTCCGTCACAAAAGAGCATGACAAGTTGATTCAAATGGGGTCCATAAGCTCCAAAGATTCAGCCCTATATGTTCAAGGACCCAAAATCTTGAATGTTAAAGGAAAGCAAAAGAAGGAGAAGCCCAAATTCGAGCCTCACAAGCAAAAAGAGAAGGGCAAACAAACGGATGCACCATCCAGTTCGAAGTTCAAGCAAAAGGGCAAAGAAGGTAACCAAAAATCTAGATGTACTTATTGCAACCGTGGCTTTCATACCGAAAGTTCATGTATGAAGAAGACTATAGATCAAATGGCCCTCCTTTTGGAAAAGAACAACATAACTCTTCCCGACGGTGCAAGGAAGACGGATAGGAATGATGATCATGAAAGAGGACAAGCACTCATGGCAAGTGTTTCGAAGCCCACTACTCTCTTTATAGATTCGGGTGCATCAAATCATATGGCTGCAAATATTGATTCTTTTTCTTCATTCGATCCAAACAGCTCCATCCTCATCCATTTGGGAGATGACTCAAAAATTTCTTCAAAGGGCAAAGGTACGATTCATGTAGATCATGGAAGCTTTCAGAATGTTCTCTATGTGCCTTCCTTGGCTTCAAATCTTCTTTCTGTGTATCAAATGACACACACTGGTGAACCGAAGCAAGTTACATTCAGCCCTAATACAGTTGAAATTTCTGATATCAAAAGTGGAAGACTTGTTGCAGTTGGAAAGGCAAACCACACTGCAAAATGCTATGAGTTTTCACACTTTATTCCGCTTGCAAAGCCCATTGCTCTTCGCACACATGGTAATGAGGTTAGTAGGCTTTGGCATGAAATATTTGGACATCTTAATTATAATTATTTGCTTCTGTTATCAAACAAATCCATGGTAGATGGTCTTCCACAACTCCGTTCCTCGAAGGGAATATGCACTGGTTGCATTATTGGGAAGCACCCCGAGCACAGATTCGACCGCGGCAAAGCTAGCAAAGCTTCTACAGTTTTGGGGTTGATCCATTCTGATATCAGTGGTTCGCTGCCCCATATGTCATTAAATGGTTCAAGGTATGTTTTTACATTTATTGATGATTTTTCCCGCTTTACATGGGTATTCTTTCTCAAAAACAAGTCAGAAGTGCTTTGAAAATTCAAGGATTTTAAGGCTTCTGTTGAGACCGCCACTGAGAGCAAGATCAGATCTCTTAGATCTAATAATGGTGGGGAATATATCAAGTCCGAGTTGCTGCAACTTTGTGCCCAAAGTGGAATTCAAATCCAACATACAGTTCCCTACACACCCCAGCAGAACGGTGTAGCGGAAAGGAAAAATCGGTCACTGAAAGAGATGGCTACATGCATGATTGAATAAAAAGGTTTGGCTGCAAATATTTGGGCTGAAGAAATCAATGTTACTGCATTCATACAGAACCATGTTCCACATTCATCTATGAAAGGTATGACTCCTTTTGAAGCATTCTTTGGTCACAAACCGGATGTGTCAAATTTGAGAGTTTTTGGCTCTACTGCATGGGCTAGAATTCCTCCCAAGAAGAGACGAGCTTTGGATCCACAAAGTATCGAGTGCATACTGATAGGATATGGGGAAGAATCAAAAGCATATAAACTCATGGATATCAGATCTAAAAATATATTCATACAGCGCAGTGTTCAATTTGAAGAACCGCTTCAAGAATTGCAACTAGTCGAGAAAGAGACTGCCAATTCACCGCCTTCACCAGAAGAAGATTTGTGCAGCGATAATGAAGGTATGAGTTCTGATATTTCTGATATTGTAGCAGCATATGATGATCATGACATATCAGGTTCAGAATCTGATCATCATGACCCTCCTCAGTTACCAAAGTGGGCCCAAAACGCTCTTCAATCTGCTGGTTCGAACCTTGGAAATCCTGCTGATCCGAGACGAACAAGAGCAGACTTTCAAAGAGCAGGTATGGATCTTTCTATTTCTGATCCATTACTTCCTGAGATTTGTTATTTGATGGCTGGTTCAGATCCCACATCATACTATTCTGCCCACCGAGATCCGATATGGCAAAGTGCCATGGATGAAGAGTACAATTCTCGTCAAAAGAACAACACTTGGGAGCTAGTTTCTCTTCCACCTCGAAGAAAATTAGTAAAGTGTAAATGGGTCTACCACACGAAAGTTGCTGCTGATGGATCTATCAGCAAATACAAAGCAAGGTTGGTGGCAAAAGGTTTCTCCCAAGTCCAAGGAGTGGACTACACTGAGACCTTTGCACCGGTTGCAAAGATGGATTCCATCCGCCTTGTTTTAGCTATTTCCACATCCAAGCACTGGGAAGTGCACCACATGGATGTGAAGAGTGCATTTTTACATGGAGACCTTGCTGAAGAGGTATATATGCAGTAGCCAGAGGGATACACATCAGATCCATCATTAGTTTGCAGATTGAAGAAATCTTTGTACGGGTTGAAACAGGCCCCAAGAGCTTGGTACGCAAAGATGGACTCCTTCCTTCTTTCTCAGAATTTCCAAAGATGCAAATCTGATCCGAATGTGTATCTTCAGTGAGTTAAAGGTAATTTGTTGGTTATTGTACTTTATGTTGATGATCTTCTCATTACTGGTAGCACTCTAACTTCAATAAACAAGCTAAAAACTGGCTTAAATCTAGCTTTTGACATGAGCGATTTGGGCTTGCTGAGTCACTTTTTGGGCTTGGAGATAGCTCAAAATTTTGATGGGATCACTATATCTCAGCAAAAATATGCTTCCGAACTATTATTGAAGTTTAATATGGCTGAATGTAAGGCATCCCCATTCCCATTCCTCTCAGGAATCAGTCTTGAGGAGGGAGATTCTACATCGCTTACAGATTGCAGTATGTATCGACAGTTGATTGGTTCACTACTTTATTTGACACACTCTAGGCCTGATATCTCATATGCCGTGAGTGCCATGTCAAGATATATGCAACAGCCACATGAGCTTCATTGGCGAGCAGCCAAGCGGATCTTGCAGTATGTGCAAGGTACGAGACAGTTTGGCATACATTATGCTGCAGATTCTGAGCTTGATTTCATTGGTTTTACTGATTCAGATTGGGCAGGTGATAGCATTGATCGGAAGTCCACTTCCGGTTATGTTTTCATGATTGGTCATGGTGCTATTTTCTGGTCCAGTAAAAAGCAAGCAGCCATTGCACTTTCTTCAGCAGAGGCAGAGTATCGAGGGGCAGTCAATGCCTGCATTGAGGCAGTTTGGTTGCAGGGTATTCTTTCCGAGTTTGGTTTTGGTGGCACTACTTCGACTGTCCTATTTTGTGACAATCAAAGTGCTATCAAGATCTCCACAGATCCATTTCAGCGGCAGAGGACCAAACACATTGAGATTCATATGCATTACATTCGACAGTTGGTGCATGACCGCACCATCATTCTGCAATATTGCCCTACTGATGAGCAAATTGCAGACATCTTCACCAAGAGCTTCACTGAGAAGAAGTTCTCTTACCTCCGTTCACTGTTGGGGGTGAGTTCCATCATGGTGGAGACAGATTGATTCATCATTATGCTTTAGCTTGAGGGGGGGCTTTCTTCCCACTGGGTTTTCCCTCTTTCCTCACTTAGTTTCTTTTCAGCATTTTTTGGATTATTGTATTGGGGTGACCTTTGGTCTTAGTTACCAGGGCCCCACATTATTTTTTGCACATCATAGTCTAGCTTGAGGGGGGGTGTTTGGATATCCACATCATCTTTTTCAGGATCTTGCATTCAATTAGGGTTTGCATGCAAATTCTAGGGTTTGCATGCACTTTCCATGCATCCCAGTCACCAAGCTGATGCCTCCAGCACCTTAGCCACCTCTTTCTAGCACCCGGGAGCCACTTACTTCAGTTCTTTAGCCCTCCTAGTCTGAAAGGTGCCTACTTCTCACCTACTACCAGAGAAGGGCGCACTTCCTCACCTACCACTGCAGTTCCACTTCAGTTACATTCAGTTAGCTCCGATTCTCCCTGATTTGAGGCTAGTTTCACTCCCGACTGACTGTTTCACTTCCGTTGGACCTCCAGATTGACTAGATGACTTGTTCTGACTTCAGTGAGTCTCCCATGCGCCCCCCACTGAGCCTCCATCCCTTAATCAGTGCTACACACTTCAGTTACACATGACACACTCAGTTAGACTCAGATTGATACCTGGATGACTGGTTCTTGTGCATTGATGACCACCACCGATTGATGATGAGGACTCCTAGTTGGAGTCAAGCTACTCCATTCAGTGATTCGAATGACCTCCTTAGGCAATTCGAATTGCTCATTGACATTATTGTATTCTATTGTAATTCATTCACCCTTACTGGGATATTGAGCACTGCTGCATGTTTTGCATAGTTTTACACCATATTTTCTATGTTCATCTGTTGTGATTGATTTACTTGTTCATTAGATCTGTTTTGACTAATTTTACAGTACATAGTCACTCTTGAACATGGCACTCGTTTGCATTTTCATTCAGTACTTGGATAATCTATTTGTCCTTGAGTCTTGCAATTCCATGAGCCACATCGCTCCTTTGGATCAACCAAAGAATGCTTCCATCATCAATTGCATTAGGGGTTGGTATCATTCTCGTCATGTCAATACTACCAAGTCATGCCAAGCCCATGTTCAAGAGACGGTTGTTCCTCATTATTTGCAGTCAGTACACCTTCAATCATGTTGATCTACCTTGAGTCAGTCTTGCACATTACTGTACCATCCGATCTACTCTACACATCTTTTGTTGTGTTTCGTGTCGATTGATGGGGGATTAATCATGGCCCTCCTTCGACAGATTCATCCTTTTCGACATCAACTCATCATCCGAGGATTGAATCTAAACACCAACCAAGTACCTTGGCCCTGCATGCCTCAATGGTAGGTTACCTCGCTTTCAACATGAGTTTACATCATTGACTCTTGATTGAAATATTTGTCTTGCGTTCGACTTCAAATCACTTACTCACGCTTGATGATATGTACTGTGATACCTTGGGAATCATTGACATTAATGGTGATCTCCCTTGCACTTGTTAACAGTATTTTTACACAAAAATGTCATCACCCTTGTGCAAGTGTCACAAGTGTCTCAAGTGTTGCAAGTGTCGTCATCATGACCTAGTGTTGTCATCATGACTGTTGCAAGTACCGTCATTATGACCATATGTTGTCATCATGACCGTTGTGATAATGTCGTCATCTTGACCATTGTGTATACATCCCTGAAGTCACTTGGACCAAGTACTCATTTTGGAGGATTTGTACTCAGTTTGTAAAACCTTTTGAGAGGTCGTCGCAGGTTGAACAATAGCAATGTGCAATGTCGCATGTTGCTCCATAGCAAGGTGCGACAAGGTCTGTTAATGGGAAAAAATAGCCATTCCGAGATCTTTCTCGAAGCTTTCCCATTTGGGGGCTTATCCCTAATCTCTTGGAGATCTTGAACTTGACCCCTAACTCATTGGGAGGATCCCCTATGTCTCTTCTACCATCTCTCTACCTATCATATCCATAACCTCATCCACTTAGTCCTATATAAGTGAGGCTCACTCCCATACCAAAGGGAGGAAAACTATGGTATCTACATGGTGGTGAAATCTCTCTTAGGACACCTTCACTCACCTCTTGGAGAATTCATGATTCCTTGGAAGGGCTTGGCAACTGGCTTGTATGGAGAAGGGCTTCTACGTTAAGTCATTAGTTGTAGTTCTATATCTCTATCATGTACTCCTCTATTTGCAGTAATACAAATGCTTTCCACCAATATCGTTCTTAATGTGTGATGATGTTGTGTTGTTTACCTGCTTAACTGTTTACATAGATCTCTTATTGTATAGATGCTCTTTACTCATTTCTCTTTTCTGTGTCTTAACAGGTCTTGCAGCTTGGATCGGACGACCTCGGGACGTGGAGCAACATTCGGGAGAAAGGATAGCGAAATCGAAGAGGTAAGAAACCTAGTACATGATCCTTAAGTAGATCTAGGAAATGTGTTTGTAGTCTGTTCTATTTGTTCTAGACTCGCATTGAGCTAGGGAGATCCGGCTCGCCTCCGGTCGATTGGATTGTCCGGTAACAAATCTGGTGACCATACTGGGGAATAGTTTTATTCTATTTCAAGCTTGTTAAAAAATGAGATAGACCCCTCTAGCATAGTTTATCTTTGGTTTCAAGATTGTATAAAAATGAAACCATCCCCTCGAGAATAGTTTTATTCCATTTCAAGCTCGTTAAAAAATAAGACGGGCCCCCTCAAGCATAGTAATTGTCTATTTCAAGCTTGTGTAAAAAATGAAATAGATCTCCCTCCCATCGTTTCGAGTATCTCGCTAGAGTTAGAACTTGAACCTTTATTTCATTTGATTCTCGTTTTCCCCCCCTTGGTGAACATTTTCATATTAGTAGCCAGGTTGGTAGTTGGGTTAGCAAGCATCATTTTTAGACGAAACAAAGCTTGGGGGGCATGTCGCATGTCATACCTTCAACAATCATGTTGAAGGAATACTACCATGTTAAGCCGCTAGCAATCATACTAGGGGCATTTTCCAACCTCTGGGCATCATGTTGGCAAGGAACCCGTCAATGGACCTTAACCTATGAGCATAGTTCATTTTCTGTGTCAAGCTCATTAAAAAATGAAACAAGTCGTTCGAGTAGAGTTCTATTCCTGTGTCAAGCTCGCTAAAAAATGAAACATATCATTTCCCTTTGAGTAGAGTCTCCTCATAGACTTAGTACCTAAGCCTTCTTTTCACCCGCCTATGCCTTAGGCGAATGAAATGAAGCTTGGGGGCATGTCTTCAACCTCTAGAAGTTACGTTGAAGTCAAATCGATCGCATCTCCACACCACGTTGGAGCTAAGTCACTTACTTCTAGAAATCATGCTGGGGGCACACACCAACCTCTGGATGTCATGTTGAGAAAAAGTCCACCATTGGGAACATTTTTGAGCATACTTTCCTTTTTAGGTTTCGAGTTCATTAAACCATGAAAATTATCCCGAGCATAGTTCATTTTCTGTTACAAGCTCATTAAAAAATAAAGCAAACATCATGAGCATTCTTCCAACCTATCTTCGAGCTCGTTAAAAACAGTAAGATGGCATTTGAGCTTACTTTTCACCTTTTTCGTGCTCTGGTTGAAACATGAAAAGTGATTTGAGCTTAGTTTTTACTTTTTCGTACTCTAGTTCAAACATGAAAAAGATTCTGAGTGCTTTTGATACCATTCTTGTGATCGTTAAAAATTTGAGTTAAAAAGGTGTGTCTAACGAGTATAGGTTTATCACTTTATCCGGACTCGCTAGACTATTTACGGAAAGGAACCGTGCCGAGTTTAATTTTTCCTTTTTCATACTCTGTCATCAACCATGACAAAGTCTATTCATCGAGTCCTTTTAAGCTCTTTTTAGACTCCCTAAATAGGAAAAGATTGCCAAGCGAACTTGATGCTTTCGCGCTTGTAAAAGCATTTGAATGATTGTATTTCTGGTGATAGTTTACCCCTTTTTCAAACCAGGAAGCACTATTTACGAAAAAGGAATACTCCAACCAACCATGGCTGGAAGAGTCCTCTACCACGTTGTTTTACGCTTTTTTGGGCGATGAGGCTAACTTTACGAAAAAGGACCGTTGGAGTCTTCTTTAGTTCTTTTCAGACTCTCTAAATATTAAATGACGACCGAGTTTTCCTTCTATGGACTTGTTAAATTTTCACATTGAAGGGCCCATCATGGGTCGAACCCCTCCCATCCCAGTTTTGAAAAATATTTGGGATTGGACTCATCTATGAGATGAGCTATACCAAGCATCTGGTTACCCTGATCAAGCTCGTTAAAAAGCACATGAGGCACTCATCGTTCATGATGGGGAAAAAGGAAAGTGTTTGTGTTACATACCTTAGTGGCAGTATATAGTCGTTCTTGAACATGGCACTCATCTGCATTTGCATACCGATACTTGGGTCATATGTTTGTCTATGAGTCCCCGCTTACTTTCTGAGTCCTGTTACTCCTCTGAGTCATTCGGAGAAAGCTTCCACTATCAGTTGCATTAGAAGTTTGCATCATTCTCATGTCAATACTTCCAATTCATGCCATGCCCATGTTCAAGAACATGTTCATCACTCATCATTTTCAATCAGTACACACGTCATCATGCCGTTGTTACTTTGAATCAGTCTCACACGTTATTGTACCATCTGATCCACTCTACACATCTTTTGTCGTGTTTCATGTCGATTGATGGGGGATTCATCATGGCCCTCCTTCGACGGATTCATCCTTGTCAACTTCAACTCATCATCCAAGGATTGAATCTAGAAACCAACCAAGTACCTTGGCCTGCATGCCTCAATGGCAGGTTAACTTGCTTTCATCATGAGTTTACATCATTGACTCTTGATTGAAATATTTCATCTTCCATTCGACATCAACTCATTTATTCACGCTCGATGATATGTACTGTGATACCTTGGGAATCATTGACATTAATGGTGATCTCCCTCGCACTTGTTAACAATTTACATCAATGACCGGTAATCAAGTGGTTTCTACCATGTTCGACGTCAAGACATTTGTAATCACATGGATAGGTTCGTATCATTGCGGGTTTAGCTTGAAGACCCTGGGGAGTCATGTTTTTATCCAGGTTGCGATGGAGTTTGTATTGAGTCATAATACACAAATCCACTTTTGTATTGGTCGTGGATGTGTTATCATCTCATCATGGATCTACTCTTGTGTCTAGTAGCTATGATTGTGTTCAGTCGATCATTACTCCCATGGATCTGCAATGTATTGGTCGGTAGCCATGTTGTACTACATATGAGATTGTCAGTTCAGAGTCATTTATACTGCAGCAGCGTCCTTCATTCGACAAGTCTTTTGCCATTATTTCTATCAAAGCAGTTCACCTATACATCCTTAACAGCTTCATGCTTTGGGGGGCATTCTGTTACACCAAAATGTCATCACTCTTGTCCAAGTGTCACAAGTGTCGCAAGTGTTGCAAGTGTCATCGTCATGACCTAGTGTTGTCATCATGACCATTGCAAGTACCGTCATTATGACCAAGTGTTGTCATCATGACCATTGTGATAATGTCATCATCTTGACCATTGTGTATACATCCCTGAAGTCACTTGGACCAAGTACTCATTTGGGAGGATTTGTACTCAGTTTGTACAACCTTTTGAGAGGTCATCGCAGGTTGCACACAAGCAACGTGCGACATTGCATGTTGCTCCATAGCAAGGTGCAACGAGGTTTGTTAATGGGAAAAAATAGCCATTTCGAGATCTTTCTCGAAGCTTTCCCATTTGGGGGCTTATCCCTGATCTCTTGGAGAGCTGGTACTCGACCCCTAACTCATTGGGAGGATTCCCTATCTCTCTCCTACCATCTCTCTACCTATCATATCCATAACCTCATCCACTTAGTCCTATATAAGTGAGGCTCACTCCCATTCCAAAGGGAGGAAGACTATGGTATCCGCATGCTGGTGAAATCTCTCTTAGGACACCTTCACTCACCTCTTGGAGAATTCATGCTTCCTTGGAAGGGCTTGGTAACTGGCTTGTGTGGAGAAGGGCTACTATGTTAAGCCATTGGTTGTAGTTCTATATCTCTATCATGTACTACTCTATTTGCAGTAATACAAATGCTTTCCACCAATATCGTTCTTAATGTGTGATGATGTTGTGTTGTTTACCTGCTTAACTATTTACATAGATCTCTTATTGTATAGATGCTCTTTACTCGTTTCTCTTTTCTGTGTCTTAATAGGTCTTGCAGCTTGGATCTGACGACCTGGGGACGTGGAGCAACATTTTGGAGAAAGGATAGCGAAATCAAAGAGGTAAGACATCTAGTACTTGATTCTTAAGTAGATCTAGGAAATGTGTTTGTAGTTTGTTCTATTTGTTCTAGACTCGCATTGAGCTAGGGAGATCCAGCTCACCTCCGGTCGAGTGGATTGTCCAGTAACAGTATACATTAATGACCGGTAATCAAGTGGTTTCTACCATGTTCGACTCCAAAACATTGTAATCACATGGATAGATTCATATCATTGCGGATTCATCTTGAAGACCCTAGGGAAGTTCTTTCCTACCCAGGTTGCGATGGAGATTGTTTGAGACACACAGATCCACTTTTGTATTGGTCGTGGCTGGGTTGTCAGTTCAGAGTTACACGGATTCACTTTTGTATTGGTCGTGGCTATGTTATCATCTCATCATGGATCTACGATTGTTTCTAGTAGCCATGATTGTGTTCAGTCAATCTTTACTATCATGGATCTGCAATGTATTGGTCAGCAGTCATGTTTTGTGTTGTATGAGACTTGTGGATCTCAGGTCATTTCTGCAACAACTCCTTCCAACCAGCAAGTCCTTTCCATTTTTCTTACTACAAAGCATTTCACCTATCTCATTCCGTCAGCTTCATGCTTTGGGGGTCATTCTGCCACACCAAAATGTCGTCACCCTTGTGCAAGTGTCGCAAGCGTTACAAGTGTCGTCGTCCTGACTTAGTGTTGTCACCATGACCATTGCAAGTATCATCATTATGACCAAGTGTCATCATCATGACCATTGTGATAATGTCATCATCTTGACCATTGTGTAAACTCTTTGATATTTTACCTAAACTCATTTTAGAGTAAAAACACATCCCTGAAGTTTCCCATGACTGGAGCGCTTAACTGACCTACTTTTCAAGGTCGTCGCAGTCTTCCCTTGTGCAACATGTGACGTCGCAAGTTATCTTAATGCAACCTGTGACGATGTCAGTTATTTGGATAAAAGAGTATCTTCGAACCCATTCTCGACGATGAGTGATGTGGAGGCCTATCCCTAGGCTCTAGGTGAGGTGGAATTTCGATTCCTAACCTAATGGGAGGATCCCTTAACCATCTCCCCCTAATCCTCAACCTACCCTATCTCTTTAGCCCTATATAAACACCCCCTCTCTCCATGGGAAGGGGGGAAGGTCTATGGTACCCTTATGCTGGTAGAACCCACAGTGGTGATTAGGAATCTTGTACCATCTTGGAGGCTTGGCTTGGACATGTTGGATAGAGGATGCGACATTGAGGATTTGGTTGTAGCTTCATCCTTTCTATGTATTCCCACCTTTTTATACAGCTAATATAATCTCTTTCCATAAATATTGTCTCGTTGATGATGTTTAGAACTTTCTTCCTCAATTGTTTGTTTAGATCAGTTATTGTTTAGATATCTTGTACTGCTTGTATTGTTTCCATATTGTCTTGATAGGTCTTGCAGCTGGAGATCTGAAAACCGCGAGACTTGGAGCAACAACAAGGAGAAGGATCTGCGATATGAAAGGTATGATATCTAAGTACTCAATCTGTAACTAGATCTAGGAAATGAGTTTTGTATTCTGTGCTATTTGTTCTAGATTCACTTGAACTAGGGAGATCACGCATTAGATCCATCTTTGGTAGATTGTCCGTTAACAATAGCCTTGATATCTTGATATTTGTGTCATTTTTATATTAGATATGAGATGGATTGTGCTTCCTGGTGTATCTTCTGAATTTTAGCATGCAATATTTCAACTAGTTGCTAACAATTCTCAAGCAAGACAACCAATCCTTCAAAGAAGAGAATATATGATGACTACCTTGAGTGGCCTGTTGGAGTTAGGAGTGAGTGGGAAATTTTTTTTTAACCAACATGGGAACTTGTTGCATCAATTTTTGTTGTCGGGTATTCTCTTGGTTTTGCGCAGAAACCACTTGTTCATGCAGTTCCACTATCTTCTCCATCAAATGTTTCCATGGCATGAAGAAGAGGTGAATAATTTCCTGAGGAGATGGACATGAAACAGTCTCAGGGAAATCAAGTTCATGGTGCCAGACTTGGGGCCACATCTATTGCTGTTCATCACATAAGGATTCAACTATTCTTTCCACATCCAGACGTGCCTCATGCTCAATGTCTTGTTCTGCAATTATGTCCACGAAATTGAACCAAATGCTCTCATAAGATTGTTGTAGAGCATAATGATCCTATTATTATTTTATCAATCTTTGCTTAATTCTCAAGTAGAGGATCCATCGAGCTGAATAGGTAATGTGATGACCATCCAACAATGTCTATAACTGAAGTGGCAAGAGGAAGAGAAGTAAAGGGATAACCATTGGAAATGGATGGCACTGGATGATCGGATATTAGTGCCTTGGCATATTCTTGAACATGTGCATGGTGATGCAACTGCATAATATGCTATTCGGTGTCATCAGTAAGATATGGTACAATGTCAATATTCTCTTGGAAGATGTGAAGCATTACCCAAGAGTGTTATAGATCCTAAATTAGATGCTACAGTTGTGAAATAATAGAGAGATTATCTAATGGAAAAAGAGGGGTAAGGATTGTAAGAAGAATTTTTGCAGGAGGATCATTCATTCCCACCTCTTCCATTGAAATATATTTAACCAATGGCTCCTCAGTTTCACACACGACCACTACAAATAGTTGTGTCTACAGCTACTGGTCTTCTCCACTTGTTGTGTTTGTTGTGACTTAGTGGATTCTAAAAATTTTCCAGACTCTGCAAGTGATGTATCTAGTTGGGTCTCTATTGGAGTCTATGTAGTGATATCCTTATACTCATGGTGCATAGGGACACCAAGAGTGTTGAGGATGGAGGGTATTGGGTCATCAATGATGGTAATGCTGAGGGTGGTAGAGGGTGGATTTTCAAGGTATTGGAAGGACTGGATGGTTTCTTTGATAGAGCTCAAGTAATGCTCTAAAGGAGGGATGGATGTGAAGGGTGGATTGGAGGAGAATGTAGGAACTCAAGGAATTTTTTCAACATAAGTAATAATACCTCGAGTTCCACCCGCAAGGAAGTGAGGTGGTTGCTGGGAGATGGGTTTTTGAGCTCTCAATCGCCATTGAGGAGGATCCTGCAGAAGAGTAAGGAATTCCTTAAGATCCTTACTTGATATTTACCCTTAATCTCGAATACTGGTAAGTTTGCGTAGAAGGATGGAGGAAGGAACAATGGATGTAGAGGGAACAATTTAGGTAGCTTTTGTGGTGGAAGCATATCTATATTCGTAAATCGCAATGATGAATTTGTAATAATGTTGAGGAATTCTGAAGAGTGAAGCAAGGGAGATATAAGTAGCCTCCTTCTCCATATGAGATTTCTTCACCCTACCCAGCTCGACACCTCGTGGTCGAACACTTTAGGAGTTAACAAAAAAGGTAATGGTTGTGTCTGAAACTATAATCTTTGGACTCCACAAGGATTATTGGAATCCCATTGGCTCCTCCAGGGTTCAAACCTAAGATCCAAGACCCAATAATCAGTAGTTGGCGATAAATCATGGACCTCATGGGCATGCCATTTCCACATGGTGAAAGAAACTAATAAGTAAGAAAAAATGAAATAACTCATTGACACATGGGAATATGCATAGGATTGGAAAATATCATCCATTAGGTATTTGCACTAGTTGATCTAGATACCATGTACACAAAATTTTGTAATTGAGATGGTGTACAATGTACACTCTCCCTTGGTGTAGTTCTACATGGCCCATCCTGCTATTATCTGGTATCCAAATTTCACCTATGGGTTGTTGATCTTGCTAATTATGGATCATTTTCCACCTATTGTTGTTCCATATTTGTCATACTTAGGTACTGGGTTCTGACCTTATTCTACTCTGCTTGTGCTCGTCGTAAAAGGTAGTAGAGACATTTTCTCCCTTCATTGACAATGACATCAACTACCATATATCGTTGACATGAATTGGGTACAACCTATTGAGACATAATGAATGGCCATGTACCCTACTAATTAATAACTTGGTACATCTCAACACTTCCCTTGTAGTACCAAATATTGGCATGTCTTTCCATGAAGCAAATGTGGATTTTCGTAAAGGAACCACATATACTATGAAATGAGAACATGACACAGTTCTCGTTTTTCTCTCTCGTATTTTTAGTAGCTCTTTTTACCTCTATTTAAAAAAGGGTTGATACCAGTATCACACATTTTCATTTTGAGGCATTTTTTCGGGCCATTGAATTATCTTTGTCGTAAAACATTTTTAATTTCTATTTTCAATTGTGTTTTTAGAAAATTAACAAAATAACATACATTTATAAGCAATTTAAAATGAAAAACATATTCATTTTGCAATTTTTTCTATAAAATAAGACATTTTTATGGACAAAATAAGACATTTTTATTGACAAAATTGTAAAAAAATCCAGAAAATAAAGACATTTAAAACCATTTTCATTGAATTTTCAGAGTTTTTTGTATAAAAATGACACTATTTCATATTATTTTTAGAAAAGTGACGATTCACATAAATTCAAGAAAAACTATACCATATATTTGTAAAAAACATATTAAAAACATTATATATAGAAATTTTATTTCTAAAATAAAGTCTGAAAGTCAAAACATTACTAATATATCTTATCAAAAAGATTTCAAATTTAACAATTTCTTCAAGACATGAAACTAACCAAGAATATCATGTAGGCCAAATTCTTCATTGAAATTGCAATTTTTTGGAGCTTGGCTTTCCTTAGGGACATCAATGTCCTCTTCCATTGGGTCTTCTATGTCTGCAAGATGCTGAAAGTGCTCATTTCCAAACACCCCTCCTAATGGGGGTTGAGGCTCTTTTGACATCTTTGCCAAAAGTGTTTCACTAAACTCTAAAGCACCCCCCCAAACCATATAATAAAAAATTTAAAACAAAAAACTTAAAATATAACCCCCCGCTAAACTATGTAATACAAAATTAAAAAAATATATATATTTAAAACCCCTCCTAAACTATATAATAAAAAATAAAATCTAACGCCCCCCTAAACTATATAATAATTTTTATTTAAAAATAAAAAATAAAAAAATCTAAAGCCCACTAAATTATATTGTTAACACCCAGAATGACCCCCTAGGTTGTGAGAGAAGGCAGACTGGGGTAACCACTAACCAATATTTAGAATTAAGCTACTAACCTACCTTAGTCTGAGAGGGCTCTCTCTACAGATATATGAAATACTGGAATAATCAAAGGTGTCAACAATGAAAACATACACCAGCATTCATCATTCAAGATATTCAATTACAACACACAGAAGATAAGATTTCTGTTGGAACCAAAATGATTTAAATGTTGTTTGGCTGAAACATATGAATCTCTATTTGGGCAATGGAGTCACATTTAAACAAACTCTGAAAATTCATTTACAAATGCTTCACAAGTGCATTAACACAGGGGCGAGGTAGTAAACAACTCATAGTCAAAGTGATTTTAATTCATGAAACAGAAGAGAAAGAAACAATCCATTGATATAAGGCATACAATGATGAATCGTACATCAATTTTAGCAGAGAACTAATGGTGGAATACTTGGAAAAAAGATAAGCAGAGCATGATTTCTATGAATTTCACTTAGCTATCACACTACACCAAGTATGAAAGAATGTTACAGACTGGAATTAACAATGAGAGATACACAATTCACATAGAAAAAAGAAAGAACAGAGTACAAGACCGGTTACACAAGAATCCCTGAATACATTGGCTTAGCTTTGCAATCTTTATTCAAAATATAGCTCAAAAATGTCTTACAGAACAATACACAAAAATCCCCATGAAAATTTTCAACACTTTATCATTCCATTACATTGCATATATAGATGCTGGGAGTCCTCTTGCTTGACTCATCTAAACCAAAAACAGTTATATCGGAGTGACACCTCATCCAGTTTTATTTGCCACTTATTACTACAAAACAGAAACAAGTAGAACCGGCCTAACTGTTTTCTTACAATCCATCAGTATTATTACTAAGTAATATTTACTTCAAGTAAAAAGTAAACATAGTAAAGTAATAGTTCCACCTGCCTATTTATATAGTCACCTCAAAAAATATTACAAATTTCTCAAAAATAGGAAAGTTTTTAAGAAGTCTCTAATTCTAAGCAAGCATCAACAACCATAAAAAGTCAAATATCATTGTGGATGATGAAGAGTGTATAGCGATTTACTATATTTTTCTACATTAGCCCATTGGTCTACAGGTGGGACGTCATAGTCCACTTTCTCCTTTACCATCACTCATATCTCGATATGCTCTGTGTAGAAAAATGGGGGAAGCCTTTCACCAATGGCGATCAACCTGTTCAAGATTTCAAAATCCTCTTCGACCTTCTCCATCACAGTCCTGCCTATAAGCAGTTGGTTCAGACATTTGAACTTTGTATGATCGATCCTTATCACCCACAATAGGTTTTTATAAGCATTTTGGGAGATTAGTGCCTATTCATCATCCCAGAATGAAGGTAGCCCCATTTCAACCATCTTATCAAACAATCCTTTGAATTCCACCACTTTCCCCTTCATTTCTTCAACTTTCGCTTCCACACTCTCAATTTGCGCATATTTCCCCAGGACCCTTCGTGCTGCTGCAAGTGTTGTGATCTGGTTTCCAATATTCAGTTTAATCATTTCTTCTTTTGATAGGTCATTCAGGAAAGTGATAGCACTTAGTGTCATTTCTTTAGGTCTTCGGGTTAGGGTCTCCCTTGCAACTCCACAACCTATGAGATCATCACTAATAGTCTTCTCCTTTATTCTTATAAAATCTAGTTAGGGTCTAAAGTTCTCATCTTCTTTAATGATTCAGTCCCACACCAAATGTTTGCATCCTTTTAATGATGCTTGCCCCGTAACCTGATGAGTGAGCTTTTTATTGATGTCAATTAATTATTGGTGCTTCTTTTGGAGGACGTTTGTTTCTTCTTACTTTTTATTACTCTCTTCTTCCAACCTTTGAGCTTTTTCCTTCAGCTCCTTGATTTCCACATCTTTCAAGCTAATGTGAGACATAGCCTGCACAAGACTATCAGTACTACTGTTATCCCCATTTTGGTTCATATTGGTAGGCTGCATGTCCAATTCAAACAAGTTACTTTTCAAGTTATCAAGCTGTTTTTCTAAACTTATTCTCTCTTTTTTCCAGCTATCTTCCTTCTCTGCATTTCAGCAACTCTGCTTTACATTCACTTATTTCTTTAGACAAATCTTCTTTTTGTATTTCAAAGTCTATCTCTTCGGGAGCTTCGATTAGCTGGATATTTGGAACTTTTTCCTTCTTTTATAGTTTTAGAATCAGTTTATCTTTCTTAGCCAACAGCTTGCTCATGTTTTTACCTCCACCATCACTTATAACTACATCAGATTGTACCTTTTTGACCTGCTATTGAAGACCTCGGTTTTCACTCTTCTCTTGCTTTAATTGGTTTTCTAACATTTTCATGGTAACCAGCAAGTTGTCGCTTTTCAATGCTACTTTCACAAAATCATCATATAGAATATCACTAACTTGCTTGTGAAACTGGATTTTATCTGGTACTAGTATCTTTTTCCAATTGATCTTTGTCTCAGTCACTCCATCTTCCGTCAATACTGCTAAGTTTAAGGTGTTATCATTCATACCTCTGCTAGTCATCAAGGAAGTTTTGGTATTAGACAAACCTATGGCTATAGGCATTGAATCAAACAACCTCTGAGCTGAGGCCTGTTTGTTTTGATCGTATTGTTTATAAAGGTCGGCCTTGGACTGAAATTTATTACTAGTATCACCCTCCTTAACATCTTGAAACCTATATTCTATAATCTCGATTTCAGGAGCCGAAGACTCCTCATTATCTACCTCTCCACTATCTATTGGAGCATTCAATTCTTCTTGAGCCGCTGCAACAACCAACTCCTCCTTAGTGGGGAAAGTAATTGACTCGGCTTGAGTAGCTGCAACAATTAACTCATCCTGTACTTCCAAGATAGGTCGCTTGTCTACATTACCTTCTTCAGTATCCATATCTCTAACTTTTTCTAAGTCTCTTTTTCGGCACACCTCCACGGTGTCTGACACTTGATCTAAATCCATTATTAAATCGGATAACATGAGATATCCTTCCTGTGTCTCCACGGCTTCCCCCCCTCAGGTTCCCAACGCAACAAATTTCGCACCTTTAGCACCCCTTCTGTCTCTGTATGTTCAAAAGTTTTGAGATTACAATCTTTCCTTCTCTTGGAAATATTGTGCAAGGGTTCGTATTTGATGGCCACATCTTTTTTGAACCCTAGAGGCTTCAATAATTCTTCCACCTCTGACAAAGCTTCTCTATTCTTCACGATGAAAGGGCCTACCTTCCAATGATATTTCACATCCGTGCTCTTCTTATGTTTTAGGAATTGCACTTCTTCCAGGGCCAATTTCTGTCTAATAAATTCAAGAGCAAAGATCTGCAATGTTAGAAAAACGGGTAAAACATAGGGATTCTGTACAAAAGCATACAACCTAATGATTGTAGCTTCTCTCAATAAAAACCAGTCACCGACAACCAGTTTGTCCTTTAATTGCATCATTGTTTCCATTTCAGGAAACACTCTAGGCAATTCTTCCCCAAAGATGATTTTATAAATAGGGGGCAAAACATAGTTCAAATAATTGAAAACATTGTCTACCAAAACATCTATCTCAAGCAGTGAGTAGAAATGTGGGCTTTCAGCGCTGCTGTACATAATCATTTTCATCAACTGTGTCTGATATCTAAAAAACCTAGTACTTGGGAAATTACTCAATTGTACATGTATCTTTTCCGCCAAAAATTCATCAAACCTCAGGGATGGTATGAGCCCGCTTTCGAACCTGAAAAAACTGATGCTAATCTTAAAGAGTAAATTTAATTGGACTTCAGTCACCCACAAATCAGTATCCAACCCTAAAAAATGAGTTAACAAAGAAAGAACCAACTGGGAATTGTCATAAAAAAGGATGATATTTAGGGGGTAGGGTTCTTCAAAGATTTCGAAGACGGGTTTCAGGCACGTGGCTAAGAAAGCTTGACAGCTTTCAGGGTTGATTTGGGGATACAAGGAAACCACAGACTCTTCAAAAAAACCCTCCAACTCTTGGTACTGAGACTCAGGAATGAAAAAGGAATTCCTAAAAGCTGACACATCTATATTACAGACAACTATGGACTTACGGGCATCCATAATTATTCTTTGGGGGTCTGAGTAATTTGAAGAACACCATGTTACAAACTCAGGAATAGAGAACACTTGGTCAAGGAAAAAGAAAATGAATGATGACCTGAACATTCCATGTATATCCAGTCCCTGTTCATGCAAGGATTCCAATCTCTTCTTAATTTCCGGAATCGGGAGCCGAATGCATGTGTCAAATTCATTGGCGGCCCTATCTTCCAGGGAAACCTTAATTGGACTTCAGTCACCCACAAATTAGTATCCAACCCTAAAAACTATGCTAACAAAGAAAGAACCAACTAGGAATTGTCATCAAAAAGGCTGAAATTTAGGGGGTAGGGTTCTTCGGAGATTTCGGAATTGGTTTCTAGGCACATGGCTAAGAAAGCTTGACGGCTTTTGGGGTTGATTTGGCGATACAAGGAAACCACATACTCTTTGTAAAAACCCTTCAACTCTTGGTAGTGAGACTCAGGAATCAAAAAGGAATTCCTAACAGCTGACACATCTATATTATAGACAACTCTGGACTTACGGGCATCCATAATTATTCTTTGGGGTTCTGAGTAATTTGAAGAAAACCATGTTACAAACTCAGGAAAAGAGAACACTTGGTAAAGGCAAAAGAAAATGAAGGACGAACTAAAGATTCCATGTATATCCAGTCCCTGTTCATGTGAGGCTTCTAATCTCTTCTCAATTTTCGGAACCGGGAGCCGAATGCATGTGTCAAATTCATTGGCGTCCCTATCTTCCAGGGAAACCTTAACCCTAGAACTGGTAGAAGCTTCCTCTTCCCCCATCCTATGACTGTAAAAGACTCAGATTTTTTAGAGAATGGCGGTTACAGATCCTACCTGTCACTTTGGAAACCCTGCACGCACCCTGTCGAAGGTTCTATCACCTGCGTTGTCTACCACATGCCGAGAGACTTTCTAAGTTCGACAATTCTTTGAAACAAATGTCAACCTTCACGGGTGTTCTTATATATATAACCGGGTTTCCATAACCTCCAGTTTCTTTAGCCAGCTGTCCTTTGATCTTAACCACTTAAAATCTCACATGTTCACTTTCTGTTGTTAGATCTGACTTTCTCTTTACCCACTGATTTGACAACCCATCTATTTCCACCATAGGATCATCTTTCTGGTTTTTATCTAAGCCATTCATCTCAACCGGATGCGTTTACGGGGTAATATCGCATGCACCCAAATATTTCTTCCTCTATCGCCTTTTCTCCATGCGATAGGCTTTGGAGTTGACACCTGTTGGGCAGGAAAGGTCCATCGCATCTGCCCCGCCACTATCTAGCATGATACTTATTGATGCGACTATCTATGAGAACCTTCCATTTCTTTTCAAACGTATATCCATGGTGAGTTCTCATTCTCTATTTAACTCTTAGACCATCCGTCTACTGGTGGGGTCCTCCCTATTATATCCTGTGCATTTTCGACTTCCACCAACCATTGATGTGGCTCTTCTTGCCATCCGAACCATAGATCTGCTAGATACTTAGGCCTTTAGTGGGGTGAATGAACCCAGACCCTTAGATCTCGAAGGGATAACCTCCGCCACAGATCCTTGCACCAGTCCCCACCATCGCATGTGCCCACTATGGCATTGTTCACTGCTCCTTTCTCCTTGTGATGCCCTCTTAAGCCGACACCTGTCTGGAGGGACCAAGCACATTGCATCCACCTTTTCCCTTTCTTCCTCACAACTTGGCCATGTGACTGTCCATTGAGAGCCGTAGATCTTGCTTCCTCTCTAGATCAGTGGTGCTGACCTGTGCGACGCTTAGTCTTTCATGACTTGCATACAAACTATAGGCTTTAGGGTATTCTTCGCTTGCCTTTAGCCACTTTATTTGCCTATTAATACCTAACCTTTGACATTAATCCATTTTTATTGTGTTCGACCCTTTCTAGCCCATTCTTTCTCATGTCTTAGAACCTAGCCATCAAGGATGGGAATTACTTCAAACCTCCACCAGGTAGTTGTCTGACCCTCCACCTTTCATATACAGGTTTTTATGCTGCAAAAGAGAAAAAATATATAGGTGCTAACAACTGGCTCCAACCGGTGATGCTATCCTCCTAGTGAGGTAGAAAACAACTTCATAGACTAAGTGCGTGATCCATTGGGCAGGTTCTGCAAACCCTAGATTGAAAAATTTCTCTAGAAACTGAGACTTCCCCTGTTTTCATATCCAGGATGGAAATTCAAAAATGAAACATGGATTCCCCTTCTAGACCTTAGGGCCTTCGCTTCGGGCTTCAAGTCTTTCTGGTTCACCGTTAAAACCCCAAAACAAATGTGAAAAAATGAAAATATATATACAGTCTATCGTACATGGGTTACCTGTTTTCTCTAGGACAGGCAATGCTTCAAAAACCTTCCATTGACTGGACCTCCCGACCAAGCGGACCCATCTTGGTGCTCCAGGATAAAAGAATTTTCTCCTCAGTTTGCTGCAATAATATAGGGCCCCATCCACATATGGTTGAATTTCCCATGTTTATCTTCCCTCAGAGCATCCCACTTCAGGACCAGGTCATTTACCTGAAATTGATCTTCTTTTGCTTTTCTGTCAAAGGCACTCTTTATCTTTTCTTTGTGCCCCTGTACTTTGTCATAGGTTCTACTTCTTAACTCATTCATCTTGACTATTTGACTTACCCTTCTCTACATGTGGTTTGGTTCTTCTTCTATCCCCTGCAGCAACCTCATGACTAGCAAACCTAGAGATGTCGAAAAAACCACCTCGGCTCCATATAACAGTTGGAAATGGGACATCCCAATGGCCCTCTTTGTACTTATTCTGTCAGCCCATAGGGCATATTTTAGTTTTTTGTGCCAAGCTCTCTTATTATCCTCCAACAACTTCTTTATGATTCTTACTAAGCTTTTGTTGGATGACTCTGCTAGTCCATTTCCCTGGGGATAGTATGCTGTGGAATGATTCAGGCTGATATGGTATTTGTGGCAAAATTTTATCATCTTCTTAGAACAAAATGCAGGCGCATTGTCTGTCACTATTATTTTAGGGCACCCAAATCTTGACAAGATATTCTCCTCTAGAAAATTCATGATAACACCTTCGGTTTCCTTCTTAGTTGGTATGTCCTCTATCCACTTAGTGAAATAGTCAACGGCTGTCAATATCCATCTATGTTGCCCTGACGAGTTAGGATTTATTTCTCCAATGAATTCTAAACCCCACTGCCGGAAGGGTGCTTCTACTATGACAGGGTGAAGGGGTAGTGAAATGACCTTTCTTTTTCCTTCAAAAATCTGGCATTGGTGATAAGCAACTGTTTCTTTGTATACATCTGAAAACATGGTAGGCCAGTAGAAACCAACCCTCATAATTTTGTTGATTGTCACCTTCCATGAATGATGACCGCCACAGTCTCCCTTGTGAAACAACTCCTTTGTGTGTTTAGCCTCCTCCTCAGGTAAGCAATTCAGCAGCACACCTCCAGGGTCCTTCCAATATAGGAATTGATTCATAAAAGAGTACTTCGCAGCTTTTAGTTTCACAGCTCTAGCCCTGCTTTTGCTTAATCCTGGAGGAGCTTGTAAGTTTTGTACTACATACAGAATGTCAGCATACCAAGAGGATGCAGAGAATTCTGGCCTCACTTGCACTCCCATATCTAGCTGATTTGAATACCCTTGTAAGAAGTTCAGTTGCAAAGAATCACAGTTGTCCTTGGTCATTAACTTTGCTAACCCTTGCCCCTTTACCAGTTCGGTGGGTTTTATCTCCAGGTCATATTCTAGCAATACAACAATCCATTTGGCTCTTCTTCCTCTTGGGTCTGCTTGGGTGAGGATACCCTTCATAGCACTGTTTGGGACATGAGCAACGATGTGTGAATGTAGGATATAAACCCTAAAATATTTTAGTGACTTAATTGGGACATAGGCCTGCTTTTCCATGATATCGTATTTCAGTTCTGCATCTCTTAGTACCCTGCTAAAAAAGGAAATTGGTTGTCCATCGTTCTGGGCATTTTTCTGTAGCAGTACCCCTGCCACTGTGTGCTCAGAAGCGTAAGAAAAAATCAAAAAGTCTTTAGAAAAATCTGGACTGGCTAATACTGGGGCTTCAGTGATAGCATTATTAATTCCCTTAAATGAATCTCTTGCTTTCGCTGTCCATTTAACCTGATTTTCCTTTCTTAACATATTTGTAATACTCATCATGATTTCAGCAAAACTGGGAATGAATCTTCTCAAAAAGCCCACTTGCCCAATGAAATACTGCACCTCCTTTTTGCTTCTAGGCTCTCCAACTTTTTGGATGGCACTAACCCTTTGAGGATCGATCTTGATACCTCCCTTGGAAATAATATGACCCAAGAGCATAGCTTCTTCTAATGCAAAATGTGATTTCTTAGGATTAAGGGAAATAACGTATTTTATACATTTCTTAAAAACTTATTCCAAATGCTTCAGGTGCTCTTCATTAGATTTTGAGCACACAGTTATGTCGTTCATGTATACAAACACAAAATTATCTTTTTCTTTAGCGAATGCTATGTCCATTGCCCGCAGGAAGGTAGCTCCTGCTTTCATCAGCCCAAAAGGCATCTTAGCATACATGCAAGTACCCCAAGGAGTGGTGAAAGCGGTCTTCTCTTGGTCTTCAGGGCAGACCTTGATTTGATTGTATCCGGAGAAACCATCCGTAGTAGAGATCCTTTCTGCCCCTACTACCTTTTGTAAGATATGCTCCATTTTGGGAAAGGGGTAATTATTCTTTAGTGAATCCCTGTTCAGGTTTTTGAAATCTATGCAAGTTCTAATTTCACCATTCTTCTTCCTTACGGGTGTAAGTTTTAAACCTTAACAGTGAAGTACAAACTTATATTGATTCTTAAGCATCAACAGAAAATACACAATGGCACACACATAACATAGAGATTTTCACCTGGAAACCCTTAACCAGGAAAAAACCAGCAAAACTTAGAGCCGCACTGCTCCTTTTCATTATATGTTTATTCAACCATTTACAATACAATATATGGTATTCTGCAGCATCTAAAACCCTAATTTGTTTACCCGGAATTAGGTTACAACCCTAATCCCTTTTACCGGGATTAGATAGAGTATAATGGGTCGAAATCGCTAAAAAGCAAAAACAACCCAAAAAAATTGTGTGCTCTGCGCGGACTCCGGGGGCCTGACGGCCCCCTCCGTGTCGTTTCGGAACCTAACGGTTCGAAACGAAGGGGGTGGGCCCTGTCGGGATACCCCCCCCTCCAGATGCACCCGGCGCAACCGAATCACTACTGGGGAGGGGATCGTGTTGTACACGCAGCCACCATGTAAAGAGATATAACATACCCAACATTCTCCCACTTGTTTTTCTCTTCACATACAGGAGAAATTTATGACTTCAACAATTCAGGGCAACAATGCCCATGTTCTCTTTACACCAAGAGAACTTCTGAGTACTTACAGACTTTGTCAAAGAGTCTGCAACATTTACAAAAGTGCCAACCTTCTCTAGCAACACTTTGTTTTCTTCAACCATGTCTCTGACAAAATGGTACTGCACATCAATGTGCTTTGTACTCGAGTGATAAGCAGGGTTCTTTGCCAGAAATATTGCACTTGAGCTATCATAGCCAATCTTTATTGCATTCTGAACAAAACCAATACCTGAACACAATCTTTGCAACCATAAAGCTTCCTTACTTGCATGGGTAGCTGTCATGTATTCAGCTTCTATAGTTGAGAGTGCAACTACAGCTTGTCTTCTACTCATCCAACTGACTGCTCCTCCAAATAGATTAAAAACGTAGCCACTTGTAGATCTTCTGTGATCAAGATCTCAATCCCAGTCAGCATCAACAAATCCTTGTGTATCTATCTCTCTGTTTAGACCGGGTCTTCCTTGGTAGTAGATTGCAAAATCTATAGTGCCACGCAAATACCTGAAGACCCTCTTTACTGCAGTCCAATGTTCCTTCCCTGGTTTTGACATGTATCTACTCAAAACTCCCACTGCATGGGCTATATCTGGTCTAGTACAGACCATGGCATACATCAGACTGCCAACTGCACTAGCATAGGGAACATGAGACATGTCCTCTACCTCTTCTTGTGTCATGGGACATTGTTCTGCAGATAACCTTACACCTACAGGAATGGGCACCTTCACTGGTTTGCTTTCCTGCATATTAAATCTCTTCAATATTGTTTCAACATATTTCCTCTTATTTAACCAGAGTTTCCTGTTTTCACGATCTCTTTTTATTTCCATGCCCAAAATAAAATTTGCAGCACCAAGATCTTTCATGTCAAATTCAGATGACAGCTGATTTTTGACATCCTTGATGATTCCCTTGTTGTTTCCAATTAGCAACATATCATCAACATACAATATTACATAAATAAAATGATCACCAGTTAGCTTAAAATAAACACAGTGATCAGCTTTGCTTCTTGAGAAACCAAGTCCCAGTATATACGTATCAAATTTTTGATACCACATTCTTGGAAATTGTTTCAATCCATAGAGAGGTTTTTTCAGCTTACAGACAAGCTCCTTTCTTCCTTTCACCACAAATCGTTCTGGTTGCTTCATATAGATCTCTTCATTAAGATTTACATGTAGAAAATCCGTCTTTACATCCATCTGTTCTACTTCAAGGTCAAAAGCAACAGAAATAGATAGAAGAAATCTAATAGAAGTCAATTTTGCAACAGGTGAAAAAATCTCACCAAAATCAATGCCCTCAATTTGGGAATAACCTTTCGCTACTAGTCGAGCCTTGTACTTCTCCACTTTACCTGTTGCATTTAACTTCTTCTTGAATACCCATTTGCTTCCAACAGTCTTTTTTCCTTCTGGCAACTCAACCAGATCCCATGCCTCATTTTTTTCCAAGGCATCCATTTCTTCTATCATGGCCTTCTTCCATAGTTTACTATCTTCTGAATCCATTACCTCTTTAGTAGTTCTAGGATCATCATCAGTAATAGATAACACAAAATTAGAATGAAAATCAGGGGGGCTGTACCTTTCAGCTTGCCTTCTTACTCGGTTAGATCTCATTAATACCGGAGTCTGTGGATCCGCGTCTTCATCTGATTCAGACGATTCTGCCTCCTCATCTGATTCAGACGAATCTGGTTCCTCAAAAGATTCACCTCTTTCATCCTTGATATCAAAGTGTAGCTTCTCTTAATCATTTTCCTTTGGTACATCCTCAATCTTGGAAGTGCTTTCAACTTCTCTGAAGATCACATCTCAACTATAAACTGTTTTCCTTTTTACTGGGTTCCACAGCTTGTAACCTTTCACTCCATCCTTGTAACCAATGAAGATACATTTTTCCGCTTTATTATCCAACTTGCTCCTTTTCTCCTTTGGAACATGTACAAAATAATCACACCCAAACACTCTGAGATGAGAGAGAGAGAGGGTTTCTTACCAGTCCAAACCTCATGAGGTGTCTTGTCAACCAATGCTGATGTGGGTGTCCTATTCACTAAGTAACACATAGTGTCAACAGCTTCTGCCCAGAATTGTTGTGTTAGCCTTGCACCACTGAGCATACTCCTTGCCTTTTCCATCAATGTCATGTTCATCCTTTCTGCAACCCCATTCTGTTGAGGTGTGTATGGAGTAGTCTTTTGCCTTGCTATTCCACACGTTTTACAGAACTCCTCAAATTCACTTTCATAGAATTCTCCACCGTTATCTGTTTTGAGTACTTTTATTTTCTTTTCAGTTTGATTCTCTACAAGAGCCTTAAATTCTTTGAATCTTTTAAAAACCTCAGATTTTTGACGCAGGAAATAAATCCAAGTTTTACTTGAGAAATCATCTATAAATGAAACATAATACACAGATTTACCTAGTGATGGAATATGTACAGGTCCAAAAACATCACTGTGTATTAACTCTAAGATTCCTTTAGCTCTTACAACACCAGATGAGAATCTTACCCGATCCTGTTTACCATATAAGCAATGTTCACAGAAATCAAAATCTAATGTGAAATCAGACATGCCTTCAGCCATACTTTTACCTTGTAATAGTCTAAGACCCTTCTCTCCAATATGTCCCAGCCTTCGATGCCATAGCGATGTCTTCTCACTAGAGACAGTAAGGACTCTGTCTCCTTCATTTTTACCCTCAGGAACAATAGTACTATTACATCCATTTTTAAAGGTGCTTCCCAACAACTTGTATAGAGTTCCAATCCAAACTCCCCTCATCAGCACTAGTGATTCTCGAACCATCTTGCATGTGTTCTTTTCAAATAAAGTTTTCACACCTGCATCATCCATTTTACTTACATATATAAGGTTTCTAGCCAGCTTTGGAATGTGCAGAACCCCGGGAAGAGTTTTAACCCTTTCATCTTTGAGCAGTAGCTTGATCTTTCCTCAACCTATGATTTTCGCCACCGAGTTGTCTCCCAGAAATACATCTCCTCCATCATACTTTTCTTATTCATAAAACCACTCCTTGTGAGGAGTCGTATGATAAGACGCACCTGAGTCAATCAACCACGAATCATGCTCTGCATGTGTACTTGAAGATGCCAAATACACATCTCTTCCTTCCTCTGTAGATTCTTTCCCATCTACGGATGGAGTATCATTAGATCCTCTGCTTTTATCACTATTTTTGGATTTACAATCCTTCTTGTAATGCCCAGTTTTACCGCACTTCCAGCATTTTCTTACAGAAGGTCCTGGAGATTTAGATCTTCCTCTAGATTTAGATCTACCACTTGAAGACTTATTTTTAGATCTGTCTCCAGGGTGACCTCTTAGAAATAAGGCATCCTTGGTTGAACTGTCCATGAATCTCCGCCTCATTTCCTCCGATAGCAGGGATGCAACCACATCATCGAAGTTTAGCGTGGTTGCATTACTCCCAATAGCCATAACTAGATTATCTCATGAATCTGGCAAAGAGCACAATAGACTAATACATTTTTCATCATCAGTAATCATAATACCAACAGATGTCAACTGACTTACCAGAGTATTAAAGGAGTTTAGATGCTCTGACACAGAGTCTCCATCAGTCATCCTCAGAAGGTACAATTTCTTTCGCAGAAATAACTTATTTACTAGGGACTTTGACTATTACAGATTTCCCAATTTATCCCATAGCTTCTTTGCACTGTCTTCTCCAGATACGTTCACCAACACCGAATCTGCAAGGCAAAGACGAATGATGCTCCTTGCTTTTCTTTCCAGCTTATCCAATTCTTCTTTTATCGCACCAGTGGGCATGGTACCTGGATCTACTGCGATCCATTGTTCTCTATCTACCAGAAGATCTTCCATCTTGAGCTTCCATATCTCAAAGCTCTGGCCATTAAATTTCTCAATCTCAAATCTAGAACTGCTCGCCATTCTTTCAAAAACAAAAAAGAAAAATCACCGCTGCAAAGCTCCCACTGAAAATAGGTTTATCACAAATCCAAGATCGAGCCAAACCCTTGGAAACAAAGGCGTCCCTCTGAACCCAATAATGCTCTGATACCAAATGTAAGTTTTAAACCTTAACAGTGAAGTACAAACTTATATTGATTCTTAAGCATTAACAGAAAATACACAATGGCACACACATAACACAGAGATTTTCACCTGAAAACCCTTAACTGGGAAAAAACCACCAAAACTTAGAGCCGCACTGCTCCTTTTCATTATATGTTTATTCAACCATTTACAATACAATATATGGTATTCCGCAGCATCTAAAACCCTAATTCGTTTACCCAAAATTAGGTTACAACCCTAATCCCTTTTACCGGGATTAGATAGAGTACAATGGGTCGAAATCGCGAAAAAGAAAAAACAACCCAAAAAAATTTTGCACTCCGCGCGGACTCCGGGGGCCTAACGGCCCCCTCCATGTCGTTTCGGAACCTAATGGTCCAAAACGAAGGGGGTGGGACCTGTCAGGATACCCCCCCCTCTAACCCCCCCCCCGTCCGGATGCGCCCGACGCAGCCGAATCACTACTGGGGAGGGGATCGTGTTGTACACGTAGCCACCATGTGAAGAGATATAACATACCCAACAACGGGAACAAGATTTGCTATCCATTGAGAGAATCTCAAGGTGACAATGATTTTTGCATTAAATAATCTTCTAATCTCTTTTTCTATCACAGGCACCAACTTAGGGTTTATCCTCCTTAAGTTTTGCTTGAAGGGTTTCTCTCCTGGTCTGATTGGAATAGAGTGTTGTATTATAGAGGTATCATATTCCTTCAGTTCTTCATAACTCCATGCAAACGCAGTTGCATATTTCTTCATCAACTCTACATATCGCTTCTTTTATTCAGTAGGTAGCTTGATAGACAAGTTTACCATCCCAGGCTTTTCTTTAGTGCCCAAGTTTTGGTCTTCTACCACCTCTTTGGGGGGTTCAAACTCTGGGTTTTTTGAAACATCATTCTGGTCAAACAACCTCTCCAGGGGTATCAATCCTTTGGGGATATAATTACTTTTCAATTGAACGATATCTTTCCCACCCAACATGTTTTTCCATTGTTTGCTTTCTTTTTCTTCTCCCTTTGATTAGTATTGGTCTATCAATCCTTCTATGTTCTCATTTTCAGTATCAATCTGAACATTAGCAAACTTGTTAGATAATTCCAAAAATCTTTTAGTTTGAAAATCATCTTCAAATACTTTCTAGTATTTAGCATTGTCTAGAATAGATGGCCTATTCACCACCTCTACCTCATATTTTTCTTGAGACAAAACAGGAGTTTTAAAACCACCAGTAGTGGTGGCCAAAGAGTCCCCCACATGATTTTCAAATCTCGGGATCACCCAAATCTTGTGTTCGGTGAAAAATTTCCCAAACATATCCCAAACTTCATTCCTATAGGCCCTCATCTTGGGGTGTTTTTCCTGATAACTATCATTTACTTGATTGACCACCAATTCTGAATCTCCAAAAACATGTATCATTTTTGCCCCCAAATCTTTCAAAGCTCTTAGTCCCAAGAGTAGAGCTTCATACTCAGCCACATTATTAGTACTCAAAAGTTACCTTGTATGACAAATCTCTGGACTCTTGATCGGGAGGTATAATCCAAACCCCTGCACTAGCACCATTCTTACTCAGTGATCCATCAAAGTACATCTTCCATAGTCTTCCTCATTTTTATGTTTCTCTGAGGCCTCATACCTCATGGCAAACTCTTTGTCTTCCTTAACCTCATGGAAAAATGGGGGCACAGGATCGGTATGTGGGCCATCATTAAAGAAAATACAGGAACCTACACCTGTGTCTACAGCGTACACTGGGTGATTTTCTAGTTTTTCGTCACTGCTGACCACATAGGCCATTCTCTTCTCTCTCTATAGTTTTCTATTGCTTCCAAAAAGTGGTATAGTGGTGTAAGATAAGTCCATCTGCATGGTTCCTTTCAACTTCTTTACCCAGGATCTTGATAACAACATCCCAAACATAACGGGCACTTCTGCCACTATTACATCCATCATAATGCTCTTAGTCGGAATCTGGGCAAGGGTCACTACTACATCTTTAATTAAACCCAAACATGGTACCTTTTTGGAATCAAAAGAATATAGGTCTTTGTAGGGTCTGGGGACTTCTAACCCCAACTGATCCACCACCGATTTTGGCATTAGGTTGTGTGAAGCCCTAGAATCTATCAGTGCATTGTGTAACAACTTACCATGGATATTCAAACTCAAATAGAAGGGAGGGACTTCTTCATCATCTAGTTCTTCCATCTTGGAAACAAAGATTATAGCGGGGGCATCATCTATTACTTTCAATATGTCTTGCATACCTTTTGCTTGTCCCTTTACCAGACTAGTTATCTCTTCCCTAGATTCACTGTTTCTCAATAGCTCATTTAAGGGGATAGAGATCTTCACCTTAGACAATTCAGCTTTCAGACTGAATGTCGAAGCTGGTCTCACTACTTCAATGACCTTCGGCTCCCTACCCTCTTTAGAATGTTTCCCCTTATCTTATGAGGCTTTCTGCACAGTAACATCTGGCTGTTTTTCCTTTAGCTTCTCCATATTTTGTTCAGTCTTGGATAGCTGAATATGGGCAGACTTCCCTTCACTTAGTGGTATCTCCCTGCTTCTTAACTTCATCTTTCTTTGGATGTCATCTACAACATTCATTAAACGCATTTGGTACTGCTCAAAATCAAATTCAGCAGCTTTACTAGCATTCCCCACGTTGAAAAAGTCATGCTCTTTTTGGGTTAAATGCACTTCATGGTCTAGGGTGTCAAGGAGATGGATCTGGCCTCCAGTAGGCTCTTGAGGTCCTTCCTCATCCACCAAATTTTTAGGGAAGGGATGTCTCATCTGGTGGTCTTCTTGATTTCTTGGATTTCTTGGAGCGGGTGGCCTTCTAAAGTTAGGATTTCTTATCTGATTTTCAGGCTGTTCTCTAGAAGGAGGTTTATTTTCCATGGCCAACCTATCCATCAGCTTTTCCATAGTTTTCATCATAGTATCAAACTTGGCATCACTAGAAGATGAGGAGGTAGAGGCTAAGGTCTCTTGCTTCTTTTTATCGTCTTCTATTTTTCCCTTTATTTTGCCTGAGGCCATCATGTTGGATTCCATCTCCATGGAATCTTTCAGCATAGCGGGAAGGGTAGTAGACTTTCTCTCCCTTAAAGTACATGAGAAATCTCCATCAAAGGCATCTGCATAATGGAGCTTTGTGGCACCTACTGAGGGTCTCAGATCATCTGGGATAGAATTATAGGCCCTCATAAACCTAGCTGAAAACTCACGAACAGATTCAAAACCTCCTTTCTTTAGATGGTTGTACTGGGATAAGACCAGGGCAGGACTCCCTATTCTTTCCCACCTTTCTAAGAACAATGTCTTAAAGGCTGCAAAATCATTGATAGAAGCATTCGGTAACTGTCTGAACCATTTCTTAGGTTCCCCAAATAAACTATGAGCAAACAACCTTATCTTAGCATCATGATGATCTACTTCCTCTAAATCGATAAAATCCTTAAACCTGTCTACATGTTGTCTGGCAGAAAAACCTCCCTCTCCATCATAAGAGACGATTCTCTAGGCGTAGTTCTGAGGGAGATCATGGAAAACAGCTGGTAGGGAAAATGGTGCAAACCTAGTGGCCATGGGTCTGAGTGGATTTTGAGCTTGCGGATGGATATTCTGGGTAGGATTACTGGTAGGGATTGTGGTATGAGATTGAGGGATCTGAAAACTAGGTCTAGCTCTTTCGACTTTAATTATATTTTGCAACTCAAACCAGACAGGATCTAACAAATACGATTCAGGGGCATTGGGACCTTCTTTGCCTAGACTTAGATAAAACTCAGATCTTGATCTTGACAAGGGCTTTCCAATATCTATCTCTATAGCCAATTCTTGAAGAACAGGGAGTTCCCCTTTAGACCCAATTCTTTTAATGCTAGAAGAAGTACTAGCTTTATCCTTTCCGGTCTTATGTCTAAGTAATGTTTATGGATTTTCCACACTTAACAGAATTTCGGAAATAGGATTACCTCTTGTATGGATATTTCTTGAGGCCAGGATGCTCGTTTCGATATTTCTTCAAAAATGAACTTGGCACGTCGATCTCCCCCAGTGGATTCTTTATTGAATGTGGATCTTTACAAATGCAGTCACTAGAGCAAAAATGCACAACATTATAAGCACAAGGAAACCTCTATTTTCCCGTAGGGATCTCTTCTTTCTTTAAATCTTTAGAATACTTTGTCGTTCCCCCAGGGATAATAAAACAATCACATCCCCGGCCATGGCACCAATTTGTTAACACCCAAAATGATCCCCTAGGTTGTGAGAGAAGGAAGACTAGGGTAACCACTAACCAATATTTAGACTTAAGCTACTGACCTAGCTTAGTCTGGGAGGGATCTCTCTACAGATATATGAAAAACTGGAATAATCAAAGGTGTCAACAATGAAAACATACACCAGCATTCATCATTCAAGATATTCAATTACAACACACAGAATATCAGATTTCTGTTGGAAACAAAATGATTTAAACATTGTTTGGTTGAAACATATGAATCTCTATTTGGGAAATGGAGTCACATTTAAACAAACTCCGAAAACTCATTTACAAATGCTTCGCAAGTGCAATAACGCAGGGGTGAGGTAGTAAACAGCTCATAGTCAAATTGATTTTAATTGGTGAAACAGAGGAGAAAGAAACAATCCACTGATATAAGGCATACAATGATGAATCCTACATCAATATTAGCAGAGAAGTAATGCTGGAATACTTGGAAATAAGATAAGCAGAGCATAATTTCTATGAATTCCACTTAGCTATCACACTGCACCAAGTATGAAAGAATGTTACAGACTGGAATTAACAATGAGAGATACTCAATTCACATAGAAAAAAGAAAGAACAGAGTACAAGACCGGTTACACAAGAATCCCTAAATACATTGGCTCAGCTCTGCAATCTTTATTCAAAATATAGCTCAAAAATGTCTTATAGAACAATACACAAAAATTCCCATAACAGTTTTCAACACTTTATCATTCCATTACATTGCATATATAGATGCTGGGAGTCCTCTTGCTTGACTCATCTAAACAAAAAAAAATTATATCGGAGGGACACCTCATCCAGGTTTATTTTCCACTTATTACTACAAAACAGAAACAGGTAGAACCGGCCTAATAGTTTTCTTACAATCCATCGGTATTATTACTAAGTAATATTTACTTCAAGTAAAAAGTAAACAGAGTAAAGTAATAGTTCCAGCTGGCTATTTATATAGCCGCCTAAAAAAATATTACAAATTTCTCAAAAATAGGAAAATTTTTAAAAAGTCTTTGATTCTAAACAAGCATCAACAACCATAAAAATTCAAATATCATTGTGGAGGACAGAGGGCATATAGCGATTTGCTATATTTTTCTACATTATCCCATTGGTCTGCAATTGGGAGGTCATAGTCCACCATATCCTTTACGATCACTCGTGTCTCGATATGCTCTGTGTAGAAAAATGGGCGAAGCCTTTCACCAATGGCGATTAACCTGTTCAAGATTTCAAAGTGCTCTTTGACCTTCTCCATTAGAGTCTTGCCTATAAGCAACTGATTCTGATGTTTGAACTTCGTATGATCGATCCTTATTTCCCACAATAGGTTTTTATAAGCATTTTTGGAGATTAGTTCCTGGTCATCATCCCAGAACAAAGATAGCCCATTTCAACCAGCTTATCAAACAATCCTTTGAATTCTGCCACTTGCCCCTTCATTTCTTTGACTTTAGCTTCCACACTCTCAATCTGCGCATATTTCCCCGGGACCCTTTGTGCCGCTGCAAGTGTTGTGATCCAGTTTCCAATATTCAGTTTAATCCTTTCTTCTTCTGATAGGTCATTTAGGAAAGTGATAGCACTTAGTGTCGTTTCTTTAGGTCTTCGGGTCAGGGTCTCCCTTACAACTCCATAACCTATCAGAGCATCACTAATAGTCTTCTCCGTTAGTCTTATAAACTCTAAGTAGGGTCTAAATTTCTTAGCTTCTTTAATGATCCGATCCCACACCAAATGTTTGTATCCTTATAACGTTGCCTGCCCCGTAACCTGATGAGTGAGATTTTTATTGATGTCAATTAATTCTTGGTGCTTCTTTTTGAGGACCTTTGCTTCTTCTTCCTTTTTATTACTCTCTTCTTCCAACCTTTGATCTTTTTCCTTCAGCTCCTTGATTTCCACATCTTTCAGGCTAATGTGAGATATAGCCTACACAAGACTGTCAGTACTACTGCTATCCCTATTTTGGTTCATATTGGTAGGCCGCATGTCCAATTTGGACAAGTTACTTTTCAAGTCATCAAGTTGTTTTTCTAAGCTTATTCTCTCTCTTTTCTAGCTATCTTCCTTCTCTGCAAATTTCAACAACTCTGCTTTACATTCACTTATTGCTTTAAACAAGGCTTCTCTTTGTATTTCAAAGTCTGTCTCTTCGGGAGCTTCGATTAGCCGGATATTTGGAACTTTTTCCCTCCTCTGTAGTTTCAGAATCAGTTTATCTTTCTCAGCCAACAGCTTGCTCATGTTTTTACCTCCACCGTCACTTATAACTAGGTCAGATTGTACCTTTTTCAACTGCTGTTGAAGAGCTCGGTTTTCACTCTTCACTTGCTTTAATTGGTTTTCTAACTTTTTCATGGTAACCAGCAAATTGTTGCTTTTCAATGCTGCTTTCACCAAATCATCATATACAAGATCACTAACCTGCTTGTGAAACTGGATTTTATCTAGTAGTGGTATCTTTTGCCAATTGATCTTTGTCTCGGCCACTCCATCTTCTGTCAATACTGCTAAGTTTAAGGTGTTATCATTCATAATTTGCTGGTCATCAAGGAAGTTTTGGTATTAGACAAACCTCTGGCTATAGGCATCGAATCAAATAGCCTCTGGGCTGAGGCCTGTTCGTTTTGATCGTACTGTTTAAAGAGGTCATCCTTGGACCGAAATTTATTACCGGTATCACCCTCCTTAACATCTTGAAACCTATATTCTATAATTTGGATTTCAGGAGCCGAAGACTCCTCATTATCTGCCTCTCCACTATCCATTAGAGCATTCAATTCTTCTTGAGCCACTGCAACAACCAGCTCCTCCTTAGTGGGGGAAACAATTGACTCGGCTTGAGTAGCCGCAACAATTAACTCATCTTGTGCTTCCAATTTAGGCCACTTGTCTACATTACCTTCTTCAGTATCCATATCTCTGACTTCTTCTAAGTCTCTTTTTTGGCCCACCTCTACGGTGTCCGACACTTGATCTAAATCCATTATTAAATCGGATAACATGCGATCTCCTGCCCATGTCTCCATGGCTTCCCCTTCCTCAGATTCCCAACACAACAAATTTCACCCCTTTAGCACCCCTTCTGGCTGTGTATGTTCAAAAGCGCTGAAATTACAATCTTTCCTTCTCTTGGAAATATCGTGCAAGCGGTCATATTTGATGTCCACATCTTTTTTGAACCCTAGCGGCTTCAATAATTCTTCCACCTCTGACAAAGCTTCTTTATTCTTCACAATGAAAGGGCCTACCTTCCAAGGATATTTCACATCCATGCTATTCTTATGTTTTAGGAATTGCACTTCTTCCAAGGCCAATTTCTGTCTAATAAATTCAAGAGCAAAGATCCGTAATGTTAGAAAAACGGGTAAAACATAGGGCTCTTATACAAAACCATACAACCTAATGACTGTAGCTTCTTTCAATAAAAACGACTCACCGACAACCAGTTCGTCCTTCATTTGCATCATTGTTTCCATTTTAGGCAACACTCTAGGCAATTCTTCCCCAAAGATGATTTTATAAACAGGGGACAAAACATAGTTCAAATAATTGAAAACATTGTCTACCAAAACATCTGTCTCAAGCAGTGAGGAGAAATGTGCGCTTTCGGCGCTACTGTACATAATCGTTTTCATCAACTGCGTCTGATATCTAAAAAACCTAGTACTCAGGAAATTACTCAATTATACATCTATCTTTTCCACCAAAAATTCATCAAACCTCAGGGATGGGATGAGCCCACTTTTGGACCTGGCCAAACTGATGCTAATCCTAAATAGTAAACATAATTGGACTTCAATCACCCACAAATCAGTATCCAACCCTAAAAAATGAGTTAACAAAGAAAGAACCAACTGGGAATTGTCATAAAAAAGGATGACATTTAGGGGGTAGGGTTCTTCGGAGATTTCGGAGACGGGTTTCAGGCACGTGGCTAAGAAAGCTTGACAGCTTTCAGGGTTGATTTGGGGATACAAGGAAACCACAGACTCTTCAAAAAAACCCTCCAAGTCTTGGTACTGAGACTCAGGAATGAAAAAGGAATTCCTAAAAGTTGATGCATCTATATTACAGACAATTCTGGACTTACGGGCATCCATAATTATTCTTTGGGGGTCTGAGTAATTTGAAGAACACCATGTTACAAACTCAGGAAAAGAGAACACTTGGTCAAGGAAAAAGAAAATGAATGATGACCTGAACATTCCATGTATATCCAGTCCCTGTTCATGCAAGGATTCCAATCTCTTCTTAATTTCCGGAATCGGGAGCCGAATGCATGTGTCAAATACATCGGCGTCTCTATCTTCGTGGGAAACCTTAACCCTAGAACTGGTAGAATCTTCCTCTTCCCCCATCCTATGACTGTAAAAGACTCATATTTTTTAGAGAATGGCGGTTACAGATCCTACCTATCACTTTGGAAGCCCTACACGCACCCTGTCAAAGGTTTTGTCACCTTTGTTGTCTGCCACACGCTGAGAGACTTTCTGAATTCGACAGGTCTTCAAAAAAAATCTCAACCTTCATGGGCATTCTTATATATTTAACCGGGTTTCCATT
Source organism: Larix kaempferi (assembly GCA_027924585.1). Classification (NCBI taxonomy): domain Eukaryota; kingdom Viridiplantae; phylum Streptophyta; class Pinopsida; order Pinales; family Pinaceae; genus Larix; species Larix kaempferi. The sequence continues at coordinate 6,212,501 of BSBM01000376.1, forward strand.
ACCTCTGGTTTCTTTGGCCAGCTATCCTTTGATCTTAACTACTTAAACTCTCATGTGTTCACTTTCCGTCATTGGATTTGACTTCCTCTTTACCCACTTCTTTGACAACCCATCTATTTCTACTGTAGGATCATCTTGCTGGTTTTTATCTAAGCCATTCATCTCAACCGGATGCATCTACGGAGTAATATTTCATGCACCCAAAGAGCTTTTCCTCTATCGCCTTTTCTCCCTGCGACAGGGTTTAGAGTTGACACCTGTCGGGCAGGAAAGGTCCATCGCATCTGCCCTGCCGCTATCTAGCATGCTACTTCTTGATGCGACTATCTATGAGAACCATCCATTTCTTTTCAAACATATATCCATGGTGAGTTCTCATGCTCTATTTAACTCTTAGACCATCCGTCTGCTAGTGGGGTCCTCCCTATTATATCCTGTGCGTTTCCGACTTCCACTAGCTGTTGATGCGGCTCTTCTTGCCATCCGAACCATAGATCTGCCAGAGACTTAGGCCTTTAGTGGGGTGAATGAACCCAGACCCTTAGATATCGAAGGGATAACCTCCACCATAGATCCTTGCACCGATCCCCATCATTGCATGTGCCCACTATGGCATTGTTCACTGCTACTTTCTCCTTGCGATGCCCTCTTAAGCTGACACCTATCCGGCGGGACCAAGCCCATCGCATCCGCCTTTTCCCTTTCTTCCTCACAACTTAGCCATGCGACTATCCATTGAGAGCCGTAGATCTTGCTTCCGCTCTAGATCAACGGTGCCGAACTTGTTGATGTATATGTAACTTTGGAATGTATTTGACATATATGTATATTGTATTCCTATAGAGATGTTACTATTCCTCTATACGGAAGTGTCGTCATTTATATTGTAAGTGTCGTAACTTATACTTGATGGGTTATTAGACCACCTTGTTGGGGTTGGCCCTGTATAAGTCATGTGGGTCAAAGGGTTATTAGACCACCCTATTGGGGGTCGGCCATGTGGGTCAAAGGGTTATTAGACCACCCTAGTGGGGGTCGGCCCAGTCAGCATTATGTTAAGTGGTTAAGTTGAGGCCGACCTAGTTGAGTAAAGGTCAAGTCAAGTTAGTGTATAAATAGAGAGTGTGTCTCTCTCATTTTACACATTCATTCTCTCACTCACACTTGGGAGAGTGGTGCACTTGTGGAGGAGGAGGCTCTGCTGCTAGGAGAAGAGTATCTCTTTTATTTTGGTTGTATAATTGCTCTATCTATCTCAGAGGAAGTTCTTGGGGTTTTTCACCTTTATGGTTTTCCCCAAGTAAAATCTGTGTCTCTTGTGTGCTTGCATTATTGTGTCCATGATTGATATGCTGTAGATTTGCTGTACATGTTGTTCTGTCAGTTAAGATCCTAGATCAGATTGAATTAAATTCTGAAAATTTAACATGGTATCAAAGCTAGCCTGAAAGAAGGCATGACATGGCATGTATGACACTTATTGCACTTACGATGCTAGGGCTTGATATAGCAAAAACCAGTCATCGTAGAACTTTCGCTATAACTCCCTTTTGGCGACGTTTTCAGATCTGAAAATTTTACAGGATGAAGATAAGATTCCCATGTACCTTGTGTCCAAAGGAAAACCTCTAATTCGTTTTACTTTGTGATTTATGATCTGTACAATATAGGGTTTCTGCCTCTTCCAGATCTGAGTCAAAATAAGGTGACCTTGGGAAAAAGGTCATAACTTGGGCTAGGAAGCTCCAAATGAAATTTAGTAAAAGGTGACAGGTATGACACAGACTGTACTATCTCAGAAAACGTTTTCAGAGGCTGAAGTGGAACCAATGACACATGGCACTCTGTACAAGTTCACTCTCTTGTATTATCCCATAAACCGGTCACGTTGCGACACTTCGAATAACTCTCTCTCAGAGAATCCAATTGAGGTTAGACCTATCGGGATGGAAAGATAACAGGATGGAATATCGCAGAAACATTTTTCAGACCCTGTGGATCGAAAAGTTCGGAGTTACACCAGAAACAATCAAGTACATATTTATGTGAAAACAAAATTATTTTTGAGCACCTTCATTCATGGCTTCCGGAATTTAGGGCTTCGGAGAAAGTTGAAATTTTTGTAATTGGAGACCACGGATGGATGCTACTCATCAAAATCGAATTTAGAGACCAAGATCAGATTTTTTGGTTGGGTAGAATGCCAGGGTTGATCAAACCCCAGTTCAGGACTTAGATCAGAAAGACGAAAAATTAGGGCTTCTGCAAAACTTGGAATTTTGGAAATCTGTGACCACGGCTGGAAACTCCTCGGAAAAATCAAATCTTAGAGCTTTGAATCAAATATTTTGGTTGGGTGAAGCTTTGGGAAACTCAAACCCTAATTCAAGGTCCTCCCTAGTGAATCCAGAAATCTAGAAGGCAATTTCGACGGGTGAAACTTTGCAGTTTTCAAATTCTGAATATACCAACCTGATCAGCTCATCAAGGCGTATATTTCTATCCTTTCGGAAGTTTGAAATTCAAAGCTTGAATTTTTGGGGTTTCTCTGACAAACCCTAATACAGCTCCAGATCTAGTTCCTGCAAATCAAGTGGATTGGTTTAGTCCTAGAAGAGGATGAATTGGTCACCTGCATAAGTGAAGAAGTTCCTGTTTTAGAGCGAGATGAGGCTAAGGCCTTACATAAGAAGATTACAAGCAATCTTGACCAGTATGGCTTACAGGTATGTTTCATGGTTAATTTTATCATATGTTTGTCTTCATATCATTACAGTACAATCTCGATTAATTACTAGACTTGTTGTATCACCTTAGTAGAAGATATTCATTAATTAAGGTTTTGACACTTATGAATGTACTAATGCATTGTGATGTTGTATGAGTTTTATGTTGTTTGATAACATAAAAGGTATACCAAGAAAGACAAATCATGTTCTACTTCAAGAACATATGATCATGGTGACATGAAGACAAAGCATCCATTTTCATGGATCACATAGAGGATCTACTTTCAAGGTATGTATAACTTGGTCCTACAATGGTTAACCTATGAGACATGCAGGTTACTATCACAAGTCACTGAAGAGAACCAAAAGACATTATGCGGGTATGCTAGACATAACTAGCTAGCATGTTAATCCAGGTATGTTTTTCCTATATCAAGCTAGAATCCTACCTTGTGTTAGGATCTTATACTGTTGTGTTGTTGATAATGATTATTCATGAAGTCATAGGTTTGAATAGTCATGGATGTATGCATATTATGTTTCTTACCATAATTGATGATATGACTAACTAGAAGAATCATGAAGATACAGGTTTGAGTAATCCCGGGTTTATGCATTGATGATTTAACTAATCAGAAGAGTCCTATGATCAAATAAGAATATGCATGAGTAAAAGAAGACTTCCCTGAAACCTTGAATACTAATGTTTATTATCTGTGAATGATCATGACTATACATGTTTAAGATTATTGTGTTTTGATAGTATTAAGTTATACTAATAAATGTGTGATTATGTATGAGACCTCAAGGATAACACAATGATGATACTAATAAGCATGCATAGTGATTAAGGATGGATGTAAGTTCAAGGAAAGGTAATCTAGGAAGCAAAGATCAAGAGGGAGCACACTCCAGTTGTTCCTGCAAGAAAGCAAAGGAGCACACTTCAGTATTTTCTGCAAGGATGTAGATATTCAGAGGGAGTTGACCATCTTTCTACATTCCACAACAGAAAGGTGTAGAAGAAGCTACTTCAGCAGCTCCTGCAAGGAAGCAAAGACTCAGAGGGAGTCCACCCAGCAACCAAACAAAGATAAGTATTTTTAATTATCATTTCTTGCATATTTGTTTGTTTAAATAAAATTGTTCAATGATGTATATGCTCTTGTTCCTAGAATTAGGATATGTATTGTGCATATTAGAATGATTGCATTAATGAATAGTATACTACTAATATGCATGTGATGGGTAAGTGGCTTATGGCACTGTACAACATTCCAGTGCTACTTATCTAGAATGAAGCCTCTTTGCTGACATGTTGGGAGTAGTGCAAACTCTTAACAATGTTCTGGTAGAGACTGGAAGGCATCTAGAATGTTGTGGAACATGGATAAATGTTGTATTGAATCATTGGCTAAGATAATTGCATGACTGTATGACATATTTCTTTATGAGTAAGAATTTGTTTGAAAATTATGAGATGTTTCTAATCATGCAATTTAACTTGTTTTGTAGAAAAGGCCGTATACCTTCACCTACAAAAGAACGACTACAACATTTGTTCAAGCAACAAAATTATCTATTAAAGATATTGAAGTTCCCAAGATACGGGAAGAATTCCATGATCCGTCGATCATGAAGAACGATGTTTGGGATGCAATCCCAAGAGCTGAAGGGAAGTCTGTTGTGACTTCCAAATGGACCTATCATATCAAGCATGCTACAGATGGCAGCATAGAGAAATATAAAAGTGATGAAATAGAAAATACACCAGATGGATTTCAAGACAGTCTTCTTGAATGGTGTAGTCATATATGTGTGCAGAACTTGGTAGGATAGACAGCTTTCTATCTAGTTTGGGCTTTACCAAGAGTAAAGCAGATTCCAACCTTTACTACAAGGTTGAGGAAGTCAATCCAGTGATACTACTTTTGTATGCGGATAATCTGTTTGTTACAGGTGAAGATAGATTGATTGCTGACACGCAGCGGAAGATTGCTGCCGAGTTCAAGATGAAGAACTTAGGGATGATGCACTGTTTTGTTTTGGCATGGAGGTGTGGCAGAGTGCAGATGGAATATTCCTTGGACAAGGGAAGTATATAGTAGAGATCCTGAAGAGGTTCGGGATGATGGATTGCAAGGACTCGACCACACCTATGGAATCGAACCTGAAGCTTCTATGTGATGCTTCATCTGAGGCAACTGATGTCTCTATGTATCGTCAGATGATTGGGTCCTTGATGTACCTGATGAACACGAGACCAGATATTTGCTTTGCTGTGAACACATTGAGTTAGTTCCTGACAGATACGAGGAGTGCTCACCTAGTTGCTGTAAAGAATGTTTTGAGGTACCTGTAGGGTACAGTGGATTATGGGCTCAAGTATGAAGCGAATCAAAAGTTTAACCTACAGGGTTATGTTGATTCAGATTGGGATGGAAGTACTGCAGATAGGAAGAGCACATCTGGATGTTGCTTTAGTATGGGATCAGGTGTGATCTCTTGGTTTAGCAGGAAGTAGTCCTGCGTAGTACTAAGTACAGCTGAGGCAGAGTATGTTGCAGCCTGTTCAACTAGTTGTGAGGCAGTATGGCTACGGAACCTACTGTCTAAGTTATTTGATCTCCCGTTGGATGCTACTGGTATCATTTGTGATAACCAGAGTTGTGTGAAGCTGTCCGAGAACCTAATGTTTCATGACAGGCCGAAACACATAGAGATCAAATATCACTATATCAAGGATATGGTGCAAAGAGGAGCTGTGAAGCTCCTGTACATTGCGACGGACGAGCAGATTGCAGATGTGCTGATGAAGCCACTAGCCAAGGTGAAGTTTGAGTACTTCAGGGAGAGGCTTGGTGTTCTTCAAATTGATGACACTTCGAGGAAGAAGTGATGGACACATTTGCAGAAGCCATTCCAAGCATGTTGGAAGGAGGATCCTTCACATGGCTATGGATATAAGCACTGGATGATGAGCATCAGGACGATGCTCCAGTTACTACTCTGTGTGTGCATCATGTTGGATGCTGGATATGATCGGTTGGATCATTTATATGTATATGTATGTACGCATCATGTTGGATGCTGGATATGATCAGTTGGATCATTTATATGTATGCACGCATCATGTTGGATGCTGGATATGATCAGTTGGATCACTTGTATGTATTTTTGTATATGCATCATGTTGGATGCTTGGACCATGTATCTGTATATGTATCAGGTGGATACATAGTATGTTCAGGTGGATCATGTATGGTGATATGTATCATGTATTTGTATTTGTATCAGGTGGGTACACTTTATGATCAGGTGGATCATGTATGATGATATGTATCAGGTAGATACTTGGTATGCATCAGGTAGATGCATTGTATGATCAGGATGATCATGGATGATGAGCTTCAGGATGCAGCTCCAGATGACATGCAGCAGGATGTTGCAGTGATGATGATCAGGATGATCATGTTGACATCAGGATGATGTATGGTGAGTATCAGGTTGATACTCTGTGGCCATGGAACAGGTTGTGCAGATAAGCATGTAATTTGTACCCTGGGATATCTGGCAAATGCTCTTTTGAGGTTTTGCTTGGGAGGACATATAATTTGTGCCCTAGGAGATCTGCATATAGTCTTTTAAGGTTTTTCCTATGGCATGTAATTTGTGCCCTGGGATATATGGAAGATGCCCTTTCGAGGTTTTGTCCTATGGCATGTAATTTGTTCCCTGGGAGATCCGATAGGTTGAGCTGTGTGCTCAGAATCAGTCCTGGGATGCTCTTTTGAGGTTTTTCCATGACCACATCTAATTTGTGCCCTAGGAGATCTGATAGGTTGAGCCTTGTGCTCATAATCAGTCCTGGGATGCTCTTTCGAGGTTTTGTGGTGACCACATGTAATTTGTGCCCTAGGAGATCCGATAGGTTGAGCCTTGTGCTCGTAATCAGTCCTGGGATTCTCTTTCGAGGTTTTGTGGTGGGGTCACATGTAATAAGTCCTGGAGATCTGGACAGGATGAAAAAGGCCTCAGATGTTCTTTAGAGTTCTTTCTAGTCAAGAGACTCTTTTAAGGTTTTGTGATGCACGTAATAAGTCCTGAGATTTCCACAGTATGGCCAGTGATGACGAAGACCTACAGGTGGTGGGTCTACATCCAGTATGAAAAAGGAATAGCTCTGTAGAACTTCCTATGATGAGTAGATTCAAAGATTGATTGAGATAGCAGCAACAGTGACGATGATCCAGAGAAGATGACTTGTGCTAGAAGACCTATGTCGAGAAATACCTTCGTAGTTAAGAGGGAGTGTTGATGTATATGTAACTTCGGAATGTATTTCACATATATGTATATTGTATTCCTATAGAGATGTTATTATTCCTCTATACGGAAGTGTCGTCATTTATATTGTAAGTGTCGTAACTTATTCTTGATGGGTTATTAGACCACCTTGTTGGGGTCGGCCCTGTATAAGCCATGTGGGTCAAAGGGTTATTAGACCACCCTATTGGGGGTCGGCCATGTGGGTCAAAGGGTTATTAGACCACCTTAGTGGGGGTCGGCCCAGTCAGCATTATGTTAAGTGGTTAAGTTGAGGCCGACCTAGTTGAGTAAAGGTCAAGTCAAGTTAGTGTATAAATAGAGAGTGTGTCTCTCTCATTTTACACATTCTATTCTCTCACTCACACTTGGGGGAGTGGTGCACTTGTGGAGGAGGAGGCTCTGTCGCTAGGAGAAGAATATCTCTTGTATTCTGGTTGTATCATGGCTCTATCTATATCTAAGGAAGTTATTGGGGTTTTTCACCTTTATGGTTTTCCCCAAGTAAAATATGTATCTCTTGTGTGCTTGCATTATTGTGTCCATGATTGATATGCTGTAGATTTGCTATACATGTTGTTCTCTCAATTAAGATCCTAGATTAGATTGAAGTAAATTCTGAAAATTTAACAGACCTGTGCGACGCTTAGTCTTTCATGACTTGCGTACAAACTATAGGATTTAGGGTATTCTTCGCTTGCCTTTAGCCACTTTATTTTCCTATTAATACCTGTCCTTTGACATTAATCCAGTTATTGCATTGGACCCTTTCTAGCCCATTCTTTCTCATGTCCTAGCACCTAGCCATCGAGGATGGGATTACGTCAAGCCTCCATTAGGTAGTTGTCTGACCCTCCACCTTTCATATACAGGTTTTTATGCTTCAAAAGAGAAAAATATATAGGTGCTAACATATATAATAAACAAAATTATAAAAAATTATAAAATAATATTAAAATTTTCTTAACCCCCCCACTACTCCCTCCTCGCGCCCCCATGCCCCGCTGCCCCCTTCCCCTTCCTCCCTCCTCCTTGTGCCCACTCCCTTCCCCCTCCTCCCTCCTCACCGTGTCGCTTCCCTTCCACCTCCATCCTCACGCCCCCTTCCCCCGCTGCCCCCTTCCCCCTCCTCCTTCCACCCCCTCCCTTGCCCCTCCTCCCTCCTCACACCTCCTTTCCCCACTTCTCCCTTCCCCCTCCTCCCCTTCCCCCTCCCCCCTCCCCCCCCTCCCTCCTCCCCTTGCCCCCACCTTTCCCCCTCCTCCTTGCGCCCACTCCCTTCCCCCTCCTCCCTCATTGCGCCCACTTCCCCCACCACCCCCTTCCCCCTCCTCCCAACACCTGTCCTCCCGCAACCCCCTTCCCCCTCCTCCGTCCTCTCTGTGCTTCCCCATCCTCCCCCTATCCTCCCTTCCACGTCCTCCCTCCACCCACTTCCCCATCCTCCCCCTCCTCCTCCTCCCTTATCCCTCCGTGACCCTTTGGCCGCTCTCTTGGGCGCCAAAGGACCATAGAGAGAGAAAGGAGTAGTAGTAGGGGGAGGAGTATGAAGGGGGTAGTGGGAGGAGGTGGAAGTGAGGGTGGGGGGATGAGGGAGAAGTTTAGGGAGGAGGGAGGATGGGGAAGGGGGTTGCGGGTGGAGGGGTAGGAGGTGGCGGGGGAAGGTGGAAGGGGAGGAAGGAGGGGGAAGGGAGGGGGTGCGAAGAGGAGGGAGGAGGGGGATAGAGGTGGCGGAAGGAGGGGTATGGGGAGGAGGGGGGGGAAGGAGGCTTGGGCATGAGCGGGCCTCTCACTTGGGCCTCAAAGGGCCACCTCTCATGAGCGACACGATGGGCATCGTGCCACTTGTGAGGTGCGGTCTTTTGGCACCGAAGCGAGCGGAGATCCACTTGCTTGGGTGACAAAGGGGCACCTTTCATGGGCAATGTGAGGCTGGGCATTGTGCTGCTCGTCAGCAGCGGCCCTTTGGCACCCAAATTGTGCCACTCAAGAGGGGCTACCCTTTGGTGCCGAAGCGAGTGGAGATCCACTCGCTTGGGCACCAAAGGGTCGCCTTTCATGGGTGGCGTAATGCTGGAAATCGTGTCGCTCATTAGTGGGGCCCCTTTTCCTTCAAAGTGAGTAGAGATCCACTCGCTTGGGTGCCAAAGGGATGTCGCTCATGGGTGGTGCGATGTTGAGCATCGCGCCACTCGTGATGGGCGTCCCTGTTGCACCCAAGTGAGCGGATTCGCTTGCTTGGTTGCCAAAGGGCCTCCCATGAGGGGTTTCCCTTTAGCGCCCAAGCGAGTGAGCCACTCACTCGCAAGCCTCCTTCCTCCCCTTCCCCCTCCTCCCGCCACCCCCTTCCCCCTCCTCCCTCCTCCGCAAGGGAGCCAAAAGGGCCGCAGAGGGAGAAGGGAGGAGGAGGAGGGGGAAGGAGACAGTGGGATGAGGTGGAGGAGGGAGGAGGGGGGAGGAGGGGGGAGCACGGGGAGGAGGTAGGAGGGGGAAGTGGGTGGCTGGAAGAGGGGAGCGGGGTGGTGAGGGAAGGGGGTGCGAGGAGGGAGGAGGGGGGAGGGAGGGGGCACAGGGAGGAGGGAGGAGGGGGAAGGGAGGGGGCGCAGGGAGGAGGGAGGAGGGGGAAGGTTGTGGCGGGGAAAGGGGGTGTGAGGAGGAACAAGAGGCAAGTGAGGGGGCGCAGGGAGGAGGGATGAGGGGGAAGGGGGCGTGGTGAGTGAGGTGGGGGGGGTTAAAAAAAATTTAATATTTTTTTAAAATTTGTTTGTTATATAGTTAGGGGGGTTTATATTTGTAATTTTTTTTTTTTAATTTGTTTATTATATAGTTTAGAGGGGAGTTTAGATTTTAATTTTTTTTTCTAATTTTTTTATTATATAGTTTAGGGGGGTTTTTACATTTTTTTTTTTCAATTTTGCAAGATGGGAGTTTGTTAAACCAAGCCGTAGATCCCGAAGGAATATGACATATTAAATTATGGGCATAGATGTAGACTTAGATGGTGCATCCATTGATAATAGATAAGAATATGGGTCATATACATCTTCATCCAGTCCTTCATCTGCAGAAAATGTAGATTCTGATGAGGTGTCAGAATCCATGGATGAATTTGAATAATTTCAGATGAAGCATTTTAGATGTTTTTAATTAGTATGATGTTTTTAATTGAAACTCTAAAGTAATTTTTGAATATTTATATGAATCATTTGTTCTTCTATGGTCAAATATATTATTTCAGTATAAGGTGAAATTATTTATGAATTTTTTGTTTTGTTTAATATGCAAGTTTAAAAAAAGTTGTAATTTATCTTTTGAAGAAAAAACTTTGTTCCAAATTAGGGGTTGATTTTATAGTTTTTGTAAACAATAGTATGGGATGTTTAGGCCATGACTCAATTTTTTACCATGAAAAAAGAAACGTGTATACTGGTATCAACACTTTTCTATTTGCGGGGTGTTTTTTTTTTTTTTTTGCAAAAATCATCGTTTTTATGGATAGAGTTCTCATTCATAGTATAAAGTTCTCATTTCATAGTATTAGTGGTTAAGGATCAAATGCAAGATTCCATACAATTTCCACATCGTTGACCTCTAAGGTTACATAGTCCATATAAAAATATGGTATCATGTATGGATACAAATATCTATTAGAAAAATCCATGTCGACCAACCTGGTTAGATAAACCTTCCCATATAAATTGCCTATCACCTCAATTTTGTGATCCTCAGGTTCGTCAAGGATGGCTTCTTTTGGTCTAGAGACACTTTGGAACTTGAATATTTTCTCATTGACACTTTACCCATTTTGAAAATTCCCAAAGTGAGGAATTATCCAGATTTGGACAATATTAAGGACTTCACCATGTTAACGGGAATATTTGACATCTTCATTGATTTCCCACATAGTGGAAGTTCGATGCAACTAGATTTAAGTGCAAAAAGTGAGAGAGAATTTGACATAGTACAACCCTAAAGATAATCTAATCATTACGATTGACTCTTTAATGCTTTGGGGAAATGGGCCAAATGATAGCCATGAATTTAGAATCCTACCAACCAAGAACACTAGAGTATTTCATCACTTGGAAGATGTTGGTTTTATCCCCCCCAACAACAATGCTTTACCCTACTTCATTCTAAAATTTACTACCAAAACATGCAAAACAAAAACAATGATCAATGCAAACACAACTTACTAGAAAAAAAACCAAAACGAAAATTTTGACTCTAACTCCTTCACTACTACACTCGATGTGACAAGAGTGTGGAAGAACTAAATTATTAAGTAGAAATGTAGGGATTTAGGTGAGAACCATTCAACCTTCCTTGTCGGAGAACCCCATCAAGTTGCACAAGCATGATAGCACCAGACTCATGGATGTTCATGACAATAAAAGTTCCTAAGTAATGCATATGAAGTTGGCCTATATGCTTGATAAACTTACCATCATATAATAAATCATGATTTCCTTTGGATAAAATGTTCTTCTTGATGTGGCGATCAGTATAGGATTTATGTCTTTCTTTTGCTTCCATTGCATGAAAATAAGCTAAAAAACATGATTTTTCTAGCTCCATCAACTTGTCTACCTGGTCTGCAACTAATTCATCATCAATCATATCAGGGGCATGTGCAATATATATACTGAGTATGACAAACTATATTGGAGGGAGAACTACATCACTTCTGTAGACCAGTTGAAAAGGGGTCTTCTTATAAAGATTCTTAGTTGTAGTATGGTAAGCCCATAAATATGTAGGTACCCATTCATCCCAATCATCTCAATTTGCATAACATAACTTGGTTAAACCCATTTCCAAAATCTTATTGAAGCTTCAACTATACCATTCACCTAGGGATGGTAGGGAATTTTCTTGTGATGTTGAATAAGAAACTCTCTTGTTAAGGTGACAATTCTGCTACTCATAAAGTGCATTCCTTGGTCATTGGTCAGGCTTCAAGGACATCCAAATTGTTTAATAATATTCTCATAGATAAACTTAGCTACTATATCTATAGAAGAATCCTTAACTTATTGTTCTTCACCCCACTTTAGCAGATAATCTGTTGTGCTAATCATGTAGTGATCATTTGAATTCTTTGTGGGAGGGTGTAATACCCTCTGGCTTAGCCCCTGTACATGTTATTATTATTTTGATGTTGTGACATTATGGCACGAGGTGACGGGACTATGGATTGTACATTATTATTATTATGTTATTATTATTAATTAATAAAATAAAACAGCCAGATTGACTGATGCCACAAAACAGAGTATGAGGAACCATGATGTTACGAGCAAGGGGTTGTGGGAAAAGTGTTACCTTTGTGTTTGTGTCTATTTTGATGTTATACATTCTTCTTGTGGACTTGGTGGACCCTCTTGATTGTGTACCCTCAAGTGTTATGTTACTCTTTTGTTTCATTTATTCTGGGATTAATTTTTGTTAGTGTTAGAGTCTCTCTCTCTCTCTCTCACCTAGTGCGCCTTCTTGAGTTGGGTTAGCATGTCTCTTGGTGTAGCCTCATGATGGGTAACTCCTATTTTATATTTTTGGAATGTAACTCATCCCTTGTGTCTCTCTCTCTCCTAATTCGAATTGCTCATGAAGGAATTTGATTTGCTTGTGTTGGATAGTCATACTTGTGTGTTGGTTCATGTATTTTCTATTGTGCTATTGTTAAGCACTTGTGGTTCTATTCTGCTACTCTATGTATGAGATATTTGCTGGTCATTGTGCCCTTGTGGATCTTGTTCCCAAGATGAGTTACTCTAGAGCCACTGGTGTATGTCATGTGATTACCTCTTAAGATCCTCGATTGGCAGTAGGGGTGAGGTCCACACCCAATGGATTTGAGGTTGGACAGAGCTGTGTATTGTCTCTGGATATCCTAGTTTAAAAGCAGGGATGAGGTCCACTTCCTTGGATTTGAGTTTGTCTTAGAGCCACTGGAATTTCCCTGGATTTGAAGTTCTACTTGCCATTGGGTTGTGGTTGGACTAGTGTCCTGGAGCCACTGGAATTTCCCTGGAGTGGAAGTAGAGGCCACACTTTCCATTGGGTTGCTGTTGTACTGATTTCTTGACAGAATTCGTGGTTAAGTGCGCTCTTTATTGTGGCATCATGGCTCTGGCTTGAGGGTGACCATTACAAAGTGATTTTTGTATTGCATTGTGTCTACGGCTGGGTGGAACATGGCACAATCGATTCCAGTTGCGTATTTGGAAAAGATAAGTGATTTGTCTCATGTTTATTCAATTAATTTGGCTTTGATATGATTTATTTCTGGATGCACATGAAATTTTTTATGAAATGTAGGAGCTATTTGTAGAATAAATTTCTCATGGAATTCAATCTATTTATGAAAGTAAATTTTGTGAAGGAATTGGAAACTAGTTTTGGGGATTTTGTGCACAAATTGTTTGAGGAAATGATTATTTGGAACCTCTTCTATAGAAATAGAATTTCTTCCCCTGTTCATTATATAATATTTATTTTGATGTTACAGTAGCCTCATAATAGTTTAAGACACTTTACTTTGATGCTTCTACTTTTTATTCAAAAACTAGTTCTTCTATTGGATTATTTTGCATAGTTTGGAGACTTGGCACATGAAGTGTTTCTAAAAATTCCTAAGTGTTATTTTTATTTTTATGTATGATAGATACACTTGAAATTTTTTTGATAATTTGAGGGTAAATCTTCTTGATTTTGTTTGGGAAATGTCTACCGAAATTCTAGATCAATCTCAAATTTCTAGCTACTTCAATGGAATTGTTTTGAGTAAATTTGTGACTTTGAATATAAAGTGTTTGTTGAAAATTTCAAACGATATAAAACTATGTTATGAATTATTAAACATGTTATTTATATTTGGATTGGAATTTCAATGACTGTATGAGTTGTGGATTTAATTATTCTAGCGATTCCTAGAATTACTAGTCAATTCAGATGAGTAGAATTAGCTAGTTTTGTGAATTATTTAATGGACTGTATATGGGAGGAAATATAAATCCATATGAATGTAGGTTAAGCCTACTACGCTTTCCATGATATACATTATTCATATATTTCTCTTTATTTGGAATTTGGAAAGTTAAATTGGAAACTAGGTACATTGCGGTGAAAATTGATAACTAGTTGTGGATTGAAATCTCTCAAACTGATCTAGACATGTCCTCTATTTCTAACATGTTATTTTGTTGTAGGTGGATACTTATCAGTTTTTATCATTTACTTATGGATTCATTTCATTTTGGTTAAGTTATTTAGACTCAATTCCTTGTGATGAATGTTAACTAGTTTCATTGGAATTGAAGGAAAATATCACCTTATGTGCAATTGGAATGATATGCAAATAAAACTTTAATTGGATGTAGGTGCATGATTAAATATTTTTTTAATGGCTGTAGGATTTATTTTGGGTTTAATGGCATGGTTACAAGTTGATTTTGTGAAAGACTAGTTACTTATAATGAAAAACTAGTTAACTAGTCTCGTGGACTCTCTTTCGTAACTACCATGATTAATTATTGTAATTTTGGTAATTAGGCCTTATTTACATGTAGTTAGATGTTATTCAGCCATTGAGTTTGATAACCGATGGTTATTTGTTAAGTAAAGGTATTTGTAATAAGTGTCATCATTTGCGCACTAAATGTCGTTAAGTGTCGTAATTAACACCTTAATTACTAGTTAACAGTGATTAAGAATAATTAGACTTTAGAAGTGGTTATCCTCTCTAATATGGCTTGGATTGAAGGTTTGATTATGTCATATGATGTTAAGAAACCTTTGCATCCCTTAGATAATATGTTGGATGAGTTAAAGAATTTATATTAAATTATTGTTAATTATTGGATTTTGAGTCGCAATTAATTTTGAAAAAATAGAAATTAAATGTTTATGGTTTATCCACTCCACTAAAAATCAATTAATTAGCCTCAGAAAGATAATTATATGTCACTGAGACCCTTTGATAGCCCTAGGGAACATTACAGGTGGTATTAGAGCTTAGGTTCCAACCATGCGGTTGTTGGGCCTATTATGGATTCGTAAATATGTTTATATGCAATCAGAATTTGTAAATGTTCTTTGTGATATAATTTTAGCATCCCTCATGTTAATGGATGAATAAGAAGCCTCACTTCGGAGACTAGTTTGTGGTATGCTTTAGAATTGATTAATATTGCATAATTATTGTTCAATAGATTGATTGGTAAATATTGTGTGGTGCATATCTAATAATCGAGTAGATTGATTGGTTTTCATTGCCTCTTTTATTGTTCAATGATTCGATTGGTTGATTCTTATGTATTTCCTCTTTTATTGTTCAATGACTTGATTGGTTGATGCATGTTCAACTTGCATTATCTCTTTTATTGTTTAGTGATTCGATTGGTCGATGCTTTTACATTGCCTCTTTTACTATTCAGTGACTTGATTGGTTGATAAATGTTTACCTTGCATTGCCTCTTTTATTATTCAATGATTCTATTGGTTGATGCTTGTACATTGCCTCTTTTATTGTTTGAGTGATTCATTATTGTCGTATTGACAGAAAAATTCATTATTGTCGTATTGAGAGAAAAATTCATACAGATTTAAATGCTTCATTATTGTCGTATTGAGAAAAAAATTTCATACAGATTTAAAAAATTGACATTGGTCATTGAATTTTTTTAGCGTGCTCTGCAACTCGCTCTCGCAAACTTTCACTCCCCATCATCCATATAATTATTTTCTCTGGCAAACTAATGGCCAGAAGAATTGTTCAACGTTGAATGTCCATGGAGAGTGCAGATTTTATTTTTAAAAAACTAAAGATTAAGACAACACGATAAAGTCCAAGACCGGGCCCCCCGTGATGAAGGAATGGGTCTGGGTAATACATTCGCCCGATGAATACCAAACTCGCTTGACCGAACCCGGCCATACCTGCATCTTCAAATCTCATCTATCGTATATAGCAATAACAATCCCACCATTAATCCTCACAGCTCGTTCCAGTAGCAGCAGGGAAGGTATCTTAATTGGCAGAAAAGAAGCAGAAGAAAAGAGATTTAGGTTTCTGAAAAAATGGAGAAATTAGAGGCCACACAGGAACTCCGGTTCCTTGGCACCTTCGGCATCGTGAGAGAGGCTTTCAACATCCTCCTCCACTCGTCCCGTAGAAAACTTCTGTGGGCTCTCGCTCTCACCCTGCTTCTCCCGCTCTCTTTTGCAAGTCTTGGGCACCAGAACTTAATCTTCGGCCCTCTTCTTCTTAAAATCAATCAGAAGAATATGGAGGCAGCCATCCACCCCGGCGGGACGACCCGGCGTGAATTGGGCTCGGAATGGAGGGAGCTTCTCATGGTCCTGGCAGCGTACATAGCCTTCGTTGTAACCTTCTCGCTGTTGTCCACAGCAGCGGTGGTGTACACTGTGGCCTCCATCTACAGCGCTAGCACCAAGAAATTGAAATTGTCGTACGGTAGGGTTCTTAGCGCTGACGTTCCCCGGGTCTGGAAACGCCTGATGTCAACATTCCTGTGGTATTTCATAATCTCCTTGGGCTTTATGGTGGCCTCCCTATTGGCCATATATCTCCTGATCATTTTCTTCTTGGCCGCCATGCTCTCCCCGCCCGTGGGAGGAAAGGCTGCTTATAAATTGGATTTGCCGAGCACTATTTTCGTTGGAGTTCTTACAATTGTGGTGTTCCTCTGCCCCCAGATTTATATAACCATGGTGTGGTACCTGGCCAGCGTCGTATCTGTTCTGGAGGACAAATATTACGGACTTGCCGCCATCTGGAAGAGCAGCAACCTCATTAAAGGAAAGCGGATGACGGTGTTGGTGCTGCTGATACTTAGCAGCATATTTAGCGGAATTATTGGTTGGGTTTTCAGGTATGCAGTCGCGAACGGGCGTATCCATGGCGTGGGGTTAGCGGCGAGGGTTGTGAATGGCACAATCCTCCTGGGCTTGTTTTGTTTTGGCAACCTGATAGTGTTGTTGACACAGAGCGTATTATACTTTGTGTGTAAATCTTACCACCATGAGAGCATAGATGATAATTTATCTTTCAAAGTTTATAACGTGGGCGACTATGAACCTCTTGAGATCAGCACCATTCAACTGGAGGATATGCATGCAGAGGTATAAGATTAGATATATTCTGGTATTTTCATGCAGTGATTTCCTTCAGCATAGGGAGTGTTCTATTGCCTTCTTTTTTATATTGGTCAGTATAGAGAGTGTTGGTTTCAATTTGTATTGTGGAGTAGATGTCTATATGTATATGGAAGAACGTACCAGGATACCAAAAATGACGGTAATGTAAACAAGGGAAGATAGCAGCAATGCAGCTAGTCCGTGCTTAGTTTAGTTCAAATCTACGCAATCCTAGCAAAAGCTTTATCTAAGTTGATTTTTTATTATTTAGTGGTATATTTTATTTCAGTTGGTTTTGAATGGCAAATTTCATATTTCTATTCATAGTAATACGAATATGGATACGAATATGATTCTATACGGAAAAAATACGAATAAAATATTGAAGTAGCTTACTTATATATAATATTTTTAATCCTGGTTTAAGATTTTATATTTTATTTTATGAATCAACATGGATTTTTTTTAAATACTTTCCATAATTTTTTATTTTATGAGCGGACATGAATTTTTATAATTATTTTGTTACATCACAAACGTTACGACATCTTCCCCATAGTGCACTGTAGAGCACCTTGTTTCACTAGGTGCAATAAATATACATAGAAAGTCCCAATACAACCTAATTATGCTACTATGTTTCCATTTATGTTTTTATTTCTCATTATCTATTATCCACTTAAGTGTTGCCATAATTGTGTTCTTATGGAAAGTGTTTATGGATTTTTTTTTTAGGATTTTGGACAATGTAACTTTTAATGTTGGAAGTCTATTAAAGATCGACATATGGTTTTCTACTTTTGTAATTGCAAGTATGAAAGTCATTTTCATTGATCATTGTAATTGTTTGAATTGACTTGGCATGGTTTTTCATTCATTGCTTATTGGTTTTGTTATAATGGTGCGATGCCTCACCCTACAGGAAAACTACCACTATGAATAGGCTAATAAAATTTCTAAAGAACAAGATCCAAATCTACCTATGTGATAGCTTTTCGTAATTGTTAATATCAAAGAGGGTCAAATACCATTATCTCATGCACCATGTTTAACCACTATGGCCTTTTTTAGTTGATCATATGAAAGAGGGTCAAAAATCATTACCTCATGCAAAATGCATGCATCATGTTTAACAACTATGGCCTAAGATGTCATAAATCTTCTAGCTTTTTACATGACATTGCAACTTCTATTGTTGGATGGAAAAAAGTGCATTCCAAGGTTGAATGCGACGCATTTAAGAATTTGACTATACTGAGCATCGAATTAAACGTAATTCACTATAACTCAAGCTACGTTACTAAATGGAACTATTGCAACTACTTGAACCACTTCTAATAGGGGTTGTTCTATAGCATTCTTATGTGTGCATGCATTATAAGGATTTGTGATTATTGTGGATGATCATTTCATTCCCAAGTGTGTAATGTTTTCATTGGTGGTAGGTCTGCACAATGGAGTGAATATCCTTGTCATAGATGGGGTTCATGCGAACCACATTAGATACTTTCTCATTATGATAGGCCATAGGATGTCTATGTTGAGCGAGGATTGAACCGAAAATATAATCTAAAGCATTTGTCTCACTTTTGAAGTGCTATTGCAGAACTGGTAGAGTGAGCATTAGTGCTTCTATCAAAGGCGGTCTTCAAATGCTTTATGTTGTGACAGTCCAAATGAGTTCGGTTTGTCTCTACCCTTTCTCACTTGACTTAGGGTCCAAGTGATATGAGATAAATCCAAGAATAAATTATGATGGAAGTTGGAGAGGTCAAAGAAAATTCTCATCTTTGTTAGAGTCATCATGATTGGAGAAGAATTCCCTACAACTTTTGAGAAAATCTGATTGAAATTGTCAATCGAAAAAATAAATAAAAATAAATTGTTGATTTTGTCCACTTATAAACTTACTCCTTTATAATAGATTGTTTCTAGTAATATAGTAAAGGTTATGCCAATAATACAAAATTTATATTCTAATCATTAAACTACCCTATAAAATGTTTGTTCAAAGTAACATAAATTATAAAATAAATATTTTTTAGTTTATATGACTGTGATAAAAATAATCAATGGAGTAGGTTAATAATATTTGATCCAACATATCAAAGACTAAATTATTCTAGATTAAATTAGTTTAGAATGAGCCAAAACCCTTGAAACAAAGAAATGCCATACTTATAATTTGTAACATTTAAAATCAAACTATCTCTAAAGAGTAGTTTAAGTTGTGGATTACTTTTATGATATTTATTTTGACCATTTTTTGTTGAAATCATGTTGGAATTATTTCAATTGTATATATAAGTTTATAAATCCTCTCTATGACGATTTAATTTCAATGACGGATATGAATCTGTATTAAGCCGGTTATTATTTACATGCTCTTTCAAGCAGTTCGATATTATGAGACAAGTGGTCGTAATCTTATGGATGAGATGTGATATCTTCTATACTTTTTTCTTATTTCCTTACCATCCTTGTTGAAATATTAGTTCACTGGAAAATCATTTGGAAATGCCCTTCCCTTCTGTGATTTATTAGCTTTACATTTTTTCGACTTTATTTGATTTCCTCCATTCACTCCTTTCATAGATCCTATGTTTCATCGGTTTCATTCAAAACAATTATGTTAATAGGTGAGTCTTTCAAAAAAGCATTTCCTATGTTTCCTACATTTCGATGGAAATAACTATTTATTTTTTACATTTCTATTTATTAATGGAATTTTATACAAATGTCATATGGAATAGCATTAAAAAATAATTATATTTGAAGTAATCTAAGGCTAGGAAAGTAGTGGTGTAATAATTATGGGTGAGTGCACAAAGTTGAGGGACCTTTTAGATGCAATGGTAGATTCAAGAAACTCATTCAAGTTCTATAAAAGATAATTGATCCAGAAAATCTCGGCCTTGCCAAACATAGTCCCAAGCCTGCCACAATGAAGGCCAAGTACGATAGTTAAATAAAACGTGTACGTGTTATGTAGTCATAAAACGCGTACGCATTATGTAGTCATAAAACATGTATGCGTTATGTAGTACTAAACACATACATGTTTTTTAAAACATGTTTTATGCCCCAAAATGGGTTGTGCCCGTCACTTCCTCCACGACAACAATAGAGAAGCGGCTTTAGGCGGCAGAACGAGTATTGGTGAACGCATTTTGAGGTCATAGAGCTTGGATCTTCCACCTTCAACATCAATCTCCTCAATATCAGGTATTTAAATCAAACTCCATCCTTCTAATTTTTGTATTTTGAGATTTTGTATGCCTTAAAATGAATTGAATCCATAGATTTTTTAATTTGTATGCTCTAAGAGAAATTTAGACCATAACTCGAGTCATTTGTGTTCCCAAAGCAAATTAAAAACCCAATTTACTCATAAAAATCAAATCAATTTCTCTAGATGCATATATATATCCATGAGCATCCTTATGAATCAAAACCAATATTCACAAATATCCAAGGTTTCTCATGTATATAGCAAGGTTGCTTACAACTAAAAAAAATATCAAGTACAATTCATATCTTCCCCAAAATACATAAACAACGATGCTAAATGGCCTATAGAGTCCAAAAAAATTCATGCCATAACAAATAATAACATATCAAAATCCTTGCCAATATTGGTATTTTAGTCATCAATAGCACCATTTACCCATTGTCTAGGCTCTAGCCCTTTCCTCTACCCAGAATATCGAATTTGGTCCTCCAAGGACATTAGTCAACACCTTATAGTTTTGATGAAACTTCCAAATCCAAGTGTTAAAATAGTGTAGAGAAGCTTCGCATGCTTAATAAATGTTTTCACTTGAGTGAAGGGTGCATTTTAGTCAAGGTCATGATAGAGGAGTTCAACAATAGGCTCTACCAACATTAAGATACATAGGGAGTTTGATGTGTTTGATTACATGTCAATCTCATACTATCATACATGATAGAATCCAGTGGAAACCTTGCAATCCTAAAATCTTGAAAACTATTAATTTTGTTGAATTCTAGATCCCAAACCAATATAAACAAATATGCAAAGTTTATCATGTGCACATATAGAAAGAGTGCATAAAACTAAAATAACATCAAGTGGAATCCATATATGCCCCAAATTACATATAAACAAAGGTGCTAAATGGCCTATAGATTCCAAAAGACTTCACGCTACAACAAATAATTACATATATCAAAATCCTTTCCTATATTGGGATTTTATTCACCAATAGCACCATGTGCCCCATTTTCTACGCTCTAGCCCTTTCCTTTACCTAGAATCTCGGAGCTGGTCCTCCAAGGGAATTAGTCAACACCCTACAGTTTAGATGAAACTTCATAATCCAAGACTAAAAATAAGGTAGAGAAGCTTCCCGAACAACATATACACATAGGATATTTAATGTATGTATTTGGAAATTGTTCAATTAATACACATATACGACATAAATTTAAGATGGAAAAATGTTAAATGTTTATTCTTTGGTGTAAAATTTGTTCAATTTTAAATTTTAAATTATAAATAGTTGATGTTGTTATTTGTTGTACACTAGTTTTACATTTTCCATCACTTGGAGATGTCATTATACCATGTGTATTTTTCTAATTATATTTTGTTTGTATTTATGATTGCAGTGGCTATTATGGATCAAAATGTAGAGTTATTGAGAGAGATTTCTCATTTGAGAGAGATTGGTGCGGCTTAAAGGGGTGGAGATGAACTCTTCCACTCCTTAGCAGCTTCATTAGATGTTATTGTAGAGACTATCAGTCCCTCGAATGATGCATTGTACAACATAACATCATATAGAGAAATAAAACGGCAATAATATGCTGATGGCTTGAGTTACAATGATGTGAAGAAGTTAAAAATCAACAAAGAATAGATATATTCACATTTTAGAGTTCATGGGACAGATGGCATTCGAGAGACTAGTAGAGCTCATATTTCAAGTGAGTGGTTCATTTTTCAACCAATCAGAGATCACTGGATGGATATATGGTATATGGTTTTTACATTCCCCCACACAACAATACGGAAGTACCGCTATACTTCCTCCATAAACTTTATGCTAAGTTTGTGATGGGAAAACATGTCAACTATTTCAATATGTTGGAGTTCCAGGGCATCGGTATGGGGTGCCCCAAAAATGTCCCAATGCTAGGCATAGAGATGCCAATCAAATGATACCTCCACCCCATAGCCATCTACCAAGGCTAGACATCCCTCCTACATATACTATGATTACTCAGACACAGGAGGTGTTTCTGACACTAGCTGACACTAGCTCAGGTGATTGTACGCCATAGTACATCCATTGACAAGGTAGGGCGCTCTTCGTTTGGTGGGTTAAAACCATCAGCTTTTGGTGCACTAGTACAAAATGAGAGATAAGTGACTAGGTGACTAAAAAATTTAGTCACCACTATTTTTTCAAGGGATAAATGACTAAAATTGAGCAATTTTAAGTAAGCCAACTAAAAACGACTAAGATAAATGACTAATTTAGTCAGGGGATAAAATATATGACTAGATAACAAGTGACTAAAGTAAAAATGACTAATTTAGTCACGGGAATATAAATATGACTAGCTAACAACAATTAATGTGAATTAGTCGTTTATGTTAGTCATTTTTAGTTGTGTCACACTAACAATGGAAAATTACAATTTTGATAATGAATTTGTACAATATTTTACTAAATTTTAATAATGTAGATGGATTTAGAGATCTTACTATGGGGGTCATGGTCCATGTGTGTGGTCCCAAACCACCATATTAGCCCTCCATAGGGGATATTTGGCCTGGAAGTGGGATGTGGTGCTCATTTTGATGTTTAAAACACTAGATATGGTTTCTAACACCACATGAAAATGATCTAAAATTCTAGTATGCTCAACCCAGGGCTTGTAATTGACATTGTCCAAGAATTTTAGAAATTGACTTGGCACTTTCATATTTGTGAGGGGGCTTTACCCAAACCGGTGTGGCCTTAATTAATTCACTATGAGTGTGGCCTAGAAGAATTCACAATAAGCACCTTCTCAATAAACTATGTTATCCACATGAAGAATATGAATGCAACCAACCATAATTAATTCACTATGAGTGTGGCCTTGAAGAATTCACAATAAGCACCTTCTCAATAAACTATGTTATCCACATGAAGAATATGAATGCAACCAACCATCTTTTAAGTGCATAAGTTTGTAGTGCAGAACATTGATGCAAGCCCACAAAATACCTTCTTAGCTTATTTTCTTTATTCATTGCTGATAAAAAAGTATACAGTCCTCAGTGCTAAAAAGTAGAGCAAAAAGCATATAGCTCCTTCTTAGCCTATTTATCAACACAAGAGATCAATAATTAGGATAAATAAGAAAAATTGGTTAATAATAAACTGCTCATCTATATATGCTTCAATGTACCTTACAACATCTCATTTTATTGAGCACTGGTAATTATACACAATTTTGAAATTTCCATTTGATGGGTGGATGGGATATGAATTTCTAGGCCTGGTCATGGCATTTCATAATTCCTCATACGAATCCAATACCCATAGTTAATAATGTTTTGAAATACTTTTGGACTTAGGTTTGCAGGTGCAGTGGATTTCTTACCAAGCTGGATGTCACAGTGCTTATCTACTTTAGAAACCTGAGAGGCACCATGGGAGGGAGCGTTGTGATGAATAGGGGGTGGATAAGGAGGGGGAGGGGAATTTTTCACCTGCTCAAGTTTATGAGAAAAAATTAGAATCTGGGAGAATGAATTCTTGAGCATCCAGTAGTGCTTGCGCTGCTTCCTTTCACTCCGGTTGGTCATATACTGAACCACAAGTTCCTCCTTCTAGTCATCAAGAATGGTGCGTAGTTGTATTGGGATGGAACTGTCATAGCCAAAGTCAATGGAGCTCCCGCGTCTCCCGATATCATTGTTTCTTCCCCCACGAGAGCGACCTCTTCCCTAACCACATGCGTTAGCTCTTGGCACCCGAGACATGGTTTCCATAGGACAAGTTCAAGGCACAAGCTTAATCTGATGAGAAACAAAGGTGGTTCCCAAGACACTAGGGTCATGGAGGAGCCAAGCGCTTGCTACAAGAAAACTCAGGTATGCAATGCACAACCAACCATCCCTACACCAAGGATAAATACTTGCAGGGGCTCCACCTCCAAAAATGGTGGTAGATCCTATAATTAAACCTAGAAATGACCTTTCTTCATGCCATAACTTCGCACTAGAGTGGAATGATTTCCATCCTACCCAGATCTCCTTTGCAGCTCACGTGGGATGTCAAAATTTTTATGGTTGGGATCATCGAAGAGCACCTGCCTTAATTTGCATGGCGCGTCGACCAAGAAGGAGCCACTTGGTGAGAGGTGGTGGCTTCTCAGTCAGCCTTAATTTTTCCACTCCTTCACTATTACATTCCCAAACAACAATATCTCATCTAAAAATAACAAATGAGTGATATAAAGAGATGTGGAAAACCTTACCCCTTTAATACATCCATCTCTTATAGCCTTTCCTATAATTCTTCTTAACCCATCAATCACAAGCATAAAGAGGAGAGGAGATAAATGAAATCCTTGTCTAATCCCCCTTCCAACTTTGACAAAATCAGTTGGAGAACCATTGAGAAAAAATTGTGTTTTCATCACCCTGTGAAATCCAAATAGATTTGTCTTTTAAACACCATTTTTCTTCCTCAACACTTAGTATATCTGCTTTCCTAGCTTCCAATTCTATAATTTGTTCCTTGTCCATTGTATTATAGAAATCAAATAGGATATTCTTATAAAGAGGCTCCAATTTCTCTTCCACTTCCAACAATTCATGTTTGAGATGTTCCTTCTTAACCTCTTCTTCGTCCTTTTTCTTTGAATTCCAGCTGCGAGTATTACAATCATTGCTTCGATAACCACTATGATTGTCTACGTGAAAGTCTTTTGATCTTATAATAAATTTTGTGCTCCTTGTGTTTCAATTTCATTATGTCTTTGGCTGCCATGGCTAGTTTTTCTATTACTTTCACTGATTTTTATTTCTAGAGCATCCATCTCCTGACTATGGACAAGATTCAAAGGAAACCTGGATTCAAAAAGTCATAGAAATTAAGGATTTGCAGAAGAGGAGAACGAATGAAATTGACAAGAAATTAAACCCCTTTCCTTCTCCATATTAATATTCCCCTCTCATAATCAAGGAATTATGAGTAGTCATTATTAATGAGATGATTAGATGGAAGGGTTTTATCTTCGATCACATTTTGTCCCTTTTCCCCAACAAAGTTTGCATCTATTCCTAGGTAACTTCAATTAAAAATGAAATGCTCGAGTTAGAAGGGTTCATCTTCTGTCACATTTGAATCTTTTCCCCAACAAAGCTTGGAGTTATTCATGGGAATTCCTTGTGCACCTCGGGGAATTAGTGACAAACACAAGAGACAACAAAGAGGGAATTGATGGCCTAAGAGGAAAATAGGTGCCCAAGGTTAGTGATTTTTCCTTAAAGGCTTTTGAAGTCACAATTTTAATCTGAGAGGAAAATCACTCACTATGGAGAGTTGTTACCATACCTCTTCAAGAATTTGGACCTCTTCAACATTTTACTTAGCAATTAGACTATCTTTGAGAAAATAATTCATCTAGAAAAGTTGTATTCTCTCTTCCTTAAGAATTTGAACTTTATCACTCTTCCTCAGTAATTTCATGTTTTGGTTCAGTTTCCATTAGCTTGGGAAATGGTGTTCTGGGATTTTAGAAGGTAGAAGGTTGGCTTTCTTCCCTCATTTATCCATTCTATACTTTAGCTAACTCCATTTTTTTTGTAAGGCTCGCACCCATGGAGTTTTGAACCGGTGACCTTACGCAACGAGTGTCTTAGCAATAGACCCATTCACTGTGTATTCTACACCATGTGGGTAGCTACCTCTGTTCTTCTTCATTGTTGGTTGTGTTCTCATATTTTCTTTTTGCAGGAATGTACATAAGTATAATATGGAAGAAATTAAAACAAAAGGGCTAACAAATTGCCAAGAAATGCATGGTTTCGTATGCATGAGGAACATAATGGGGCTTCCAAAAAAATCCTTTTCATTTCCAAAATAAACTTCCCATAGAATTTCAATGATGCCTACCTTACATCTTCCACATATCATGTGATGTCCATCTATAGCCTTCACCTCATTGTTTATTTATTTATTTAATTAGCCATTGTAGTGGTGGAAATATAATAATTGCCAAATTGCTTTGTAGATTTATCTTGTTTTGTGAGTGTTATAGCCACCAAAAACTAGCCATTAAACTTATATTGAAAATTGAAAAAAACTAATTACACTAAATTAAAAAAACAAAAATCCCAAACTCTAGGTGGCACCAAATTTTTTCAAAATTGCCTTCCTTTGTCATCTTAGTGGTAGAAGAGATAGGATACAGAGTCACATAGTGAAGGAAAATGGCGGCAATGCAGTGTTGGCCATGGGGTCTGTATTGTCTTTGGTAGCTTCTTATGGAGAAAAATGACCATCTCTCTATAGTCTCAACACCGACGAATCTCAACTTGTCCCTTGCTTTGGTAGTGATGCAGATGGAGCACCCTGGGGGGTGGAGATATCTTGCAAAAATAGAGACTTGACTTATATATAGTAATCCTTGAGCTCGAAAGCACGGGGAAACTGGTTTTTCCTTGTGAGTAATGGTTCTGCCTGTATTACAATAGTTTTCCACGTGTAAAGCGAGGAAGGGACGGCTGTGAAAAAGCTTGATCCCCAAATATGATTGCTTGTGGTTATATTATATGAAACAGTTCGGTGTAAGGGGGTCTATCTTCGGGGGTTTTTGCTTATCGGCATGAGGATGGTGAAACATATGGTGCTCCAAGGACGATTGTCATCCATCCCAAAGCTATTGATGGGGGAATGACGGTTACGTTGAAAGTAGACATGGGTGTAATTCCATTCCTCTGGATCGAGTTTGTATGTGAAAAATCTATGCATTCTATGTACATATATATAGAGGGTGATCTCTGCAGTTCCATCAAAAGATCTGTGGATCCAAGTAATCTATTACTACATTCAACTATCTGCGACCCCATTCAAGTGAAGGTTGTGGCTACTTTCATAATGATCAATCCATCCAAGTGAAGAATATCAGCTCCATACACATTTCACGGCTTCGGTGAAATCTCTAGGGTTCGCGGCATATCTATCTATGCAGGAAATCGCTGGGTGAAATATGTGCTTAAGCAAAGGTGAAGGGTTTCCACAGTGAAATATTTTGCAGCATGAAAGGTCTCCACAGTGAAGGTAAAAAAGTTTAGTGACTATGCCTTTATATTCTTTTCATGGTCATTTTACATAGATCTTATCGCGAGCTCTTATTTTTTAACTGTTTAGGATTAGTTTTTAAATTTCTTGTGTGTTTGGGGCTGATTCATATTACACTGTACAATATTCCTTAATTGGAGCGAGATATCGATGCATTAGTAAGTTTACTGTAAATCTACTTGAGGAAGGATTTGGTTTCCAAAAGCATTTGTTGGGATTACGACGATATTTTTTCATGGAAGTTGTAGATTGGGTAGATGGAAATTTCTCATGTCTCTATGTCAACATGTGAGTTAATATACAATGGTGTTATATTGATGCTAAAACTTTAAACATCATAGGGTAATCTATGCTAATGTTATCTTTGGTTCCCTAGTAGGGAGATGCATTTTCAATGTTTTCTTCAGCATTCACTAATGATGCATACCTTTCTATTTGTTTTCTCCTGGAATAGAAATGGTCTCCAACAGGAAGCCATCACAGGCTGTTGGAAGTTCAGGCATTGCTAGAATCATCCGTACAAAGGTCTTCATGTGAAGGAGATGAATGCGAAGAACGGTTATATATTTATATCAAAGTCACTGACAGTGTGCCAGAGACTGGAAAATGGCCATCTGGATTGCCTAATGCTATTGATACCTCCTTTTTTGTAGACCCTAATAGTGAGTGGTTATTACATGCTCGTCTATTTTGCTGAATTTGGATTCTATAAATAAAAAACAATAGCTGGGATGGTGCTCATGTCTTCAGTTGCAATGGTTATATTATCATTTTGAGTGGGTATTGAGTGGTTATTACATATTATATATTGCAAATGTGGAGTGGTTATTACATGTTCGTCCATTTTTCTAAATTCGGCTTCTATAAATAAAAAAAGTAGTTGGGATGGCACTTATATCTTTGGTTGCAAATGTTATATTCCCAATTCTGGGTGGAGGATGATTCTTGAATTTTGATTTTATGAAAATTATGTTTCGTCTTTGAAATGAAAAGATATTATCTGTGATTCTGTAAACATTGTAAATGGTTTTGATGATTGCAGGTATAAATGCTTTTAATTTCATAGGTTTGGGTTACAAAGTGGATTGGCCTTTAAACATGATACTTACAACATATGCTTTCAATATGTATACTGCCATCTTCAGCTTTCTGATCCAGATTAAGCTGGTTTTGTTCACATTGTGTGATATCTAGAATTGTTTGAAGGTGCAATCCTAACTCAAATTTCATTAGTTGGATATTTATATTATTAGTAAGGTTGTATGCCTCAAATGATGTGTTTGAATATTTTGGGAAATAACAGGGCCAATTTAGGGGTCAGCGAGAAGTATTACTATTTCTAGCAAAAGTCAAAAGCGTAATTTCCATGGGGTCACACCACTTCTCTGCATGGCATTATCTTGTCCTTAATAGCCTGGTTGGATGTCTACACTTTTGAAGTGAAACCTAGTTGACTGTCATCTTGTGTAAACCGAGGTTATTGTGGTACTCTCTTGTTTTACTTTTTTGAAGATTATTTTACAATCCTGCTTTTCTTAAAGTGTTGTAAACTTCACCCACCTAATCTTATTAGCTAAGTTGTATGGATATGGTATCTGGTATGGAAGAATGCTCTTGGATGTGCTTTTCATCCAACAACAACTTCCTATAAACTGTGCGTGTATGCACTAATTTTCCACAATAAAAGCATTTAAATGCTTTTCTACTTTTTCCTAAATCTGAAGAATTATCATCATTCTCCTAATGTCCATGGGGTCACACCACTTCTCTGCATGGCAATGTCTTGTCCTTAATAGCCTGGTTGGATGTCTACACTTTTGAAGTGAAACTTAGTTGACTGTCATCTTGTGTAAACCGAGGTTACTGTGGTACTCTCTTGTTTTACTTTTTTGAAGATTATTTTATAAACCTGCTTTTTTGAAAGTGCTGTAAACTTCACCCACTTAATCTTATTATCTAAGTTGTATGGATATGGTATTTGGTATGGAAGAATGCTCTTGGATGTGCTTTTCATCCCACAACAAATTCCTATTAACTGTTTTTGTATGCTCTATATGTAGGTTCCCCAATATGAGAAATGCATCATTACCATCTTGAAATTTAGGAAGCATCTCATTCGTTATCAAGAGTTTGATTAACATTACAGCCTTGCAATTTTTTTTCATCATTGATCATACTTTTCTTAGGCATCTACACTGATTTCACTTCGGATTTATTTTTCCAATACAAGTTTGTCCAAACATCTGTATTCAAATAAGACAAGCATCTTCTATTCCCATCATTTAAAATTCTGTCCATTATATTTGTAACTTCTGTTGAACATTTTATGGAATAAACTAGCCATTTCAAGGGTTTTAAATACACCAGGCAAATCTGAAATCTGAATTATTGACCATGTTCCAAAGGTTAAAACAATTGGATTAGAACACAACCACTACCTACTCAAGTATCAAGTGCAAGAAAATATCTATGCCCAGAAAATAAAAAAAAATGACTTTTCTTGATTAGCACTCCAAAAACAAGATTTCAAGATTTGAATGCAAATGCATCAACCCTCTTCAAAATCGTTTTCTTCAGAATTAATGTCAATACAGGCTCAAGAATCATAAAACTTACTTGTTTAACTGCCAGCACACTTCTATCATGCATATTCCATGCAATATGTCACAGGTTATTCTTGATCTACAGGACTCTTCTACAGATGTTAATTTGTCAGGATTGTATTCCTACGATGGTCTGCTACATCGATTGCAGGGTCACACTTCTATTTGGAACACTCAAGGCAATCATACTTTTAACACACGCATCGCCTTTTTCTTCCAACAAAATATTTATGCCTATTGAAATCAAATAGAGGTTGGTGTCTTATCCAATAGAACTTCACAAATAAAAATCCTACTCACACTCTAGTGCTGGTGGCTTATCCTTTGTTACCGAATGGCTTCTTTGTTACATGGTGTCTATACTACTTTAACCTTGACTGTGGTCTCTCTCTTTCTTTCCAATTGTTGTCCACTTTTGGACCTTTGTGGACCTCACACTCAGCACTACTCCATGATTTGTTGGTCTGCCTTCTATAATATTTTCATGGGTCCATACTACACTTTTCCCAACGGTGCTGCTATCCACATGGTCTTGTGACCCCTTTGACAATTCCTTTAGTCTTGAAACTATTTGCACAACCTGACGATGGAATCTATCACTCTATTCAACAACTACAACAATGATGGCTTCGATTTCTTTTCTAGGCATCAACTTTCTATAACCATCTTCTCCTTCAGTGGCTCATCATGCAACACTTCTCATGATCATGCTATTCTCCACAACCATTGGTGCTGAATCCAATGAAATCTGATGGACAAGGGTTACTCCCCTTGTTTTTTAATGTACCTCTGCACACACTATTTCCCATCGGCATGTAATTTCTCTTTCAACCAACAATTCATCTGTCCATTGTGTGTGAACCAGTCCCCCGGTGCCTTCTCTGGTCACAATAGTTCCTTGGATCCTTCACCTACTTCCTCGACTTCTCCTCAACTTGGCTTTGATAACATGTGAGATTTATAGACACAAGTGTGGACAGGAAACACATAATATCGAGAAAGAGTGGATTCATTTATTGAATACATGATGCATTGTCTCATTACATTGCAGGAGGATAGGAATACAGTATGCAAATCCCGAATACGTAACTAATAACCACTACTTTACTTACTATATTAGATGCCTCATTATTACATCTCTTGACAAAAGGACAACAAACCCAAAGTATCAGAATTGTCCTCTAGTGATGTGACTGCCTATTTCTTTGTGTCAAGCTATCTGTAAATGTTCTTGATGATTTCTTGGGTGCATTCATTTATTTTAACTTTTCCTCATCTTTAGTATGGGATACCAAATCTAAAGAGTGAAATGGATCCATTACATCATTTGTCTACTGCCTTAACAATAGTTGGATAAAATGAAATTGGTCATTGTCAGTCTTGATATTTCTAATTCTTGGCATTGTAAGTGCCCTATGCAAAACATACTAACACCCATGCAAGAGAAGTCCTTATAATAAGTTTGTGATTCTCCATTTTCGATAATGAATTAACCAATAACAATTAGATAAGAAATACAAACTATAATGGAAACACAGAGATAAGTAATTGCTTTGGAAATACAGTGTCTGCATCACAATTAGATAAACAATACAAACTCTAATTACCTTCTACATCAACAAACTGCATTCCAATATATGTCTTGCAAAAACAAGCTCCTCAACAATAATCTCATTTTAATACCTAGAAGCAATATACATGGAAATGTTCATTACAAAATACAAGATTGAGTGGAAAATCATTGTATATAAGGGAATGGCATGCTATGAAGTTTGGATGACAAACCTTTTTTAACTGCAAGTCACCCAAACATTCTTAGATGTAAGGACATTCGGTGAGTCTACAGTCTGTTGAGTCAAATGATTCAGTTCTTTTTATCTTCAAGATTCTATCTCATGTTAAGAACTACCTCAAAAGGTTGCTTGACATGCAACATTGCCTAGTCTTAAACATCTAGAGAGGCTATTATAACACCACAATTTTCTTCCTTAGGGAAGAGCTTCTGAATCTCCTAGACAGCCACACCATCTTTTCTGAGAAGCTCCTTTTCATGGGAAAGGAGACTGGGATTTCTCGTGACAAGTACCATGGTCTGAAATATCACGGTAGGTGAACTCACCCTTTTTTACTAATCTCTTTGGGAGGAATCTGTCAAAATGGGATATCATCTGAATATTCCAAGTCCAAATGGTGTATGGCTAGCAAAGTCCAAGCCCCTTTTGAAACCCGTAGCTTGCCAAGACAACCATTGAGGCACTGATGCACACTTTCCAAATGCTTTTGGGAATAAGGGAACCTGTAATAATGAAATCAACTGGGGCACATAACATGTTTCCTATCTGATATATTAATCTTTTTTGCTTGATCCTTCATTGGTAATTGGGTCAAGAAAAAAATTCCCTCCCAATATCTATTACAATTTTTGTTGGACTGATGCTTCAACAATAGAATGCTCTAGCAAGAAAACTATAATTTGTGATACACAATTGTTGTGTTTGGAATCTTGGATTGTTGAATGTAAACATTTCAATTTTGTTATGGACATGAGCTACCATTTTTATCAAATAATCTTGAGAAAAATACTCTTAATTTCTTTCATGTTATATTTTGCATTTACTGCATTTTATCCTATTTGTTTCTCCACCACTTTTTTTTCTGAGTTTGGAGTTCACCATTTTGAGTCTTTTGACTACATGACACATATATGATGACCTTGTGGTGAAACGAATCTAAGTCCTTAACCTTATATGCTCTTCTCTTTTCAATGTTGCTAAATGTGATGCTTGCCTAACAATTGTGACCATATCCAAAGCAATCCCTTGAGAAACGTTCATATAGTCCTTACAGAGTGCAGTGGTAAGAAACTTCTTTGCTTTTTCATTGGTTATTACTTCAGAATTTATTTTATTAACCCCATATTATGAAAATGGACAGTCTGTTACATCGAAATCTTAAAACCACCTCAAGTGAGTTCTGAGAAATCCTCAGGAATCTAGTCTAGACTCTAGATGTCCCAATTTTGTTATTTTTACCAAAGAATATCATTCCAAGCATATAGAGGATATTTTTATATTAACCTTGCATATATATTAACCTTTCTGAAGACATTACTTACTGTGAATGGAGTAGTTTGAGGGTTTGCATATTGTTATATTTCTTGACCTTTTCATATTTGTGAGTTTTCCCAGTTTTCATGCATATGATTATGCCCGACATTTTGTAAGTGCATGCAAACGAATTCTTGGGCTGGAGGGGACTCTAGAAGGAGTGGAGTACTAGGGAAAGTTGATTCGATTTGCAACAGTATAGTCTGTTTCTAGTTTTTTGTCTTTGGCTTGTAGACATTTAAGATCTCTGATAGAAACAATGAGTATTTCGTTTCCTAAACTTATATCATGCATTCAAGGTGAAAGTTGATGGAGTTTTAAAGCTGGTATGTTAATGAAAAATAATATATCTGTATTGTTGTATGTCATGACAAATATTTATCTTATCTTCTTGGATCCAGGCATCTCCTTGGCAATTGAATACTCCCAAAACTCCTGTAAATTTTTTCATGTTCCATATTTTCAATAGACTGCAAAAACTAGTTACTAGAAACATATTTCCATTAAAGATGATAAATCTACATCCCTTGCTCCTGTGAGAATCCTCACAGCAGATCTAAGAGATGATGTGTACCTCACAAGAGTAATTATGATTAAGCAAGAAAATAGAAGAAGAGTGATACATGCAGTATAATGAGCAACAGAATAATATGGTACAGTAGAACTCGGATAGAAGCAAAAATACTTCGGTCATACTAAATTATTAATCACAAATGGACATATAAATAATACAATGCATGAGGAATTCGAATGCCTAAGGTGGCAATTCAAATTAGCCTTCATGGAGTGATCAAAGGATCACTGGAGTGTCATCGGAGCACAACTAGGTGTCCTCATGATCATCGAAGCGCAACTGGAATTCTTCATCATCATCAGTGGAGTCATCAATGCTCAAGTAACTATCAACCATCATTCAAACTAACTCTGGTAGGTGTAACTAAGTGTAACTCAATGTAACTGAGTGTAATTGAATGTAACTGAGTGTAACTGACTGTAACTGAGTGTAACTGAGTGACAACTGGACTGGTAGGTGAAGGAGGGCGAGTTGCTCCCTAAAATCAAGGAAGAAGGGCGCATTAAGCAACTGGAGGGCTAAAAATGAATAGTGAGAAGCTCCTGGGGGCTGGCTAACTGAGGGCTAGGTGCTGGACTGATGACTGGGATGCATGAAAAATGCATGCAAACCCTTGAATGCATGCAAACCCTAAAAGGTGCATGCATGACTCAAAATGTAAATGATCAAAATACTGGTGGGACTAGGATGGAGTATAGGAATATCCTAACACCCCCCCTTAATCCATCCTGGGCCCTGGTAACTAAGACCAAAGGTCACCCAATACAATGAATAATAACAATCAATAAACCAAGGAAGTGGGAAAATTTCATGGGAAACATACCCCCTCCTCAAAAAATAGACTGTAAGGCACACATAAAAATAAAAGCTCCAAACTCAAGCATGTGTGATGCTTGGTCATATGTCTGGAGGTATCTTCTTCTTGGGAAGAAGTGGATCATGCTCAAAAAGCATGTGCTTGTACTTGCTCTTCAGATCGAATGTGATGAGAACAAATCCAACAGTATTAGAATGATCCTTGAACCTGTGATTCGAATCAGCTGAGGCAGGATCAAATTTTTGAATGTGCATATAGTCCTTTGTCTTCTCCTTCGAACCACCATGGGTGAGATTATGCCAAAAAGAACTATTACATGTTTGCTTGAAATCAAAATCAGATTTAAGACTTTCAAAACAGTTTCTTGAGATCTCGTTTGAACCAGCAGGGGTGAGATCAAAACTATCATATGCATGAGAAATTTTCCCAAGGAGTAATTGCTTAGAACCCAAATTAGGTACAAGACTTGAATCATGGCTTCTTGAGATATCCTTTGAACCATGAGAGGTGAGATCAAAACCAGTAGATGCATGAGAAATTATCCCAAGTGAATGTGCAATGGCCATATTCTTCAATGACCTTCTGAAAGCATGAATTTATGATCATATAGTAGTATACAAGAGATGTTTGCTGAAGAGGAGTGAATGCATTACCTCCATTAGCTGATTTGACCTCTGAAATAATCATGTGATCATGATGCAAACCAACAGACTCTGGTGCAAGAGAGGAATTAGGACCTTCTGCAATATCTAGAGTGTGAGCTGGGACAGAAAGAGAAGAAGGTTTGAGCATGAGCGGAGAATCTGCAAGTTCTTTGTCAACAACTTCAATATGAGATGATATTGGTTCATGATCTGAGAGACCATCAAGAGGAGCGAATGCATCACTTTGTTTTCTTTCGAATGGGTTGGGACCAAGTCCTTCATTCTCTCTGCCAAATTTTCCATCCAGGTGAGCCCATATCTCTTTTGGAGTCCATAACTCTCTTGGAATTTCAACACCATCATAGTATTTGAATTGGAATCTCTGGTATGCATACAAAGAAAACATTATTGCTGCAAAGTGCATGTCTCTTTTATTTAACCAGTCAATCTTCTCTTCAGGGGATTCGAACTCTCTTTCAAAATAACAATCAAAAAGATCATGGATCTTCAAGTCTGCTATCATTCTTGGTTTCCATTCATCATAGTTGAGTGGATCAAGAGGAGTAATTCCTGATGAATACATTGAAGCTGTAGAGGACCTGCAAAAAAAATATAGAATAACTGCAACTGCTACTGCTGCAAAA
This sequence comes from Larix kaempferi, assembly GCA_027924585.1. NCBI lineage: Eukaryota > Viridiplantae > Streptophyta > Pinopsida > Pinales > Pinaceae > Larix > Larix kaempferi. Next base: position 6,248,437 of record BSBM01000376.1, read on the forward strand.
ATGCAGAAACTGCTGCAACTGCTACACTCGAAATCTTGGTAATAACCTGCAAAAAAACTCTCTAGAATGGATATAAACAATACTCTCAACATGCTTTGATACCATGTGAGAATCCTCACAGCAGATTTAAGAGATGATGTGTACCTCACAAGAGTAATTATGATTAAGCAAGAAAATAGAAGAAGAGTGATACATGCAGTATAATGAGCAACAGAATAATATGGTACAGTAGAACTCAGATAGAAGCAATAATACTTCGGTCATACTAAATTATTAATCACAAATGGACATATAAATAATACAATGCATGAGGAATTCGAATGCCTAAGGTGGCAATTCGAATTAGCCTTCATGGAGTGATCAAAGGATCATTGGAGTGTCATCGGAGCACAACTAGGTGTCCTCATGATCATCGGAGCGCAACTGGAATTCTTCATCATCATCAGTGGAGTCATCAATGCTCAAGTAACTGTCAACCATCAGTAAAACTAACTCTGGTAGGTGTAACTGAGTGTAACTGAATGTAACTGAGTGTAACGGACTGTAACTGAGTGTAACTGAGTGACAACTGGACTGGTAGGTGAAGGAGGGCGAGTTGCTCCCTAAAATCAATGAAGAAGGGCGCATTAAGCAACTGGAGGGATAAAAATGAATAGTGAGAAGCTCCTGGGGGCTGGCTAACTGAGGGCTAGGTGCTGGACTGATGACTGGGATGCATGCAAAATGAATGCAAACCCTAGAATGCATGCAAACCCTAAAAGGTGCATGCATGACTGAAAATGTAAATGATCAAAATACTGGTGGGACTAGGATGGAGTATAGGAATATCCTAACAGCTCCATTTAGATTTGATGAAAGGGATGATAAAAATACGTTTCACTTTGCATAAATGACCCATCTACCTCTTCCCATCACGATTGGGATCAACAAACAAGCAATCCCAAGTAGGCCGACCAGGAAAGAGTGCCCACAATATAGAACCATCTGGGAGAACAAGCTTTCTCAACAACTCAAAGTTGTGTTCACCAGGTTTGTCACTGCAGGACCAACAAGGATAATTTATATTTTTGCATTTTCTTATTCAACTGAGTCCCATGGATAAAATTCCCATTACTAATCAACCAAGTTAATTTTAGTGATAGTGCACTAGGAAATTTAGTTATTGTGTCTTATGAGTTATCTGAGGTTACTTCAATGAAACCAGCTATGTGAATCCACCACAAGAAGATTATTCCAATTTTCTTGTCATAGTCACATGACTTGGACTTAGGAACAACTCAACAAAGCCATTGTAACTTGACAAAATAAATTGTCTAGGATCAATGTTTCTGTATGAAATTCTCTTGAACTAACAGTGTTGAAATTATTTGAGAGTTATTCTGGCAGAATAGTGAGGCCCATGACTCCATGATCCTCGTGATGGACCACATTAATCTGGTCCAAATCGTTGATTAAAAAATGGATGTGATGATTCTAAAAGAACCCTCAAACAATGATATTCATCACAGAAGTCTGAAACTGGAAAGTTTCGAAATGATCTATACCTCACTTAAATAGGGCAGCCACCAATAGCCCTAGCAATAGTATGGTATTCTGCAGCGGGATGAAGACTCTGAAAACACTTTTATTAGTTGCAAAGAACAAGTTAATTGGAAATATACAAAAAAGTGCATTGATTCCAAATTGATCAAGTCAATGATGAAGTGAGTTACATGGAACATGTCCGAGTTAGTTTGCATGAAATCCCCAAGAAAGATGTTGTTGTATGACACTGAGGCAATGTGAATTACACGAGACAATGGATCTCTTGGGTAGAAATCATCTGAAGCTCTTACAACTAATGTTTTCTTTGAATGGTAAGTAATTAAAAAATAAGGTCATGTCTGAGAAAAATCCAAGGAGAAGTATATTTCGTCTTTTCAAATGTAATAACAATTTTTTTGGCTGAGATACAAGGACAAAAAGACCAGAATCCTTACACATAAAGAGCATCTGTAACATGGCTCATGCATGCTATGCATCCATTATCATGGAAATTCTGAGCAATAGAGGCTTCCAATTCCTGCTGATACTAGCTAGTTAGTGCCACTCTACCTATAGTGCAGTAGCCTATGATAGGACATGAACTTGGGGAGAATAGAACCTAGATGAACATATAGATAGAACCGCCAGAATTAATAAAAACTATTACCAATGAATCATAATTATGCATGTAGGGATTATGGCTTGTTGTTTAGAATGGTTATCTAGTAATATACCCCAATATTTGTAAGGCGTCTTGTATTGATGCTAAACGATTTATCTTTTTACTTGTTTCTATTAAGCTAATACTACTAATTTCTCTTGCAGTCCATTGTGGATGTTGAAGCAAGAAGTCCCTAAACTGGTAAAATATATGAACAAACAGCTTTGGGAAAAATCAATGAAGACTAAGGTAAGTATGAAGCCAGAGTTGAAAAGATGATGTAATTAGTTTTCATGCAATTGAGAAATTGTCCTTATTTATGTTGGAGCATCTTTAAATTTTAATATATTAGGAGTTGATGGTTTTTCATTTTTCTTGATTATTTAGGATTTTTATGAAACTATATATTAATGTGTGGGCCTAAAACTTGCTTATGTAGGTAGGGGAATTTTCAGTCTTGAAGGAGCTTTTGGTTGTGATACCTGACTGCCTAGCGGATCATATGGGTTCATTGGTTCCTGGAATTGAGAAAACACTTAATGTAAGAGATAAGGATTTTGAGATTATTTTGATCATAAAAGTTGTTTGATATATTTGACATTATGTTTTTGTAGGTCCATTGGACCATTCGATTGTTTTGGCATTGGTTTTATCATGATTGATTTCAACACTGACTTCTGGGTTACGTCTTTTCTTAGGACAACTCATCAAACTCGAATCTGAAGATTGAAGCTCTCATATTCACAAGGCTTCTGATGGATTCACATTCACCTTCTATTTTCCATGCCTACATCAGGGTAATTCCTTGCCTTATTGCCCGATATGTTATAACTTGAAACAATGGTTGAATGAGATTGATTGCAATGCGAGTGAGAATGTCAACAAGTTGCTTGTTGGAAACAATTGTGATTTGATTGCTAATAAAGCTGTTGATTATGATACAACCAAGGTAATGTTAAATGCTGAGTAGCTTTGGCATCATGTGCACTGCTATGTGTTTCACTGTATGTACCATCGTCTTTGACTTGATGAGGATTTAAATATGAGTGTGCCTTGAAGTTGTTGGTGCTCTGTTTTTTGTTAATTGCAACACTATGGAAGTTTGCGGTCTTAAGTTTGTTGACTTGGCTTGTAGATTCTTTTTTTTTATTAATCTCAAGGGTTAGTTTTTTCTGTCACTTTTTAGTCGACATTTTTCTTGACATGCTTCATGTATTTTGTTCTTCAAGGCATTTGCTGATGAGATTGGCATTCCATTTTTGGAGACAAGTGTGAAGAATGCAACAAATGTGGAGCAGGCTTTCATGACCATGGCTGCTGAGATAAATAACAAGTGCACTTTTTTGTTATGATGTTTTCCAACCTTTAACAAGCACCTATATTATACAAATGTGATGTTAAATGTTTGTTTGACTCCCTAATTTTAATTGTGTGTAATGGTATAAACCTGTGCCAGCAAATCCTAATGAGTCTGATTGAGATTCTACTTTTTCTATGATCCTGTTATTTTATGATAAAGTTAAGTGGTGATACATAATTCAAATTACATGTCGTGACTATTGGTAATCTTGTTGGTTTGAGACACGTTCCTATTGTCTATTTTATTGGGCATATCTGATATAACATTGGGAAAATACTCATTTTTTCAGGTCGTGATAAAGTGTTGTAACTATATACCTTGTCCATTCATTGCTTTGAAATCAACACTGTAGATAAACTCGCAAATTTTTATGGCCAATTGAATTTTATATGGAAGTTTGTATTTTGAAATCATATAAATACTCATGCCTATCATGTATTTATTTGAAAATTTTGTTGCATATGTATCGAACCTTCATCTATATTCTATTATTCTTGAATATGTTTGACAGTCATTTTGTTTCCATGCAAAATTTGTTTGAATATCATCATTGTCAAGCAATAACAACTTCTTAAAGGGTGCTAGCTCAATGGTAGAGCACCTACCTAATTATAGGCAGTAGATTGGTGGTTCGATTCCTCCGTACCCTATCATAAATTATTGACTAAGAAAACAACTAAATTCGCATATTTAAGACTATTAGTAGCTAATTTCCAGTATCTTATAGCACGACTAACGTTTAGTCGTATTTAGCTTAGTCATTAATATGTTATCATCTAGTAGTTTATTTAGTCGTATATTTGGTCATTAATTGTGACAATCAATGACTAAATTAGTGAGTAAATCAGTGAGTATCAATGACTAAATCAGTGAGTATCAATGACTAAATCAATGACTAATTAGTCAACCAATTAATGACTAGTGAAATACGACTAATAAGTCAACCAATTAATGACTAGTGAAATACGACTAATAAGTCAACCAATTAATGACTAGTGAAATACAACTAGTGAAATCAGATACTATTAGTCACTGACTCAAAAATAGTCGTTTATAGTCGCATTTTAGTCATTTTTTTAGTCATTAATTTCTCATTTTGTACTCATGGTGGAAGAGGACCATCTACTGGTGGGGATAGACCGACATTCCATGGGCCCCATATTAAGCCACACATGTGTTAGGATAATTAACGCTCCATCCTTGTCCTACTTTGCATTATTTTTGTTTCCCTAGTATTTGATGATGTCATTTGCCCCCGAGTGTTGTGAAGATTTCATATAGGACCCATTAGCCACCTAATGCGCCTGATATGCATGATTTTAGGGCCACCATAGTTATTTTGCTACATTTTAGGAGCTAACTATGTGTTCTAGTTCAATCCACCTGAGTCCTTGAACTGTACTGGGGGTTTTAGCTCTGATGACCACTGATTGTGATCTAATGTGCCATTTTTCACCTACTTTGCATGCATAACTCACTAATGCACCCTCCTTGGTCAGGTCAGTTAACTGACTATGTCTTCAGTTAACTGAGTTTTGGTTCAGTTGAGTTGATTTGGGACTTCTAGAGCACTCCAGTGGTGACAATTCCTATGCTAGATAGACTGAGACTCGTATTCTCCTAGGATATTTGAATTCTATCTATTGTAACATATTTTTGAACTATAATGATTAATGGATAGTGTTACACATTTATGCTTCCATCTGAGTTCCAATGCATGATTAATTTTATTGCTCTTTTCACTGCAATTTTCACTGTAATTCACCTTTTCTGCTCATTCTTTCTTTGTGAGGCATTCTCATCTCTATGATCTATTGTGACTTGGAATTTCACATGGTATTAGATCTCAGAGAGCGTAGGTTGAGAAGTTGCTTTCAGTAGTGCACTAGAAGCCTCTGAATTTTCACAACGAATCCTGGTGCCATTGCATTGAATTCATTGGAGAAATCCTTTGAGGTCTAGCCAAGTGTGAAGGATCTGGATAAAAGTTCATATTTTCCTAAAGCAGTGCTCAATATAATTTTATCTCCAAAATTGATAATTTTGCAGGATTTTGAAGGTTTTTCAGTGTAGTAGTAGCAACAGTTTTCAGTTTGTATTTGCTCCAGCAGTTTCAATGGAGAATTTGAATGCTCCTTTGTCTCCAAGAATCCCGACACCCTTCAATTATCTTGATTGGAGGGTTGATATGCAGATGGTATTGTGAAAAAAGAGTCTGTACAGGGTCACAATGGAAAAGGAGGTCAAACCTTAGGAAGTTGTTGAGAAGGCCAAGTATCTAAACCTAAGTGTTATTTTTATTTTTATGTATGATAGATACACATGAAATCTGTCTAATAATTTGAGGGTAAATCTTCTTGGTTGTGTTTGGGAAATGTCTACCGAAATTCTAGATCAATCTCAAATTTCTAGCTACTTCAATGGAATTGTTTTGAGTAGATTTGTGACTTTGAATATGAAGTGTTTGTTGAAATTTTCAAATGATATATACCTATGTTATGAATTATTAAACATGTTATTTAGATTTGGATTGGAATTTCAATGACTCTATGAGTTGTGGATTTGATTATTCTAGCGATTCCTAGAATTACTAGTCAATTGAGATGAGTAGAATTAGCTAGTTTTGTGAATTATTTAATGGACTGTATATGGGAGGAAATATACATCCATATGAATGTAGGTTAACCCTACTACACTTTCCATGATATAGATTATTCATATATTTCTCTTTATTTGGAATTTGGAAAGTTAAATTGGAAACTAGGTACATTGCGGTGAAAATTGATAACTAGTTGTGGATTGAAATCTCTCTTTTCGTAAAAACGGAACTGATCTAGCCATGTGCTCTGTTTCTAACATGTTATTTTGTTGTAGGTGGATACTTATCAGTTTTTATCATTTACTTATGGATTCATTTCATTTTGGTCAAGTTATTTAGACTCAATTCTTTGCGATGAATGTTAACTAGTTTCATTGGAATTGATGGAAAATATCACCTTATGTGCAATTGGAATGATATGCAAATAAAACTTTAATTGGATGTAGGTGCATGATTAAATATTTTTTTAATGGCTGTAGGATTTATTTTGGGTTTAATGGCATGGTTACATGTTGATTTTGTGAAAGACTAGTTACTTATATTGAAAGACTAGTTACTTATATTGGATGTAGGTGCATGATTAAATATTTTTTTAATGGCTGTAGGATTTATTTTGGGTTTAATGGCATGGTTACAAGTTGATTTTGTGAAAGACTAGTTACTTATATTGAAAAACTAGTTAACTAGTCTCTTGGACTCTCTTTCGTAACTACCATGATTAATTATTGTAATTTTGGTAATTAGGCCTTATTTACATGTAAAGGGATTTGATAATCGATGGTTATTTGTTAAGTAAAGGGATTTGTGATAAGTGTCATCATTTGCGCACTAAATGTCGTTAAGTGTCATAATTAACACCTTAATTACTAGTTAACTGTGATTAAGAATGATTAGATTTTAGAAGTGGTTATCCTCTCTAATATGGCTTGGATTGAAGGTTTCATTATGTCATATGATGTTAAGAAACCTTTGCATCCCTTAGATAATATGTTGGATGTGTTAAAGAATTTATATTAAATTTTTGTTAATTATTGGATTTTGAGTCGCAATTAATTTTGAAAAAATAGAAATTAAATGTTTATGGTTTATCCACTCCACTAAAAATCAATTAATTAGCCTTAGAAAGATAATTATATGTCACTGAGACCCTTTGATAGCCCTAGGGTACATTACAGGTGGTATTAGAGCTTTGGTTCCAACTATGCTGTTGTTGGGCCTATTATGGATTCATAAATATGTTTATATGCAATCAGAATTTGTAAATGTTCTTGGTGATATAATTTTAGCATCCCTCATGTTAATGGATGAATAAGAAGCCTCACTTCGGAGAGTAGTTTGTGGTATGCTTTAGAATTGATTAATATTGCATAATTATTGTTCAATATATTGATTGGTAAGTATTGTGTGGTGCATATCTAATAATCGATTAGATTGATTGGTTGATGCATGTTCACCTTTCATTGCCTCTTTTATTGTTCAATGATTTGTTTCGTTGATTCTTATGTATTTCCTCTTTTATTGCTCAATGACTTGATTGGTTGATGCATGTTCAACTTGCATTATCTCTTTTATTGTTTAGTGATTCCATTGCTCGATGCGTATGCATTGCCTCTTTTACGATTCAGTGACTTGATTGGTTGATGAATCTTCACCTTGCATTGCCTCTTTTATTATTCAATGATTCTATTGGTGGATGCTTGTATATTGCGTCTTTTATTGTTTTGGTGATTCATTATTGTCGTATTGAGAGAAAAATTCATACAGATTTAAATGCTTCATTATTGTCGTATTGAGAAAAAAATTCATACAGATTTAAAAAATTGGCATTGGTCCTCGAATTTTTTTAGCGTGTTCTGCAACTCGCTCTCACAAACTTTCACTCCACATCATCCATATCATTATTTTCTATCGCAAACTAATAGCTAGAACAATTGTTCAACGTTGAATGTCCATGGAGAGTGCAGATTTTATATTTAAAAAACTAAAGATTAAGAAGACACGATAAAGTATTGTGTGGTGGATTGATTGGTTGATGCATGTTCACCTTTAATTGTCTCTTTTATTGTTCAATGATTCGATTGGTTGATTCTTATGTATTTCCTCTTTTATTGTTCAATGACTTGATTGGTTGACGCATGTTCAACTTGCATTATCTCTTTTATTGTTTAGTGTCGTATTGAGAGAAAAATTCATACAGATTTAAATGCTTCATTATTATCGTATTGGGAGAAAAATTCATTATTGTCGTATTGAGAGAAAAATTCATAGAGATTTAAATGCTTCATTATTGTCGTATTGAGAAAAAAAATTCATACAGATTTAAAAAATTGACATTGGTCATTGAATTTTTTTAGCGTGCTCTGCAACTCGCTCTCGCAAACTTTCACTCCCCATCATCCATATAATTATTTTCTCTGGCAAACTAATCGCCAGAAGAATTGTTCAACGTTGAATGTCCATGGAGAGTGCAGATTTTATTTTTAAAAAACTAAAGATTAAGACAACACGATAAAGTCCAAGACCGGGTCCCCCGTGATGAAGGAATGGGTCTGGGTAATACATTCGCCCGATGAATACCAAACTCGCTTGACCGAGCCCGGCCATACCTGCATCTTCAAATCTCATCTATCGTATATAGCAATAACAATCCCACCATTAATCCTCACAGCTCGTTCCAGTAGCAGCAGGGAAGGTATCTTAATTGGCAGAAAAGAAGCAGAAGAAAAGAGATTTAGGTTTCTGAAAAAATGGAGAAATTAGAGGCCACAGAGGAACTCCGGTTCCTTGGCACCTTCGGCATCGTGAGAGAGGCTTTCAACATCCTCCTCCACTCGTCCCGTAGAAAACTTCTGTGGGCTCTCGCTCTCACCCTGCTTCTCCCGCTCTCTTTTCCAAGTCTTGGGCACCAGAACTTAATCTTCGGCCCTCTTCTTCTTAAAATCAATCAGAAGAATATGGAGGCAGCCATCCACCCCGGCGGGACGACCCGGCGTGAATTGGGCTCGGAATGGAGGGAGCTTCTCATGGTCCTGGCAGCGTACATAGCCTTCGTTGTAACCTTCTCGCTGTTGTCCACAGCAGCGGTGGTGTACACTGTGGCCTCCATCTACAGCGCTAGCACCAAGAAATTGAAATTGTCGTACGGTAGGGTTCTGAGCGCTGACGTTCCCCGGGTCTGGAAACGCCTGATGTCAACATTCCTCTGGTATTTCATAATCTCCTTGGGCTTTATGGTGGCCTCCCTATTGGCCATATATCTCCTGATCATTTTCTTCTTGGCCGCCATGCTCTCCCCGCCCGTGGGAGGAAAGGCTGCTTATAACTTGGATTTGCCGAGCACTATTTTCGTTGGAGTTCTTACAATTGTGGTGTTCCTCTGCCCCCAGATTTATATAACCATGGTGTGGTACCTGGCCAGCGTCGTATCTGTTCTGGAGGACAAATATTACGGACTTGCCGCCATCTGGAAGAGCAGCAACCTCATTAAAGGAAAGCGGATGACGGTGTTGGTGCTGCTTATACTTAGCAGCATATTTAGCGGAATTATTGGTTGGGTTTTCAGGTATGCAGTCGCGAACGGGCGTATCCATGGCGTGGGGTTAGCGGCGAGGGTTGTGAATGGCACAATCCTCCTGGGCTTGTTTTGTTTTGGCAACCTGATAGTGTTGTTGACAAAGAGCGTATTATACTTTGTGTGTAAATCTTACCACCATGAGAGCATAGATGATAATTTATCTTTCAAAGTTTATAACGTGGGCGACTATGAACCTCTTGAGATCAGCACCATTCAACTGGAGGATATGCATGCAGAGGTATAAGATTAGATATATTCTGGTATTTTCATGCAGTGATTTCCTTCAGCATAGGGAGTGTTCTATTGCCTTCTTTTTTATATTGGTCAGTATAGAGAGTGTTGGTTTCACTTTGTATTGTGGAGAAGATGTCTATATGTATATGGAAGAACGTACCAGGATACCAAAAATGACGGTAATGTAAACAAGGGAAGATAGCAGCAATGCAGCTAGTCCGTGCTTAGTTTAGTTCAAATCTACGCAATCTTAGCAAAAGCTTTATCTAAGTTGATTTTTTATTATTTAGTGGTATATTTTATTTCAGTTGGTTTTGAATGGCAAATTTCATATTTCTATTCATAGTAATATGAATGTGGATACGAATATGATTCGATACGGAAAAAATACGAATAAAATACTGAAGTAGCTTACTTATATATAATATTTTTAATCCTGGTTTAAGATTTTATATTTTATTTTATGAATCAACATGGATTTTTTTTAAATACTTTCCATAATTTTTTATTTTATGAGCGGACATGAATTTTTTTAATTATTTTGTTACATCACAAACGTTACGACATCTTCCCCATAGTGCAATGTAGAGCACCTTGTTTCACTAGGTGCAATAAATATACATAGAAAGTCCCAATACAACCTAATTATGCTACTATGTTTCCATTTATGTTTTTATTTCTCATTATCTATTATCCACTTAAGTGTTGCCATAATTGTGTTCTTATGGAAAGTGTTTATGGATTTTTTTTTAGGATTTTGGACAATGTAACTTTTAATGTTGGAAGTCTATTAAAGATCGACATATGGTTTTCTACTTTTGTAATTGCAAGTATGAAAGTCATTTTCATTGATCATTGTAATTGTTTGAATTGACTTGGCATGGTTTTTCATTCATTGCTTATTGGTTTTGTTATAATGGTGCGATGCCTCACCCTACAGGAAAACTACCACTATGAATAGGCTAATAAAATTTCTAAAGAACAAGATCCAAATCTACCTATGTGATAGCTTTTCGTAATTGTTAATATCAAAGAGGGTCAAATACCATTATCTCATGCACCATGTTTAACCACTATGGCCTTTTTTAGTTGATCATATGAAAGACGGTCAAAAATCATTACCTCATGCAAAATGCATGCATCATGTTTAACAACTATGGCCTAAGATGTCATAAATCTTCTAGCTTTTTACATGACATTGCAACTTCTATTGTTGGATGGAAAAAAGTGCATTCCAAGGTTGGATGCGACGCATTTAAGAATTTGACTATACTGAGCATCGAATTAAACCTAATTCACTATAACTCAAGTTACGTTACTAAATGGAACTATTGCAACTACTTGAACCACTTCTGATAGGGGTTGTTCTATAGCATTCTTATGTGTGCATGCATTATAAGGATTTGTGATTATTGTGGATGATCATTTCATTCCCAAGTGTGTAATGTTTTCATTGGTGGTAGGTCTGCACAATGGAGTGAATATCCTTGTCATAGATGGGGTTCATGCGAACCACATTAGATATTTTTTCATTATGATAGGCCATAGGATGTCCATGTTGAGCAAGGATTGAACCAAAAATATAATCTAAAGCATTTGTCTCACTCTTGAAGTGCTATTGCAGAACTGGTAGAGTGAGCACTAGTGCTTCTATCAAAGGCGGTCTTCAAATGCTTTATGTTGTGACAGTCCAAATGAGCTTGGTTTGTCTCTACCCTTGCTCACTTGACATAGGGTGCAAGTTATATGAGATAAATCCAAGAATAAATTATGATGGAAGTTGGAGAGGTCAAAGAAAATTCTCATCTTTGTTAGAGTCATCGTGACTCAAGAAAAATTCCCTGCAACTTTTGAGAAAATCCGATTGAAATTGTCAATCGAAAAAATAAATGAAAATAAATTATTGAATTTGTCCACTTATGAACTTACTCATGTATAATAGATTGTTTCTAGTATTATGGTAAAGCTTATGCCAATAATACAAAATTTATATTCTAATCATTAAACTACCATATAAAATGTTTGTTGAAAGTAACATAAATTATAATATGAATATTTTTTAGTTTATATGACTGTGATAAAAATAATCAATGGAGTAGGTTAGTAATATTTGATCCAACATATCAAAGATTAAATTATTCTAGATTAAATTAGTTTAGAATGAGCCAAAACCCTTGAGACAAAGAAATGCCATACTTATAATTTGGAACATTTAAAATCAAACTATCTCTAAAGAGTAGTTTAAGTTGTGGATTACTTTTATGATATTTATTTTGACCAGTTTTTGTAAAAATCATGTTGGAATTATTTCAATTGTATATATAAGTTTATAAATCCTCTCTATGACGATTTAATTTCAATGACGGATATGAATCTGTATTAAGCCGGTTATTATTTACATGCTCTTTCAAGCAGTTCGATATTATGAGACAAGTGGTCGTAATCTTATGGATGAGATGTGATATCTTCTATACTTTTTTCTTATTTCCTTACAATCCTTGTTGAAATATTAGTTCACTAGAAAATCATTTGGAAATGCCCTTCCCTTCTGTGATTTATTAGCTTTACATTTTTTCGACTTTATTTGATTTCCTCCATTCACTCCTTTCATAGATCCTATGTTTCATCAGTTTCATTCAAAACAATTATGTTAATAGGTGGGTCTTTGAAAAAAACATTTCCTATGTTTTCTACATTTCGATGGAAATAACTATTTATTTTTTACATTTCTATTTATTAATGGAATTTTATACAAATGTCATATGGAATAACATTCAAAAATAATTATATTTAAAGTAATCTAAGATTAGGAAAGTAGTGGTGAAATGATTATGGGTGAGTGCACAAAGTTGAGGGACCTTTTAGATGCAATGGTAGATTCAAGAAACTCATTCAAGTTTTATAAAAGATAATTGATCCAAGAAATCTCAACCCTGCCAAACATAGTCCCAAGCTTGCCACAATGAAGGCCAAGTAGGATAGTTAAACAAAATGTGTACGTGTTATGTAGTCATAAAACGTGTACGCATTATGCAGTCATAAAACATGTACGCGTTATGTAGTACTAAACACGTACGTGTTTTTTAAAACATGTTTTATGCCCCAAAATGGGTCGTGCTCGTCACTTCCTCCAAGACAACAATAGAGAAGAGGCTTCAGGCAGCAGAACTAGTATTAGTGAACGCATTTTGAGGTCATAGAGCTTGGATCTTCCACCTTCAGCATCAATCTCCTCAATATCAGGTATTTAAATGAAACTCCATCCTTCTAATTTCTGTATTTTGAGATTTTGTATGCCTTAAAATGAATTGAATCCATAAATTTTTTAATTTGTATGCTCTAAAAGAAATTTAAACCATAACTCGAGTCATTTGTGTTCCCAAAGCAAATTAAAAACCCAATTTACTCATAAAAAACAAATCAATTTCTCTAGATGCATATATATATATATATCCATGAGCATCCTTATGAATCAATACCAATATTCACAAATATCCAAGGTTTCTCCTGTATATAGCAAGGTTGCTTACAACTAAAAGAAAAATCAAGTACAATTCATATCTTCCCCAAAATACATAAACAAAGATGCTAAATGGCCTATAGAGTCCAAAAAAATTCATGCCATAACAAATAATAACATATCAAAATCCTTGCCAATATTGGTATTTTAGTCATCAATAGCACCATTTACCCATTGTCTAGGTTCTAACCCTTGCCTCTACCCAAAATATCGAAGTTGGTCCTTCAAGGACATTAGTCAACACCTTATAGTTTTGATGAAACTTCCAAATCCAAGTGTTAAAATAGTGTAGAGAAGCTTCTCATGCTTAATAAATTTTTTCACTTGAGTGAAGGGTGCATTTTAGTCAAGGTCATGATAGAGAAGTTCAACAATAGGCTCTACCAACATTAAGATACATAGGGAGTTTGATGTGTTTGATTACATGTCAATCCCATACTATCATACATGATAGAATCCAGTGGAAACCTTGCAATCCTAAAATCTTGAAAACTGTTAATTCTGTTGAATTCTAGATCCCAAACCACTATAAACAAATATGCAAAGTTTATCATGTGCACATATAGAAGGAGTGCATAAAACTAAAATAACATCAAGTGGAATCCATATATGCCCTAAATTACATATAAACAAAGGTGCTAAATGGCCTATAGATTCCAAAAGACTTCACGCTACAACAAATAATTACATATATCAAAATCCTTTCCTATATTGGGATTTTATTCACCAATAGCACCATGTGCCCCCTCCTCTAGGCTCTAGCCCTTTCCTCTACCTAGAATCTCGAAGCTGGTCCTCCAAGGGAATTAGTCAACACCCTACAATTTAGATGAAACTTCATAATCCAAGCCTAAAAATAAGGTAGAGAAGCTTCCCGAACAACATATACATATAGGATATTTAATGTATGTATTTGGAAATTGTTCAATTAATACACGTATACAACATAGATTTAAGATGGAAAAATGTTAAATGTTTATTCTTTGGTGTAAAATTTGTTCAATTTTAAATTTTAAATTATAAATAGTTGATGTTGTTATTTGTTGTACACTAGTTTTACATTTTCCATTACTTGGAGATGTCATTATACCATGTGTATTTTTCTAATTATATTTTATTTGTATTTATGATTGCAATGGCTATTATGGATTAAAATGTAGAGTTATTGAGAGAGATTTCTCATTTGAGAGAGATTGGTGTGGCTTAAAGGGGTGGAGATGAACTCTTCCACTCCTTAGTAGCTTCATTAGATGTTATTGTAGAGACTATCAGTCCCTCGAATGATGCATTGTACAACATAACATCATATAGAGAAAGAAAATGGCAATAATATGCCAATGGCTTGAGTTACAATGATGTGAAGAAGTTAAAAATCAACAAAGAATAGATATATTCACATTTTAGAGTGCATGGGACAGATGGCATTCAAGAGACTAGTAGAGCACATATTTCAAGTGAGTGGTTCATTTTTCAACCAATCAGAGATCACTGGATGGATATATGGTATATGGTTTTTACATTCCCCCACACAACAATAAGGAAGTACCACTATGCTTGCTCCATAAACTTTATGCTGAGTTTGTGATGGGAAAACATGTCAACTATTTCAATATGTTGGGGTTCCAGGGCATCGGTATGGGGATGCCCCAAAAACGTCCCAATGCTAGGCATAAAGATGGCAATCAAACGATACCTCCACCCCATAGCCATCTACCAAGGCTAGACATCCCTCCTACATATACTATGATTACTTAGACATAGGAGGTGTTTCTGACACTAGCTCAGGTGATTGTATGCCATAGTACATCCATTGACAAGGTAGGGCCCTCTTCCTCTGGTGGGTTAAAACCATTAGCTTTTGGTGCACTAGTACAAAATGAGAGATAAGTGACTAGGTGACTTAAAAATTTAGTCACCATGTTTTTTCAAGGGATAAATGACTAAAATTGAGCAATTTTAAGTAAGCCAACTAAAAACAACTAAGATAAATGACTAATTTAGTTAGGGGATAAAATATATGACTAGATAACAAGTGACAAAAGTAAAAATAACTAATTTAGTCACAGGAATATAAATATGACTAGCTAACAACAATTAATGTGAATTAGTCGTTTATGTTAGTCATTTTTAGTTGTGTCACACTAACAATGGAAAATTACAATTTTGATAATGAATTTGTACAATATTTTACTAAATTTTAACAATGCAGATGGATTTGGAGATCTTACTATGGGGGTCATGGTCCATGTGTGTGGTCCCAAACCACCATATTAGCCCTCCATAGGGGATATTTGGCCTGGAAGTGGGATGTGGTGCTCATTTTGAAGTTTAAAACACTAGATATGGTTTCTAACACCACATGAAAATGATCTAAAATTCTAGTATGCTCAACCCAGGGCTTGTAATTGACATTGTCCAAGAATTTTAGAAATTGACTTGGCACTTTCATATTTGTGAGAGGGCTTTACCCAAACCGGTGTGGCATTAATTAATTCACTATGAGCGTGGCCTTGAAGAATTCACAATAAGCACCTTCTCAATAAACTATGTTATCCACATGAAGAATATGAATGCAACCAGCCATCTTTTAAGTGCATAAGTTTGTAGTGCAGAACATTGATGCAAGCCCACAAAATACCTTCTTAGCCTATTTTCTTTATTCATTGCTGATAAAAAAATATACAGTCAGTTCTAAAAAGTAGAGCAAAAAGCATATAGCTCCTTCTTAGCCTATTTACAACACAAGACATCAATAATTAGGATAAATAAGAAAAATTGGTTAATAATAAACTACTCATCTATATATGCTTCAATGTACCTTACAACATCTCCTTTTATTGAGCACTGGTAATTATACACAATTTTGAAATTTCCATTTTGTTGATGTATATGTAACTTCGGAATGTATTTCATCTGTGTATTATATATATATTTGTTGTACCCTTATAAGAGATGTGTTATTCCTCTATAAGGAAGTGTTGTCATGAGGATTGACAAGTGTCGCAAGTGTGTGTACTTGCTGATGGGTTATTAGACCACCATATGGGGTTGGCCCTAATTAATATATAATATAATGTGGATGTATCTAAGTAGACAAGCCGGCCCCAATAGGTCACTGGGCAAAAAGGTGAGTATAAATAGAGATAGGAGATCTCTATTTTACTCACTCGGAAAAGTAACTCACTCTCTCTCTGGAAAGTGGCGCACTTGTGAGGAGGAGGAGGATCATCTGCTAGGAGACTATCTCTGTGTTATTTGGTTGTATTTTGGTTGAGCCATTGCTCTCTCTATCTCTGAGGAAGTTGTGGGGTTTTTCACCTTAGGGTTTTCCCCACAGAAACTCTGTGTCTCTTGTCTCCATGCTTTTGATTCTTGTGATGCTTGTGATGCTTGTCATATTATGATTGTCATGCATTGATATACTGTAGATATTATTCTCTCAGCAAAGATCCTAGAGTATAATGAATTAATGCTCAAAATTTAACATGGTATCAGAGCTAAACTGAGAAGAAGACATTTTGCAGTGACGGAAGCTTGTGTTCCTTGTTTATTGGGTTTCTCTCCACTGATTTTTGAAATGCAGTATAGTAGATTGGATCTACTCATCAAGGCGCATCTATCTGTCCAATCAAAATTCAGTTTCGAGCATTTTCAGATTTGGCCCTTAAAATTAGGGTTTCCACAAAAATAAGAATTTATGGAAACTGAAGGCACAGCTGGAAGCTCCTTGCAAAAATCGAAGGTTAGAGCTTTGGATCGATATTTTTGGCTGGGTAGATCTCCGGGAAACTCAAACCCTAATTCAGGGCTCTCCATAGTGAACTCGGGAGGACAAAAAGGCAATTTTGAAGGGCAAGACCTTACTGATCTCAAATTTTGAATGTACTAGGATGATCATCTCTCCAAGGCGCATCTTTCTATCCTTTCAGAATTTTGAAATTCACATTTTGAATTTTTAGGGTTTCTTTGACAAACCCTAATCCGGGACCAGATCCAATTTTCAGCACTTCAAGTGGTAAGTCCTAAATCTTTTCTATTTCCATTTGAAGTACTCTTAAAGATGTCTCTCCACACCAAGCTTGAGGATAAGCTTGAAGGGGCTGATAACTTCCGAGCCTGGAAGTATAGGATTGGGTTAATCCTGGAAGAGAATGAGTTGGACTCATATGTGAAAGAAGACATCCCTATCCCAGAGGATGAAGAAGCCAAGGCATTGCACAAGAAGAACTTGGTCAAGGCAAAGACAATCATTGTTGATTCTATAAAATACCATCTCATACCTCATGTGTCTTCTCTTAAGACACCTAAAGAGATGTTTGAATCTTTGACCAAGCTATTTGAAGGAAAGAACATAAATCGGAAGATGACCCTACGACACCAATTGAAAGCAGTGAAGTTTTAGAATGGAGAAACCATTCAATCTTACTTTTCAAGGGTCTCCCAGATCAAGGAACAATTAGAAGCAGTAGATGAAATGGTGGAGAATGGTGAAGTGGTGATGACCACTCTAAATGGCCTACGCAGGTCATGGGATTCCTTTATTCAAGGAATTTGTGCAAGGAAGAATTTGATCTCCTTCAGTAGACTTCGGGAAGAATGCTCTCAAGAAGAAGCTAGACTTAGAGCTCGTGAAGAAAAGATGGGAGGTGAAGATCAAGCTCTTGCAGCTCACACCAAAAGAAGCAAAACCAAGAAGGATCACTCTCGCCACAATAGATCCTATCAAAAGAACAAGAAAGACCTAAGATGCTTCACATGCAATGAGAAGGGTCACTTTGCTTCAGATTGTCCCAAGAACAAAAGGGATAATAACAACAACTCCAGTAAGAAGAAGAAGGGCAGCAAAAGAAGGTTTCATGCTCATGCTGCCGAAGATGATGAACCTTCAAAGAAGAAGGCTAGGGTAGAAAGTGATAGTGATGATGACTCATCAAGTGAAGAAGAGTATGTTCTGATCTCTGATCTCACAAGTACTATTTCTCACGGTTGTAATGATTGGTTGATTGATAGTGGGGCTTCCAAACACATGACTGGGTTCAAGGAATCTTTTGTGAACCTTTCTAAACATGAATCACCCCATAAGGTGAAACTTGGGGATGATTATCAATACCCAATCAAAGGAAGTGGTGAAGCCTCCTACAACCTAGATTCTGGAAAATCTTTGAAGATGAAAGAAGTCATTTATGTGTCTGGACTCAAGAAGAACTTACTCTCCATCTCTGCATTGGATGCAAAAGGTATGAGGGTTGCATTTGTGGATGGCCAAGTCCTAATGTGGCCAAAGGGAAAGAACATAGATGATGCAGTAGTGATTGGAAAGCAAGAGGGAGGCTTGTATAAATTGAAAGGACAACCTGAACATGCTATGGTACATGAATCCATGGAGCCAAGTGAACTTTGGCATAGAAGACTTGCTCATATGCACTATAGTGCACTTCCAATTGCAAGCAAGGCAATAGAGGGTCTTCCCGAAATCAAGACCAAACATGAAGGTGTTTGCAAAGGATGTGCAAAAGGAAAGAACACTAAGAAGGCTTTCCCAAGAAGTGAAAGCAAGGAAAAAGACATTCTGAAAATCATCCACTTAGATGTATGTGGCCCTATGTCATCCAGTTCCCTAAGTGGGTATGTTTACTATGTATCATTTATTGATGACATCTCCAGGAATACTTGGGTATACTTCTTGAAGGGAAAAGATGAGGTGCTTGATAAATTCAAGGAATTCAAAACCTTGATGGAGAATCAAACTGACAAGAAGATCAAAACATTAAGATCCGACAATGGTGGAGAATTCACCTCAAGTGACTTCAAGAAGCTTTGCAGTGATTCAGGGATTAAGAGGGAGTTGACTGCTCCTTATAATCCTCAACAAAATGGAGTTGCAGAAAGGAAGAACAGAACTATCATGGAAGCAGCAAGGGCAATGTTGCATGACCAGGATCTTCCTATGCACCTATGGGCAGAAGCAGCTAGAACAGCTGTATATGTGCATAATAGAACACCCACAAGATATTGGACAACAAGACACCAGAAGAGGTCTTTTCTGGTAAGAAACCTGAAGTCAGTCATCTCAGAATATTTGGTTGTCCAGTATACACTCATGTCCCAAAGGAAAAGAGGACTAAACTAGATCCTTCAGGAAAGAAGGGTATCTTTGTGGGTTACAGTGAAAGCTCGAAGGCTTACAGAATATACTTTCCAGGGTTCAAGAATATTGATGTCAGCAGGGATGTAACATTTGATGAAAACTCAGCATTCATCAAATCGAGGAAAGCACCCATCGAAGTTTATGAAGAACCTAAGGAAACAAGATTTTAGGACACTACCATGACTGAAGCAGTTCCAGAAACTGTTCGTGAGTTTGAAGATCCACAAGAACCTGTAGATCCACCCCGTGAGGATAACTCTCACAAGAGGAAACCTGTATGGGATAGAGAGCTCATTCACGATGCAGAAAGATTTGGCATTCCAGAAGAAGAACACAGAGCAAAGAAGAGAACCAGATCACACACCAGTTATGTTGCTTTACTCTGTGACATTATGAACAAAGAGCCTTCCAGTTATGAAGAGGCAGCAGAAAAGAAAGAATGGAAGGATGCTATGGTTGAGGAATACCAATCAATAATGAAGAATGATGTTTGGGATGTTGTCCCAAGACCTAAAGAGAAGTCTGTTGTGACTTCCAAGTGGATCTACAAAATCAAGCATGCTACAGATGGCAGTGTAGAAAAATACAAAGCAATATTCGTAGCTCGTGGTTTCTCTCAGAAAGAAGGAATAGATTATGAAGAAACCTTTGCACCTGTAGCCAGGTATACTTCCATCAGAAAAATACTTGCCCTGGCTGCAGCAATGAAATGGAAAATACACCAGATGGATGTCAAGACTGCTTTCCTGAATGTTGTAGTAGAAGAGGAAGTATATGTGGAACAGCCACTCGGTTTTGAAATACATGAGAGGGAGTCATATGTGTGCAGAGTGAAGAAAGTCTTGTATGGCTTGAAGCAAGCTCCCAGAACTTGGTATGGTAGGATGGACAGTTTTCTATCTAGCTTGGGCTTTACCAAGAGTAAAGCGGATTCCAACCTTTACTACAAGGTTGAGGAAGGGAATCCTGTGATTCTACTCCTATATGTGGATGACTTATTTGTAATAGGAGACGACAGACTGATTGCAGATACTAAGAGGAATCTTGCTGCTGAATTCGATATGAAGGACTTGGGAATGATGCACTATTTCCTAGGTATGGAGGTGTGGCAGAGTGCAAGAGGAATCTTCCTTGGTCAAGGGAAGTATACAGTAGATATCCTGAAGAGATTTGGGATGATGGATTGCAAGGCCATGGCCACACCTATGGCATCAAATCTGAAGCTTCTATGTGATGCTTCATCTGAGCTAGTTGATGTCTCTATATATCGTCAGATGATTGGGTCCTTGATGTACCTGACGAACATGAGACTAGACATTTGCTTTGCTGTGAACACATTGAGCCAGTTCCTGACGGATCCGAGGAGTGTTCACCTGGTTGCTGTAAAGCATGTTCTGAGGTACCTGAAGGGTACAGTGGATTATGGGATCAAGTATGAAGCGAATCAAAAGTTTAACCTGTAGGGTTATGTCAATTCAGATTGGGCTGGCAGTGCTGCAGACAGGAAGAGCACATCTGGGTGTTGCTTCAGTATGGGATCAGGTGTGATCTCTTCGTTTAGCAGGAAGCAGTCCTGTGTAGCACTGAGTACAGCTGAGGCAGAGTATGTTGCAGCCTGTTCAGCTAGTTGTGAGGCAGTATGGCTATGGAAGCTACTGTCTGAGCTATTTGATCTCCCGTTGGAGGCTACTGGTATCTTCTATGATAACCAGAGTTGTGTGAAGTTGTTCGAGAACCCAGTGTTTCATGACAGGTCGAAACACATAGAGATCAAATATCACTATATCAAGGATATGGTGCAGAGAGGAGCTGTGAAGCTCCTATATGTTGCGACAGACGAGCAGATTGCAGATGTGCTGACGAAGCCACTAGCCAGGGTGAAGTTCGAGTACTTCAGAGAGAGGCTTGGCATTCTTCATATCAAGGACACTTCGAGGAAGAAGTGATGGACACATTTGCTGAAGCCATTCCAAGCATGTTGGAAGGAGGATCCTTCACATGGCTGTGGATGTAAGCGCTGGATGATGAGCATCAGGATGATGTTCTGGTTTCTGCTTGGATATGATCAGTTGGATCATTTTATGTATGTATGTACGCATCATGTTGGATGCTGGATATGATCAGTTGGATCATTTTATGTATGTATGTACGCATCATGTTGGATGCTGGATATGATCAGTTGGATCATTTTTATGTATGTATGTACGCATCATGTTGGATGCTGGATATGATCAGTTGGATCATTTTATGTATATATGTACGCATCATGTTGATGCTGGATATGATCAGTTGGATCATGTGTATGTATTTTGTATATGCATCATGTTGGATGCTTGGACCATGTATCTATATATGTATCAGGTGGATACATTGTATGATCAGGTGGATCATGTATGGTGATATGTATCATGTATTTGTATTTGTATCAGGTGGATACATTGATGATCAGGAGGATCATGTATGATGATATGTATCAGGTAGATACTTGGTATGCATCAGGTAGATGCATTGATGATCAGGTGGATCAGGTATGATGACATGCAGCGGGATGTTGCAGTGATGATCAGGATGATCATAGATGACGAGCTTCAGGATGTTGCTCCAGATGACATGCAGTAGGACATTGCAGTGATGATGATCAGGATTATCATGGATACATCAGGATGATGTATGGTGAGTATCAGGTTGATACTCTGTGGCCGTGGATCAGGTTGTGCAGATAAGCATGTAATCCGGGGCCCTGGGAGATTTTCAGATGGTCTTTCAAGGTTTTTCCTATGGCATGTAATTCGGTGCCCTGGGACATCTAGCAAATGCTCTTTCGAGGTTTTGCTCTGGGAGGACATGTAATTCGGTGCCCTGGGAGATCTACAGATAGTCTTTCGAGGTTTTTCCTATGGCATGTAATTCGGTTCCCTGGGATATCTCGCAGATGCTCTTTCGAGGTTTTGTCCTATGGCATGTAATTTGGTTCCCTGGGAGATCTGATAGGTTGGGCTGTGTGCCCGTAATCAGTCCTGGGATGCTCTTGCGGGGTTTTTCCATGACCACATGTAATTCGTTGCCCTGGGAGATCCTATAGGTAGAGCTGTGTGCTCGTAACAACCTGGGATGCTCTTGCGAGGTTTTGTGGTGAGGTCACATGTAATTCGGTGCCCTGGGAGATCCTATAGGTAGAGCTGTGTGCTCGTAACAGCCTGGGATGCTCTTTCAAGGTTTTGTGACGCACGTAATAAGTCCTGAGGATTCCACAGTATGGCCAGTGATGATGAAGACCTGCAGGTGGTGGGCCTACATCCAATATGAAAAAGGATTGGCTCTGTAGAACTTCCTATGACGAGTAGAGTCAGAGATTGGTTGAGATAGTAGCAGTAGTGACGATGATGATGACGATGCATCGATGAAGATGATCCAGAGAAGAAGACTTGTCTAGCAGATCTGTGTCGAGAAATACCTTCCTAGTTAAGAGGGAGTGTTGATGTATATGTAACTTCGGAATGTATTTCATCTGTGTATTATATATATATTTGTTGTACCCTTATAAGAGATGTGTTATTCCTCTATAAGGAAGTGTCGTCATGAGGATTGAAAAGTGTCGCAAGTGTGTGTACTTGCTGATGGGTTATTAGACCACCATATGGGTTCAGCCCTAATTAATATATAATATAATGTGGATGTATCTAAGTAGACAAGTCGGCCCTAGTAGGTCACTGAGAAAAAAGGTGAGTATAAATAGAGATAGGAGATCTCTATTTTACTCACTCGGAAAAGTAACTCACTCTCTCTCTGGAAAGTGGCGCACTTGTGAGGAGGAGGAGGATCATCTGCTAGGAGACTATCTCTGTGTTATTTGGTTGTATTTTGGTTGAGCCATTTCTCTCTCTATCTCCAAGGAAGTTGTGGGGTTTTTCACCTTAGGGTTTTCCCCACGGAAACTCTGTGTCTCTTGTCTCTATGCTTTTGATTCTTGTGATGCTTGTGATGCTTGTCATATTATGATTGTCATGCATTGATATACTGTAGATGTTATTCTCTCAGCAAAGATCCTAGAGTATAATGAATTAATGCTCAAAATTTAACACATTTGATGGGTGGATGGGATATGAATTTCTAGGCCTGGTCATGGAATTTCATAATTCCTCATACGAATCCAATACCCATAGTTAATAATGTTTCAAAGTACTTTTAGACTTAGGTTTGCATGTGTGGTGGCTTTCTTACCAAGCTGGATGTCACAGTGCTTCTCTAGTTTAGAAACCTGAGAGGCACCATGGGAGGGAGCGTTGTGATGAATAGGGGGTGGATATGGAGGGGGAGGGGAATTTTTCCCCTGCTCAAGTTTATGAGAAAAAATGAGAATCTAGGCGAATGAATTCTTGAGCATCCAGTAGTGCTTGCGCTGCATCCTTTCGCTCCGATTGGTCATATACTGAACCACAAGTTCCTCCTCCCAGTCATCAAGAATGGTGCGTAGTTGCATTGGGATGGAACTGTCATAGCCAAAGTCAATGGAGCTCCCGCGTCTCCCGATATCATTGTTTCTTCCCCCACGAGAGTGACCTCTTCCCTAACCACGTGGGTTAGCTCTTGGCCGCTGAGACATGGTTGCGGTAGGACCAGTTCAAGGCACAAGCTTAATCTGATGAGAAATAAAGGTGGTTCCCAGGACACTAGGGTCATGGAGGAGCTGAGCGCTTGCTACAAGAAAACTCAGGTATGCAATGCACAACCAACCATCCCTACACCAAGAATAAATACTCGTTGTGTTTCCCCTACTCCACCTCCAAAAACGGTGGTAGATCCTATAATTAAACCTAGAAACGACCTTTCTTCATGCCATAACTTTGCACTAGAGTGGAATTATTTCCATCCTACCCATATCTCCTTTGTAGATCGCGTGGGATGTCAAAATTTTTATGGTTGGGATCATCGAAGAGCACCCACCTTAATTTGCATGGCGCGTCGACCAAGAAGGAGCCACATGGTGAGAGGTGGCGGCTTCTCAGTCGGCCTTAATTTTTCCACTCCTTCACTATTCCATTCTCAAACAACAATACCTCATCTAAAAATAACAAATGAGTGATATAAATAGATGTGGAAAACCGCACCCCTTTAATACATCCATCTCTTATAGCCTTTCCTATAATTCTTCTTAACCCTTCAATCACAAGCATAAAGAGGAGAGGGGATAAATGAAATCCTTGTCTAATCCCCTTTCCAACTTTGACAAAATCAGTTGGAGAACCATTGAGAAAAAAATGTGTTTTCATCACCCTGTGAAATCCAAATAGATTTGTCTTTTAAACACCATTTTTCTTCCTCAACACTTAGTATATCTGCTTTCCTAGCTTCCAATTCTATAATTTGTTCCTTGTCCATTGTATTATAGAAATCAAACAGGAAATTCTTATAAAGAGGCTCCAATTTCTCTTCCACTTGCAACAATTCATGTTTGAGATGTTCCTTCTTAACCTCTTCTTCATCCTTTTTCTTTGAATTCCAGCTATGAGTATTACAATCACTGGTTCAATAACCACTTCGATTGTCTACGTGAAAGTCTTTTGATCTTATAATAAATGTTGTGCTCCTCGTGTTTCAATTTCATGATGTCTTCGCTGCCATGGCTAGTTTTTCTATTGCTTTCACTGATTTTTATTTCTAGAGCATCCATCTCCTGACTATGGACAAGATTCAAAGGAAACCTAGATTCAAAAAGTCATAGAAATTAAGGATTTGCAGAAGAGGAGAACGAATGTAATTGACAAGAAATTAAACCCCTTTCCTTCGCCATATTAATATTCCCCTCTCAGAATCAAGGAATTATGAGTAGTCATTATTAATGAGATGATTACATGGAAGGGTTTTATCTTCGATCACATTTTGTCCCTTTTCCCCAACAAAGTTTGCATCTATTCCTAGGTAACTTCAATTAAAAATGAAATGCTCGAGTTAGAAGGGTTCATCTTCTGTCACATTTGAATCTTTTCCCCAACAAAGCTTGGAGTTATTCATGGGAATTCCTTGTGCACATCGGGGAATTAGTGACAAACACAAGAGACAACAAAGAGGGAATTGATGGCCTAAGAGGAAAATAGGTGCCCAAGGTTAGTGATTTTTCCATAAAGGCTTTTGAAGTCACAATTTTAATCTGAGAGGAAAATCACGCACTATTGAGAGTTGTTACCATACCTCTTCAAGAATTTGGACCTCTTCAACATTTTACTTAGCAATTAGACTATCTTTGAGAAAATAATTCATCTAGAAAAGTTGTATGCTCTCTTCCTTAAGAATTTGAACTTTATCACTCTTCCTCAGTAATTTCATGTGTTGGTTGAGTTTCCATTAGCTTGGGAAATGGTGTTTTGGGATTTTAGAAGGTAGAAGGTTGGCTTTCTTCCCTCATTTATCCATTCTATACTTCAGCTAACTCCATTTTTTTTGTAAGGCTCGCACCCACGGAGTTTTGAACCGGTGACCTTACGTAAGGAGTGTCTTAACAATACACCCATTCACTATGTATTCTACACCTCGTGGGTAGCTAACTCCGTTCTTCTTCATTGTTGGTTGTGTTCTCATATTTGTTTTTTGCAGGAATGTACATAAGTATAATATGGAAGAAATTAAAACAAAAGGGCTAACAAATTGCCAAGAAATGCATAGTTTCATATGCATGAGGAACATAATGGGGCTTCCAAAAAAATCCTTTTCATTTCCAAAATAAACTTCCCATAGAATTTCAATGATGCCTACCTTACATCTTCCACATATCATGTGATGTCCATCTATATCCTTCACCTCATTGTTTATTTATTTATTTAATTAGCCATTGTAGTAGTGTATATAATAGTTTCCAAATTGCTTTGTACATTTATCTTGTTTTGTGAGTGTTATAGTCACCAAAAACTATCCATTAAACTTATATTGAAAATTGAAAAAAACTAATTACACTAAATTAAAAAAAAAAAAATCCCAAACTCTAGGTGGCACCAAATTTTTTCAAAATTGCCTTCCTTTGTCATCTTAGTGGTAGAAGAGATAGGTGTATCACGGTTACGTTGAAAGTAGACATGGGTGTAATTCCATTCCTCTGGATCGAGTTTGTATGTGAAAAATCTCTACATTCTATGTACATATATATAGAGGGCGATCTCTGCAGTTCCATCAAAAGATCTGTGGATCCAATTAATCTATTACTACATTCAACTATCTGCAACCCCATTCAAGTGAAGGTTGTGGCTACCTTCATAATGATCAATCCATCCAAGTGAAGAATATCAGCTCCATACACATTTCACGGCTTCGGTGAAATCTCTAGGGTTCGCGGCATATCTATCTATGCAGGAAATCGCTGGGTGAAATATGTGCTTAAGCGAAGGTGAAGGGTTTCCACAGTGAAAGATTTTGTAGTATGAAAGGTCTCAACAGTGAAGGTAAAACAGTTTAGTGGCTATGCCTTTATATTCTTTTCATGGTTGTTTTACATAGATCTTATCACGAGCTCTTATTTTTTAACTGTTTAGGCTTAGTTTTGAAATTTCTTGTGTGTTTGGGGCTTATTAATATTATACTGTACAATATTCCTTAATTGGAGCGACATATCGATGCATTAGTAAGTTTACTGTAAAACTGCTGGAGGAAGGATTTTGTTTCAAAAAGCATTTGTTGGGATTACGGCGATATTTTTTCATGGAAGTTGTTGATTGGGTAGATGGAAATTTCTCATGTTTCTATGTCAACATGTGAGTTAATATACAATGGTGCTATATTGATGTTAAAACTTTAAACATCATAGGGTAATCTATGCTAATGTTATCTTTGGTTCCCTAGTAGGGAGATGCATTTTCAATGTTTTCTTCAGCATTCACTAATGATGCATACCTTTCTATTTGTTTTCTCCTGGAACAGAAATGGTCTCTAACAGGAAGCCATCACAGGCTGTTGGAAGTTCAGGCATTGCTAGAATCATCCCTACAAAGGTCTTCGTGTGAAGGAGATGAATGCGAAGAACGGTTATATATTTATATCAAAGTCACTGACAGTGTGCCAGAGACTGGAAAATGGCCATCTGGATTGCCTAATGCTACTGATACCTCCTCTTTTGTAGACCCTAATAGTGAGTGGTTATTACATGCTCGTCTATTTTGCTGAATTTGGATTCTATAAATAAAAAACAGTAGTTGGGATGGTGCTCATGTCTTCAGTTGCAATGGTTATATTATCATTTTGAGTGGGTATTGAGTGGTTATTACATATTATATATTGCAAATGTGGAGTGGTTATTACATGTTCATCCATTTTTCTAAATTCGGTTTCTATAAATAAAAAAAGTAGCTGGGATGGCGCTTATATCTTTGGTTGCAAATGTTATATTCCCAATTCTGGGTGGAGGATGATTCTTGAATTTTGATTTTATGAAAATTATGTTTTGTCTTTAAAATGAAAAGATATTATCTGTGATTTTGTAAACATTGTAAATGGTTTTGATGATTGCAGGTATAAATGCTTTTAATTTCATAGGTTTGGGTTACAAAGTGGATTGGCCTTTAAAGATGATACTTACAACAGATGCTTTCAATATGTATACTGCCATCTTCAGCTTTCTGATCCAGATTAAGCTAGTTTTATTCGCACTGTGTGATATCTGGAATTGTTTGAAGGTGCAATCCTAACTCAAATTTCATCAGTTGGATATTTATATTATTAGTAAGGTTGTATGTCTCAAATGATGTGTTTGAATATTTTGGGAAAGAACAGGGTCAATTTAGGGGTCAGCGAGAAGTATTACTATTTATAGCAAAAGTCAAAAGCATAATTTCCATCGTGTCACACCACTTCTCTGCATGGCACTATCTTGTCCTTAATAGCCTGGTTGGATGTCTACACTTTTGAAGTGAAACCTAGTTAACTGTCATCTTGTGTAAACCGAGGTTACTGTGGTACTCTCTTGTTTTACTTTTTTGAAGATTATTTTATAATCCTGCTTTTCTTAAAGTGTTGTAAACTTCACCCACTCAATCTTATTAGCTAAGTTGTATGGATATGGTATCTGGTATGGAAGAATGCTCTTGGATGTGCTTTCCATCCCACAACAACTTCCTATAAAATGTGCTTGTATGCCCTAATTTTCCACAATAAAAGCATTTAAATGCTTTTCTACTTTTCCCTAACTCCGAAGAATTATCATCATTCTCCTAATGTCCATGGGGTCACACCACTTCTCTGCATGGCACTGTCTTGTCCTTAATAGCCTGGTTGGATGTCTACACTTTTGAAGTGAAACCTAGTTGACTGTCATCTTGTGTAAACCGAGGTTACTGTGGTACTCTCTTGTTTTACTTTTTTGAAGATTATTTTATAAACCTGCTTTTTTTAAAGTGCTGTAAACTTCACCCACTTAATCTTATTATCTAAGTTGTATGGATATGGTATTTGGTATGGAAGAATGCTCTTGGATGTGCTTTTCATCCCACAACAACTTCCTATAAACTGTTTTTGTATGCTCTATATGTAGGTTCCCCAATATGACAAATGCATCATTACCATCTTGAAATTTAGGAAGCATCTCATTCATTATCGAGAGTTTAATTAACATTACAGCCTTGCAATTCTTTGCATCATTGATCATACTTTTCTTAGGCATCTACATTGATTTCACTTCGGATTTCTTTTTCCAATACAAGTTTGTCCAAACATCTGTATTCAAATAAGACAAGCATCTTCTGTTCCCATCATTTAAAATTCTGTCCATTATATTTGTAACTTCGGTTGAACATTGTATGGAATAAACTAGCCATTTCAAGGGTTTTAAATATACCAGGAAAATCTGAAATCTGAACTATTGACCATGTTCCAAAGGTTAAAACAATTTGATTAGCACACAACCACTAGCTACTCAAGTCTCAAGTGGCAGAAAATATCTATGCCCAGAAAATAAAAAAAATGACTTTTCTTGATTAGCACTCCAAAAACAAGATTTCAAGATTTGAATGCAAATGCATCAACCCTCTTCAAAATCATTTTCTTCAGAATTAATGTCAATACAGGCTCAAGAATCATAAAACTTACTTGTTTAACTGCCAGCACACTTTTGTCATGCATATTCCATGCAATATGTCACAGTTTATTCTTGATATATAGGACTCTTGTACAGACATTAATTTGTCAGGATTGTATTCCTACGATGGTATGCTACATCGATTGCAGGGTCACACTTCTATTTGGAACACTCAAGGCAATCATACTTTTAACACAGGCATCACCTTTTTCTACCAACAACAGATTTCTGCCTATTGAAATCAAATAGAGGTTGGTGTCTTATCCAATAGGACTTCACAAACAAAAATCCTACTCACACTCTAGTGCTGGTGGCTTATCCTTTGTTACCGAATGGCTTCTTTGTTACATGGTGTCTATACTACTTTAACCTTGACTGTGGTCTCTCTCTTTCTTTCCAATTGTTGTCCACTATTGGACCTATGTGGACCTCACACTCAACACTACTCCATGATTTGTCAGCCTGCCTTCTATAATATTTTCATGGGTCCATACTACACTTTTCCCAATGGTTCTGCTATCCACATGGTCTTGTGACCCCTTTGACAATTCCTTTAATCTTGAAACTATTTGCACAACCTGACGACGGAATATATCTCTCTATTCAACAGCTACAACAATGATGGCTTCGATTTCTTTTCTAGGCATCGGCTTTCTATAACCATCTTCTCCTTCAGTGGCTCATCATGCAACACTTCTCATGATCATGCTATTCTCCACAACCATTGGTGTTGAATCCAATCAAATCTAATGGACAGGGGTTACTCCCCTTGTTTTTTAATGTACCTCTACCCACACTATTTCCCATCAGCATGTAATTTCTCTTTCAACCAACAATTCATCTATCCATTGTGTGTGATCCAGTACCCCGATGCCTTCTCTGGTCACAATAGTTCCTTGGATCCTTCACCTACTTCCTCGACTTCTCCTCAACTTGGCTTTGATACCATGTGAGATTTATAAACGCAAGTGTGGACGGGAAACACATAATATCGAGAAAGAGTGGATTCATTTATTGAATACATGATGCACCGTCTCATTACATTGCAGGAAGATAGGAATAAAGTATGCAACTCCCAAATACGTAACTAATAACCACTATTTTAATTACTATATTAGATGCCTCATTATTACATCTCTTGACAAAAGGACAACAAACCCAAAGTATTAGAATTGTCCTCTAGTGATGTGACTGCCTATTTCTTTGTGTCAAGCTATCTGTAAATGTTCTTGATTATTTATTGGGTGTATTCATTTATTTTAACTTTTCCTCATCTTTAGTATGGGATGCCAAATATAAAGAGTGAAATGGATCCATTACATCATTTGTCTACTACCTTAACAATAGTTGGATAAAATGAAATTGGTCATTGTCAGTCTTGATATTTCTAATTCTTGGCATTGTAAGTGCCCTATGCAAAACATACTAACACCCATGCAAGAGAAGTCCTTATAATAAGTTTGTGATTCTCCATCTTCGATAATGAATTAACCAATAACAATTAGATAAGCAATACAAACTCTAATGGAAACACAGAGATAAGTAATTGCTTTGGAAATACAGTGTTTGCATCACAATTAGATAAACAATACAAACTCTAATTACCTTCTACATCAACAAACTGCATTCCAATATATGTCTTGCAAAAACAAGCTCCTCAACCATAATCTCATTTTAATACCTAGAAGCAATATACATGGAAATGTTCATTACAAAATACAAGATTGAGTGGAAAATCATTGTATATAAGGGAATGGCATGCTATGAAGTTTGGATGACAAACCTTGTTAAACTGCAAGTCACCCAATCATTCTTAGATGTAAGGACATTCGGTGAGTCTACAGTCTGTTGAGTCAAATGATCCAGTTCTTTTTATCTTGAAGATTCTATCTCATGTTAAGAACTACCTCAAAAGGTTGCTTGACATGCAACATTACCTGGTCTTAAACATCCAGAGAGGCTATTATAACACCACAATTTTATTCCTTAGGGAAGAGCTTCTGAATCTCCTAGACAACCACACCATCTTTTCTGAGAAGGTCCTTTTCATGGGAAAGGAGACTGGGATTTCTCATCACAAGTACCATGGTCCGAAATATCACCGTAGGTGAACTCACCCTTTTCTGCTAATCTCTTTGGGAGGAATCTCTCAAAATGGCATATCATCTGAATATTCCAACTCCAAATGGTGTATGGCTAGCAAAGTCCAAGCCCCTTTTGAAACCCATAGCTTTCCAAGACAACCATTGAGGCACTGATGCACGCTTTCCAAATCCTTTTGGGAATAAGGGAACCTGTAATAATGAAATCAACTGGGGCACATAACATGTTTCCTATATGATATATTAATCTTTTTTGCTTGATCCTTCATTGGTAACTGGGTCAAGAAAAAAATTCCCTCCCAATATCTATCCAAAATTTTGTTGGACTGATGCTTCAACAACATAATGCTCCAGCAAGAAAACTATAATTTGTGATACACAATTGTTGTGTTTGGAATCTTGGATTGTTGAATGTAAACATTTCAATTTTGTTATGGACATGAGCTACCATTTTTATCAAATAATCTTGAGAAAAATACTCTTAATTTCTTTCATGTTATATTTTGCATTTACTGCATTTTATCCTATTTGTTTCTCCACCACTTTTTTTCTGAGTTTGGAGTTCACCATTTTGAGTCTTTTGACTACATGACACATATATGATGACCTTGTGGTGAAACAAATCTAAGTCCTTAACCTTATATGCTCTTCTCTTTTCAATGTTGCTAAATGTGATGCTTGCCTAACAATTGTGACCATATCCAAAGCAATCCCTTGAGAAACGTTCATATAGTCCTTACAGAGTGCAGTGGCAAGAAACTTCTTTTCTTTTTCATTGGTTATTACTTCAGAATTTATTTTATTAACCCCATATTATGAAAATGGACAGTATGTTACATTGAAACCTTAAAACCACCTCAAGTGAGTTCTGAGAAATCCTCAGGAATCTAGTCTAGACTCTAGATGTCCCAATTTTGTTATTTTTACCAATGAATATCATTCCAAGCATATAAAGGATATTTTTATAAGATGTGTTGTTGCATATATATTAACCTTTCTGAAGACATTACTTACTGTGAATGGAGTAGTTTGAGGGTTTGCATATTGTTAGATTTCTTGACCTTTTCATATTTGTGAGTTTTGCCAGTTTTCATACATATGATTATGCTCGGCATTTTGTAAGTGCATGCACACGAATTCTTGGGCTGGAGGGGACTCTGGAAGGAGTGGAGTACTAGGGAAAGTTGATTCAAGTTGCAGCGGTATAGTCTGTTTCTATTTTTTTGTCTTTGGCTTGTAGACATTTAAGATCTCTGATAGAAACAATGAGTATTTCGTTTCCTGAATTTATATCATGCATTCAAGGTGAAAGTTGATGGAGTTTTAAAGCTGGTATGTTAATGAAAAATAATATATCTGTATTGTTGTATGTCATGACACATATTTATCTTATCTTCTTGGATCCAGGCATCTCCTTGGCAATTGAATACTCCCAAAACTCTTGTAAATTTTTCCATGTTCCATATTTTCAATAGACTGCAAAAACTAGTTACCAGAAACAGATTTCCATTAAAGATGATAAATCTACATCCCTTGCTCCATTTAGCTTTGATGAAAGGGATGATAAAAATACGTTTCACTCAGCAGAAATGACCCATCTACCTCTTCCCATCATGATTGGGGTCAACAAACAAGCAATCCCAAGTAGGCCGACCAGGAAAGAGTGCCCACAATATAGAACCATCTGGGAGAACAAGCTTTCTCAACAACTCAAAGTTGTGTTCACCAGGTTTGTCACTACAGGACCAACAAGGATAATTTATATTTTTGCATTTTCTTATTCAATTGAGTTCCATGGCTAAAATTCCCATTACTAATCAACCAAGTTAATTTTAGTGATAGTGCACTAGGAAATTTAGTTGTTGTGTCTTATGATTTATCTGAGGTTACTTCAATGAAACCAGCTATGTGAATCCACCACAAGAAGATTATTCCAATTTTCTTGTCATAGTCACATGACTTGGACTTAGGAACAACTCAACAAAGCCATTGTAACTTCACAAAATAAATTGTCTAGGATCAATGTTTCTGTATGAAATTGTCTTGAACTAACAGTGTTGAAATTATTTGAGAGTTATTCTGGCAGAATAGTGTGGCCCATGACTCCATGATCTTGGTGATGGACCACATTAATCCAGTCCAAATAGTTGATTCAAAAATGGATGTGATGATTCTGAAAGAACCCTCAAACAATGATATTCATCACAGAAGTCTGAAACTGGAAAGTTCCGAAATGATCTATACCTAACATAAATAGGGCAGCCACCAATAGCCCTGGAAACAATATGGTATTCTGCAGCGGGATGAAGACTCTGAAAACACTGTTATTAGTTGCAAAGAACAAGTTAATTGGAAATATACAAAAAAGTGCATTGATTCCAAATTGATCATGTCGATGATGAAGTGAGTTACATGGAACATGTCCCAATCAATTTTCATGAAATCCCAAAGAAAGATGTTGTTGTATGACACTGAGGCAATGTGAATTACGCGAGACAATGGATCTCTTGGGTAGAAATCATCTGAAGCTCTTACAACTGATGTTTTCTTTCAACTGTAAGTAATTAAAAAATAAGGTCATGTATGAGAAAAATCCAAGGAGAAGTATATTTCGTCTTTTCAAATGTAATAACAATTTTTTTGGCTGAGATACAATGACAGAAAGACTAGAATCCTTACAAATAAAGAGCATCTGTAACATGGCTCATGCATGCTATGCATCCATTATCGTGGAAATTCTGAGCAATAGAGGCTTCCGATGCCTGCTGATACTAGCTAGTTAGTGCCACTCTACCTATAGTGCAGTAGCCTATGGTAGGACGTGAACTTGGGGAGAACAGAACCTAGATGAACATATAGATAGAGCCACCGGAATTAATAAAAACTATTACCAATGAATCATAATTATGCATGTAGGGATTATGGCTTGTTGTTTAGAATGGTTATCTAGTAATATACCCCAATATTTGTAAGGTGTCTTGTATTGATGCTAAACGATTTATCTTTTTGGTTGTTTCTATTCAACTAATACTACTGATTTCTCTTGCAGTCCATTGTGGATGTTGAAGCAAGAAGTCCCTAAACTGGTAAAATATATGAACAGACAGCTTTGGGAAAAATCAGTGAAGAATAAGGTAAGTATGAAGCCAGAGTTGAAAAAATGATGTAATTAGTTTTCATGCAATTGAGAAACTGTCCTTATTTATGTTGGATCATCTTTAAAGTTTAATATATTAGGAGTTGATGGTTTTTCATTTTTCTTGATTATTTAGGATTTTTATGAAACTATATATTAATGTGTGGGCCTAAAACTTGCTTATGCAGGTAGGGGCATTTTAAGTCTTGAAGGAGCTTTTGGTTGTGATACCTGACTGCCTAGCGGATCATATAGGTTCATTGGTTCCTGGAATTGAGAAAACACTTAATGTAAGAGATAAGGATTTTGAGATTATTTTGATCATCAAAGTTGTTTGATATATTTGACATTATGTTTTTGTAGGTCCATTGGACCATTTGATTGTTTTGGCATTGGTTTTCTCATGGTTGATTTCAACACTGACTTCTAGGTTACGTCTTTTCTTAGGACAACTCATCAAACTCGAATCTGAAGATTGAAGCTCTCATATTCACAAGGCTTCTGATGGATTCACATTCATCTTCTGTTTTCCATCCCTACATTAGGGTAATTCCTTGCATTATTGCCCGATATGTTATAACTTGAAACAGTGGTTGAATGAGATTGATCGCTATGCGAGTGAGAATGTCAACAAGTTGCTTATTGGAAACAAATGTGATTTGATTGCTAATAAAGTTGTTGATTATGATACAACCAAGGTAATGTTAAATGTTGAGTAGCTTTGGCATCA
Source organism: Larix kaempferi (assembly GCA_027924585.1). Classification (NCBI taxonomy): domain Eukaryota; kingdom Viridiplantae; phylum Streptophyta; class Pinopsida; order Pinales; family Pinaceae; genus Larix; species Larix kaempferi. The sequence goes on from BSBM01000376.1 coordinate 6,284,079, forward strand.
TGTGCACTGCTATCTATTTCACTGTATGCACCACCGTCTTTGACTTGATGAGGATTTAAATATGAGTATGCCTTGAAGTTGTTGGTGCTCTGTTTTTTGTTAATTGCAACACTATGGAGATTTGTGGTCTTAATTTTGTTGACTTGGCTTGTAGATTCTTTTTTTTATTAATCTCAAGGGTCAGTTTTTTTTGTCACTTTTCAGTCTACATTTTTCTTGACATGCTTCATGTATTTTGTTCTTCAAAGCATTTGCTGATGAGATTGGCATTCCATTTTTGGAGACAAGTGTGAAGAATGCAACAAATGTGGAGCAGGCTTTCATGACCATGGTTGCTAAGATAAAGAATAGGTGCACTTTTTTGTTATGATGTTTTCCAACCTTTAACAAGCACCTATATTATACAAATGTGATGTTAAATGTTTGTTTGACTCCCTAATTTTAATTATGTGTAATGGTGTAAACCTGTGCCGGCAAATCCTAATGAATCTGATTGAGATTCTACTTTTTCTATGATCCTATTTTTTTATGATAAAGTTAAGTGGTGATACATAATTCAAATTACATGTCACAACTATTGGTAATCTTGTTGCTTTGAGACACGTTCCTATTGTCTATTTTATTGGGCATAGCTGATATAACATTGGGAAAATACTCATTTTTTCAGGTCGTGATAGAGTGTTGTAACTATATACCTTGTCCATTCATTGCTTTGAAATCAACACTGTAGATGAACTCGCAAATTTTTATGGCCAAGTGAATTGTATATGGAAGTTTGTATTTTGCAAGCATATAAATACTCATGCCTATCATGTATTTATTTGAAAATTTTGTTGCATATGTATCGAACCTTCATCTATATTCTATTATTCTTGAATATGTTTGACAGTCATTTTGTTCCCATGTAAAATTTGTTTGAATATCATCATTGTCAAGCAATAACAACTTCTTAAAGGGTGCTAGCTCAATGGTAGAGCACCTACCTAATTATAGGCAGGAGATTGGTGGTTCGATTCCTCCGTACCCTATCATAAATTAGTGACTAAGAAAACGACTAAATTCGCATATATACGACTATTAGTAGCTAATTTCCAGTATCTTATAGCGTGACTAACGTTTAGTCGTATTTAGCTTAGTCATTAATATGTTATCATCTAGTAGTTTATTTAGTCGTGTATTTGGTCATTAATTGTGACAATCAATGACTATATCAATGACTAAATCAGTGAGTATCAATGACTAAATCAGTGAGTGTCAATGACTAAATCAATGACTAAATCAATGACTTAATCACTGACTATCAATGACTAAATCAATGACTAATAAGTCAAGCAATTAATGACTAGTGAAATATGACTAATAAGTCAACCAATTAATGACTAGTGAAATACGACTAGTGAAATCAGATACTATTAGTCACCGACTCAAAAATAGTCGTTTATAATCGAATTTTAGTCATTTTTTTAGTCATTAATTTCTCATTTGTACTCGTGGTGGAAGAGGACCATCTACTGGTGGGGATAGACCGACATTCCATGGGCCCCATATTGAGCCACACATGTGTTAAGATAATTAATGCTCCATCCTTGTCCTACTTTGCATTATTTTCGTTTCCCTAGTATTTGATGATGTCATTTGCCCCCGAGTGCTGTGAAGATTTCATATAGAACCCATTAGCCACCTAATGCGCCTAGTATGAATGATTTTAGGCCCACCATAGTTATTTCGCTACATTTTAGGAGCTAACTATGTGTTTTAGTTCAGTCCACCTGAGTCCTTGAACTCTATTGGGGGTTTTAGCTCTGATCACCACTGATTGTGATCTAATGTGCCATTTTTCACCTACTTTGCATGCATAACTCACTAATGCACCCTCCTTGGTCAGGTCAGTTAACTGACTATGTCTTCAGTTAACTGAGTTTTGGTTCAGTTGAGTTGATTTTGGGACTTCTAGAGCACTCCAGTGGTGACAATTCCTATGCTAGATAGATTGAGACTCATATTCTCCTAGGATATTTGAATTCTATCTATTGTAACATATTTTTGAACTATAATGATTAATGGATAGTGTTACACATTTATGCTTCCATCTGAGTTCCAATGCATGATTAATTTTATTGCTCTTTTCACTACAATTTTCACTGTAATTCACCTTTTCTGCTCATTCTTTCTTTGTGAGGTATTCTCATCTCTATGATCTATTGTGACTTGGAATTTCACATGGTATTAGAGCTCAAAGAGTGTAGGCTGAGAAGTTGCTTTCAGTAGTGCACTACAAGCCTCTGGATTTCCACAACAAATCCTTGTGCGATTGCATTGAATTCATTGGAGAAATCCTTTGAGGTCTAGCCAAGTGTGAAGGATCTGGATAAAAGTTCCTATTTTCCTAAAGCAGTGCTCAGTATAAGTTTGTCTCCAAAATTGATATTTTTTTGCAAGATTTTGAAGGTTTTTCAGTGTAGTAGTAGCAAAAGTTTTCAGTTTGTATTTGCTCCAGCAGTTTCAATGGAGAATTCGAATGCTCCTTTGTCTCCAAGAATCCCGACACCCTTCAATTATCTTGATTGGAGGGTTGATATGCGGATGGTATTGTGCAAAAAGAGTCTGTACAGGGTCACAATGGGAAAGGAGGTATAACCTTAGGAAGTTGTTGAGAAGGCCAAGTATCTAAACAGATTAGATGAACTATTTGGTTTCATGTGTATTCATATTTCCATAGATTTTCTCTTCCAACTTTATGGATTGAAGATGCTAAGAGAAGTTTGGCTGAATCTTGAGACCCTCTTAGGAAAGCACGATGAGTTGAGGGACCATATTCTGGAGAATGATTTAATTTCTCTTCAATCCAACAATTTCAAAACCATAAAACAATTATTTTCTAAATTCAAATCCTTGGTCATGCAATGCAAACAATGTGGCATTGAGAAGAAGGATGAGAATTTGGTGCTATCCATTCTAAGCAAGCTTCATATGGAGTTTTCTATATTTGTTTATACCTTCCATTCAGGGAGATTTTCAATCCCCAACTAGAAAAATTCTTCTTTAGATGCATTCACTGAATCTCTCATCCAAGAACAAGACAAATTGATTTAAATGGGAGCCTTGAAAGCCTCCAAAAATCAAGCTCTTATGGTTGGAGAGTCAAAAAGTGCGAATGTTAAAGGGAAGAACAAAGGTAAAGAGAAGAATCAATTTGAGACCAAGTAAAATCCAAAGTCTAATCCATCGGAAGGAGCCTCCAACTCCAAGAAGGATAAGCAAAGGGGGTTTGAGAAGACCAAGTGTTCCTATTGCAAGAAAGGAAACCACCCAGAGAGATCTTGCATGAATAAGAAGATAGATCAAATGACCAAACTTCTTGAAAAACACAACATATCCCTCCTTGGAGGCGCAAGGAATACATATTCTGGAAGTGAGACAGATGATCATGAGAGATGCCATGCACTAAAGGATGGATTCTCACAATCACAAGCCTTCCTCATGGATTATGGAGCCTCCAAAGAACCATTTTCTTCTCTAGATATTACCGATGGTCCTAGTATTCACATGGGATATGATTCTCATATCCCAACTGAAGGGAAGGGCACAATACAACTAGATCGTGGAAAAATTAGTAATGTTCTGTATGTTCCTTCTTTGGAAACAAACTTGTTGTTTGTTTACCATATGACATGCACTAGGTCACCGAAGAAATTTTTTTTTGGACTTGACACAGTTGAGATTACAGATATCTCATCAGGGAAGCTAATAGATAAAGGTGTTGCAAACCATGCCTCAAAGGCATATGAGTTCTCACATTTTTTTCCATATTCACATCAAAGTGCTCTCTTGACTCATGCAAATGAGACAAGTAGACTCCAGCATGAAATATTCGGACAACTAAACTTCAATTACTTGCAACAGTTGCACAAGGAAGATATGGTTGAAGGATTTCCTGACATAAAGTTCTCTCAAGGGATCTGCAAAGGTTTCTTGGTCGGGAAGCATCCAATGTGAAAATATGAGGTTGGGAAGGAAAGCAGAGCTTCCTCCACTCTTGATCTGATACACAGTGATGTATCAGGACCGATGCTGATATATTCTATGAATGGATCCAAATATCTGATGACCTTCATAGATTATTACTCTAGTTTTTGTTGGATCTATTTTCTCAAGGAGAAGTCTGATATATTCAAAACTTTTAAATTTTTCAAGCCCTTAGTTGAGAACATTTATAGAAAGAAGATCAAATCATTTAGATTATACAATGGAGGAGAGTACATCAAGAGGGATTTGCAGGCGTTTTGTGCTTATGAGGGCATCCAAATGAAAAAAAATTTCCCATACACACCACAACAAAATGGTGTAGCTAAGAGGAAGAATAGGCCATTGAAAGAGATGGCTACCTACTTGCTTGAAGCAAGGGATATTCCACCATATCTCTAGGCAGAAGCAGTGAACTATTCTACATACATTAAGAATAGGGTATCCCAAAAATATTTGGATGGGTCCACTCCATTCAAATCACTGAAGCGACACAAACCTAATGTCTCTCATCTGAGGGTTTTTGGATCCAAGGCATGGGCCAGAATCTCATTTGACAAAAGAAAATATATTCACCCCCAAAGTAGCGAATGGATTCTGCTAGGATATGCAGAAGATGCAAAAGCATACAAACTAATGGAGATTGCAACCAAAATATGATTCATTAAAAGAAGTGTAAGGTTTGATGAAGATCCATTGCAAGATCTACAGCTAGTTGAAGATCAAGGTAGATCTGATCTACCTACTCCATTTGAACATGATGAAGATCAAGATGAGGTCTCTTCTAATAAGGAACAAGTTGAATCAGATATTGATGTTGAGAATGAAGATCATGTAGATCTAGATCCAGAACCAACACCTGCTCCCAATCCATGGCCAAGGCTAAAATGGGCTCACAAATGCCTTGAAGCTACTAGGAGCATAGCTGGGGATCCATCTAACATTAGGAGAACCAGATCTCAGTATCGAGTTGAAAACCTTGCACTATGTCATACATATCCACTTCTCTAAGAGAGGTGCTACATGATGATGGGGTCTGATCTACCATCCTTCAAAGAGACTTTCCATGATCCAAGATGGCAGACTGAGGTTCACATGCACTACATCGGGGAACTAGTGCACAATAGGACCAACACACTACATTACTATCCCACAAAGGAGTAGACTGCAGAAATGTTTACCAAGTTTTTACACATGTGAAAGCTGCTTGAGTTCCCTGTTGTTCATTTTTTAGGGGGGGTATTTTTCCCATGATGTTTTTCCCCATTTCCTTACTTTCATCAACATTTATTTTTATCATTTATTTGATTGTATGGTTGAACTTTGGTCTCAGTAACTAGGGCCCACGATGTCTAAGTTTGGATTAAGGGGGGTGTTATGATAATTAATACTCCATCCTTGTCCTACTTAGCATTATTTTCTCTTTCCTAGTAATTGATGATGTCATTTTCACCCTAGTGGTGTGCAGATGTCATCTAGGACCCATTATCCACCTAAAACACTCTTCATGCATGATTTTAGGCCCACCAGAGTCAGTTCCCTACATTTTAGGGGCTAACTCTGTGTTCTAGTTCATCCCACCAAAGTCCCTAACCTCTACTGGGAGTTTTAGCTCTGATCACCACTGACTGTGATATTGTTAGAAAAACAAGATCGCAGAGCAATAAAAATAAACAGAAATGAAAATATAATCACACATACACATTACAAGAGAGACACCAATATATCGTGGTTCACCCAATATGGGCTACGTCCACACTGAAATTGCCAGTCCTTATTATTATACCGTCTAGCAAAGTGAAGGGATACAACCTGCAACACAACTGTTGCACTTCCTCTTCATTGTCTCACAGTCTCTCTTACGATCTCAAAGATCTTTTACAATGCATAATACCTAATACTTCAACCCTAGCCGTATTACAATGTCTTTCTTTTATAAGGGAAATACAATGGCAAAATACCACGAGTTACCCAAAACCATAGGCCCGTAAACTGTTGGTGACCCCCTGGGAATCGTGCCAGGATCATAACCAAACCTGGAGTTCAAACATAGTCTAATCATCATCTATGAGACTGGAAGATCAGGATCCACAACCAACAAATATAATGAGCCCTTTTTCACCTACTTCGCACGCAGAACTCACTAATGCGCCCTCCTTGGTCATTTAACTGACTGTGTCTTCAGTTAACTAAGTTTTTGTTCAGTTGAGTTGACTTTGGGACTTTCAGAGCACTCCAATGGTGAAAATTCCTATGCTAGACAGACTGAGACTCAAATTATCCTAGGATATTTGAATTCTCTCTATTGTAACATATTTGTGAACTATACTAATTAATGGATAATGTTACACATTTATGCTTCCATTTGATTTCCAATGCATTAATAATTTTACTGCTCTTTTCACTACAATTTTCACTATAATTCACCTTTTCTGCTCATTCTTTCACTGTGAGGTATTCTCAGCTCTATGATCTAATGTGACTTAGAATTTCACAATGTGTGCATGGCATGTGATCGAAACTACTATGGTCATGGGCCAACTCATGGTACCTCTACGATGACTTATAGTTAGGTAAGGACATTGTTAAAACACTAATGTCATTAAAATTATTTGTTTCCATATTGTACACATTAAAATATTGTTAATAAATACAATTTCTAATATTGCAGGAGCTTGATGTCTCTATAGGGGATGGTAGTGTAATTGGTTTTGCTGTATCTCAGGCGGAAACAACCAACACTAAGATCATATTTTCAACATGTCAGTTTGTTAATACATGTTAATTCATTAATTTTTTAGATGGTCTAATATTTACAATTTTTGAAGTTGCAGGCACCGCATTCTCAACAGGATGTGGGAGACATTGATTTGAGTGAATTACCCACAGGTGGATTCTATGAGTATTTTAGGAATGCAATTACATGGTTAATGACTTAAACTTATTCAAATTATTTTTTTCTTAGTGTACTCCTTTATAGATTTCTAATATTTATAATTTTTAAACTTATAGGTGTTATCTGGCTCTGCAGAGGGACGCGAATTTTCTAGTAGCGATCTCTCCAAAGGGGAGATATGTCCCATGTAGAGGTAAGTATTACAACATGTTAGTTTTTCAATACATTTTATTTAATGCATTCATCTCCATGTCTAACTATGACAACACTATTTGTCTGTAGGCATCAACGCAAATAAATCCACCACTGCTTTGGTTTGGCTCTCCCCATAGTCCAAATGTAGAAAAGGGTCTTGTCTACACCAGAAGACCCTCTTCCGTAAAACGAGCGGGTGTCCATGATCATGTAAATACTAATTCCATGGTAATGTACATAGACTTTGGTGAGAGTTGTTGCTTAGATTTCAATTCACTCCACAACTTGTTTTTATTAATTTTTTTTCACATGTTTACTCTTACACCTAAATCTCGTCACCATGAGTCTTGTGTCAGCTTCATGCCTCAATCCCTGAAGTTTCCCTAACCAATAACACTTAGAGTAAGTTGTTAAACCTTGTGGCCACATTTTCTAGTGGCACTGGCACAGGTTGTCTTCCAGCAAGAGGCACCAGATCATGCCTGGCACAAAGTGTCACCTAGTAGCATGCTCCAGTGGCACAGGTTTCCTTTATGCAGCTTGCACTACCCCCTTCTTGGCACCATTTTCATTCATGCAGGGTGCACCAGGGTTGGTTTAATTGGATAAAAAGGGGCTTCGAGTGACTTCTCGAAGCATGGTGAGGTGGAATTCTATCCCTAATTGATAGGTGATGTGTCCTTCGGTTCCCTAACCTCAAGGGAGGATCCCATAAACTTCTCCCATTAGTTCTCAACCTACTCTATCCATTTGGTCTTATAAATATGAAGATCCTCTCCATTGAAAGGAGAGGAAGTTCTATAGCACTCCCATGTTGGTGGAATTAGCTTAGGTGATCCTTGTTCATCCTTGGGAGTGTTACTTCATCCTTGGAGGCTTTGGTTTGGCTTGTTGGAAGGAAGGTTGCAACATTAAGGCATAGGTTGTAATGTTCTCTCTTATTGTACTCTCCTTTATTACAGTTAATATAATATCTTCCCATATACATTATTGTCTTGTTAATGTTTAGATCTTACCTCCTTAACTGTTAACTTAGATCAATCATATGCGATATATGATTTTATTGTTTGTTTGCATCTACTTGTTCAACAGGGATTTGCGGCTGTAGATCTGAAGGTTATGGAGCATTGGATCAAGCAAGGAGCAAAGGGAATTGCGAATCTCAGGTAAAAGAATTACTTTATACTTTACATTTATATGGATCTAGGGAAGTTGATTATATTATGTATCTATTTGTTCTAGATCTAGTTGGACTAGGGAGATCTGGCCTTTAAGTCCTCTTAGGTAGATTGTCCAAAAACAAATCTGGCGACCATATTGGGGATTACTGTATTGGAGAAAACTCACTATGGCTTGGGAATACCACAACAGATAGATGACTACCAGAAATCTACTCAATTCTCAAAGAAATGCTATTATAAATGACAATGTTGAAATAATGGAGAAATGTAACCAACCTCGATCCAAATGTTTGAGGTAGATCCCCGTTGGAGCTTTCAATCCATGCACTCAAAATTTGCAAATTAGTCTTGACAGCCAATATCCAACAAGTACATATAATATAAAAATGGCATTAACATTATCAATAACAATGGTCCATAATATCACAAGCAAATGTAACCCAATGTATAATAAACAACATTCACAACATGATGGACGAGAATATGAGCATTTCTATTAATGAACAAGAAGAAGTACAAAGTGATACAACCTCTTGCCGGCAACCAATCTAAACCAAGATCTAGATCAATCCACTTGTGCCTCCACCACTTCAATCCTCCATGAATGGAAAACTCAAACTAAAAGGAGTTTGGAAGGTGAACATAATGGGTTTACAACTACAAGGATCAATGAGTGCAAACTTAAGATAGGGCAAAAATCCACTAGAGTTCCTTTACTATTCTCTTCTCTTTCTTGTCCATAAGCCATATGTGCTCAATATATATTCCTCTCAAAGGTAGGTGAAAGGACATATTGAGACATTACTCGGGAAGATGGAGAGCCAAAGGTCACCCAATGACTGATTTTTGGGAGTAAAAAGTAATTAATAGTGGTTTTTACGATTTTACTTGATACCCGTGGGAAATAGTGGTGCAACTCGCGGGTACGCATGCTATAATGATGCAACATGCGGGTAGGAATAAAAATAAGAAAAAATAGTATCACTGAAGGATATAAATGGATCTGAGTCACTGAAATGGATCCTACAGGCCAAAGAATGCTGATGCTCAAAGGGTGGAAGATTACGATATAACAGATGCCCCCTAATGTGTGAGTTCAGAGACTGAATGTGCTACGATGGCCGAAATACATTATAAAACTCAGAAGTGGAGTGATGGAGACACAAGTGGAAAGATCAGCTCACTCGTCATAATACAATAGTATCTCTGAATACATGTCGGTATAGTACAACAATCTGATATAATGGCCATGAATAGGCGGTACATAGTGAATACATGTCATAAGTGATCATAGCCATGATCCCTCTACAGTAAGATATGGTCTTCTGCTGAAAAAAAGACAACTGGTGCAAACCGGAGGTATAAACTGCTGAAATATGAGAGGTGATACCTTAAATGTAAAGTCAAAGTCATACATAGCATACTAAATGCCACAATCGCCTGGGGTCTTCTACACAAGTATTCGATGGTGCAAGTCCCATCAAGTGAATAAAGGAGTTGGGGTCGAAGTTGATGAGACATCGTCTTACTACTGATCAATGATGTATACTGTTAACAGATGCGAGATGACCCACCAATAATGAAAATGTGCATCAAGGCATAAAGCACAATCATCAGAGTGTGAATAAATGGGTTGAAGTCGAACACTAGGATGAATCCATCGATCAGGGGACATTGATGTATTCCCAAAACTATCGATGGAAAGAGAACCTGCCACTAATGACTGCAAGCCTCAAGGTACTGAACCGAACTCTAAGCCTCAAGTCCCAGAATAAATGGGTTGAAGTCAACGGAACGAGACTCGCTGGAAGGAGGGCATTAAGGCATCCCCCATCAACCAACACGAGGTACCAGCAATGCTGAAAGATTTGGAAGATCTCAGGTGAAACGGACTGACTCAATAAGGATGGCCGACATGCAATAGTCAAGAGATATGAGGAGTGGCCGACACTGGTTTCAAGACTTCCTTTGAACAAGAGCATGAGCACATGGATAGAATCAGGCAGCATAGACTTGACATAAACTATGCAATGCAGGAGGCATTACAGAGGGCTCCATAATGACTGGAAGCTTAACCAATCGGTGGAGAAAACTGATAAACAAGTACAGCTCCTAAGGCCCAACTATAGTCCCGACTCATAATGTACGGAGTGGAATGAATGCTCTATTCAAAGGCAACAGAATAGTTGCCAACAAGAAATAGTGACCATAATCCCGTCCAACTTTTTGGAATATTTGATTTTTTTGGTCTTTTTCATATTTGGGAAAATATGGAAAAAGAATAAAATTGCTTATAGTACAACAAGTGAGGGAACGAGTGTTAAATAGCTAGCAGACTAGTCCCAAGCAGTGGAACATACCTACGCTCAATGCAAGGAAGTGCGTGCAGGATGTGGACACTCGGGGGTATGTTCCCTCAAAGTCAAAGGGTCATCAAATTGTGAAGGAAAAATATATAAGCTCTGTAGGGCTCGATAGGGGAAAAGTACTCAGGCACCAGGCTAACAATTGAGTAAGTGGGAGTCGGCACAAGGCTCAAGTAGCAAGCAGGATGATGCAATGCAATCACAACATGATATAATTGAGGGGATTCCTTTTTGGTAACATTAGTCTCCTCACCCGAAAAAGTGTAAAACAATGAGAGAAGAACTCTTCTAGTCACGTATGACTAGAGTATACCTTTTTCGTAATTAATCCACAGAGGTCCGGAAAAGGGGTAAACTTATACCTAAGTGGATGTCGCTTAAAATCCTTTAATGAGTCTGAAATAACAAGTATACTCGACAATCTTGTTTGATTTTGAAAAAGTCTAACAAGGGCTTAAAAAAGACTTTATAAAAATCTTTTCCGTAAAGGTTTAACAAGCCCGAGAAGGTAAACTCGTGACCTCCTTACTGTTTTTAACGAGCTCAAAGGAGATATGGAAGAATGCTCGTAATGAGAGCAGACAAGTGTTAGGGACATGCGAGACTAGCGCATGGGACAAAGCTATGCATAATGCAAGGAACATAAGCAAGATAAGGACACTCAAGGGGTGTCTGCAAATCCGGATAGTAATAGGTTCAAATGCATCATAACAATGGGGAGGCCTAAACCTATATGCAAGGTTTCGAATATGCCTTCCATGACCGAAGCAAATGTCAAAAAGGACCGGTAACCAAGTATAAGTCCAGCTAAGAATCCTATCTCGAAGAAACATAAGTACTAAGATCATCTCTAAAACGTATGTAAAGAAAAATCTGATACAAGTCACTGCGGTAGAAACATTTTCAACTTCACTATTGTTAATCTCAGAGATAACGCAGGTAGAGCTAACCACTGAAGGTGCCATAGTACCAATACCTGAGGGCTCAAAATGAAGAGCAAAGTTGAAGGATGTGAAGGAATCTGCAGTGGCAAATTCATCATCACAGGAGTTGGAAATTATAGAAGTAGAATCAAACTCATTAGGATCACCGATTTGCGGATCTATAGGAGAGTCTAAAGACTCGTCACTAGGGAAATAAGACTTTAATGTCAAACCGGGGCTAGACAAAACTATGCCTGGATCAAAATGCATGGCAGACTGTATTCTAGACTCATCTTGTTCAATAAGATCAAGGGTAGGAGGGGAATGAGATTTATGATAAAGATCCCCCCATGGCTTGTCATCATCACTCATGGCCTCAATAAAAACTTCATCTTAATGTACAATACCGTCGAGGAAACCATGTGAACAAGATAGGTTGACTGCACACGTGGGCAGCATAACAAGATATTCCTCTATTGTTTGAGAAGAAGAGAGATCCGGTTCTGCAGTGGCTTGTTGAATATGCTGGTAAGCAAGCTTAGCTACAGACAGTGGCATAGACATCCTGACATGCGAAATGTTTCCAGACAGGGAAATCACTGAAGGTGGATCCCACGGATCACTAAAATATGATGTCCGGAAAAGTACATGATTCAACGTGGAAGGAGCATCATTGGAGATGGTTCCTATGAAGGAGATTGGTGCAGGGAGGTTGAAAGATCACATCAATGAAGGATACATTCCAACACCCATGTTCCCAGTTGCCGGATGAGAATCAGAAACTTGTGGGACTAGAGATCCCGTGGATGTTGTGGAAGGAGTGCCAACATAATCCAGCTGATCAATCGTCACAATCTTTCCTTCATGAGGAAAGAAGATAACTCTAAATACAGTATACGCGACATCCTTCATAGCGTACATCCAGTTTCGACCCAGTAAAAGGTTGTAGTTGATGGGCGCATCAACCACTTCAACTTCAATAGGCACAGACTTACCTCCCAAGGAGACAACAAGGGAAGGGATAATTCCATGTGGCGTAAAAGACCTACCGTCGAATGCAATGAGTGTAGTTCTAGACACGAGTAGAGGAGGAGAGCCAAGAGCTTTCGAACAAGCTAGCGACATTATTGACGCGGAAGCACCTTCATCAACCATAGTACGTTTGACAAAGCTCTTAAGGCAAACCACCTAGATTTGAAAAGCCACGTGGTAAGGTAAGCGAGGCTGGACATCAGTAGTATTGAACTTGATAACACTAGGAATTCCCCCATCCTGAACTCCTAACACACTCAAAAGGGCATGCTTCTGAGAAGGAAAGGCTTGCAAAACCTCACGAGCCAACATGGCACACGTAGTTTGGCCCAAATCTTCTACGATGGAATAGTTATGGGCGGCTCGAGCATTAGGATTATGCATGGAGCGCTTGAGAATACCTTTCAGTATCTGTGGCATAATAGAGGGCTTCTCGATATGCAAAGAATTGATAGGAGGAGGGGGAGGCTCATTCCCCAAATTAGGTTGTGGTGCACCATAATCCCGCTGATGAGTAGCAACACAAACCTCTGACTGAACCATATTCACGCATCCATAACAACTAGTATTGGAAGAAGACGTGGTCATTTCATTAGTACCATAACCAGTGGTGAGAGCATGCGAAGCCTGTTTTCATGATGAGGAAGGGGATCCTTCAACATAGCTAGGCTCTGTGTCAAATGCTTCGATTCTTCTTCAATTCAAGGACTTAAGTGAGTAAGATGATCCTCCCCACAAAGCTTGTAATGGAATTTCACCTTACGCCTAGGTTTACGATCCTCGCCAGCATTATCACCTTCCCGAGGAGGGTTGGCATTCTCTTTACAAGGAGTATTGCGATTGCTATTGTTGTTACTTCCATTGTTTCCACCCCTACGATTATTTCTCCCCTTTTTTCTTACCACCAGGTTGCTGGTTACCCAACGGTTTCGTTGATTGCACATTGTGTACATCAGACGACGGAGTGGAAGTGGACATGGTGTGAACCTGTTTGGGAGCAGACTAGTTTAGCGATAAATTTTGCATTTGATTAGCTACCAAGTCTACAAGGCGAGTGCAAGTGGACCCCATGATGCCATCGGCATGTGGTCCAGGAACTGACGTAGGCTCATGTCTTGTTCTCGGTGCATCAGGGATAATGTCATACAAAATGCCAGACTGAGAATAAAGTAGATCTAACTACTGGACTTTCAAGGTAGCTTGTTCCTCAGTCACAATGCTAGACATCGAAACATCCTTAGCAATGTACGGGAGTAAAGACTTAAGGAACCATTCCAACAGGAACTCTGGAGGAATGTTGGCTTTCACTAATCTCTTTCGCCAATGCCATTCTTGAACGTGGTCAGAAATATGTGTGGCCTTATTCTGATGGAAGGTGGACAACAACTCAGTACCAGTATCATAACGAACCGGTAACTGGAAATGGTCTAAGAAAACCAAAGCAATCTTGTTGAATCCCCTATAGGTGTTTCAAGGCAACTCCACATACCACTTCACGGCTGTCGCCGTGAGGGTGCGTTGAAATAGTCGTAATCTAATGGAATCATGATTCAAAGAATTGGAGGAGCACCAAAGGTGAAACATCGTGACATGATCTCCCGAGTCCTCACCACGTTTCCCCTCAAACTTTGAAATGTCCGAAGGGATCTTGGTAGGGACAGGCGGCCAAGTAGGGTCGTGACACACCGGATCATTTGTGAGCTTTGAAAGATCCGGGAGATTGAAGCGTGCAAGGAACGAGAGCTGCAGCTGGAATGTGGGATTATAAGCTCCCATAAAAGGTTGGTTAAATGGAACTGTGTTATAAGATGGAACAAAAGCTTGACCATGAGGATTAAACTACTGATGATAAGAACCTGATGGACCATAAGCTTTCCCATGGCCATAAGATTGATAACCTCCTCTTTCCTGACCCATTTGAGAGTAAGCAGGTATATGCGTTTTTTGAGCACCATATTGGGGTGGTGGGTGATACTGGTGGCTAGCACCGACTGTGTTGTAGTAATGGTTTCCACCATGAGTATGGGGCATGTATGTACTATTCATAGCGGGAACCATGTTGTAATGACCATAATGGTATGGTATGTTCCCACCCCCAGCATTAGGATTAGCTTGAGTAGTCGGGTGGTGGCCAAAAGCATGAGAAGTATTTCCAGCCCCAACATTCGTGTGATTAGTACCAGGGTTGGTGGTGTGATGTCCATGGGGATAGGAAATATTCCCACCCCCCATATTAGCATTACTAGTGGCGGCAGTGGACGCAAAAGTATGCGGTATGTGTCCACCCCCGTGGTTGGGAGGAACGGTATCATGTGCAAAAGTAGTCTTGGGTTGACGAGTAGTAGCACGTGTACTAGGTTCTAGATAGTGAGTCGTATTTCGAACAACATTCCGGTTAGGTTGGGTAATCCTAGGAGGTGGTTGTGCTCCAACATTAGCATGGTTAGGAATCTGACCAGTCCCCATACTATGTGTGTGGGTGGACAACGTAGTGCCCCCAGCGAGGGTAGTGCCCCCAGTGGGTATAGTATGGCTAACACTTTGGGTAGTTCCAGCGTGACTACCAACCGTAGTGGAAGGTTCGACAATACTATGACTAGGCATACCAAAAGAGAGTGTGGTGGGGTTGATCATAAGGCTAGTATCATCATGAGTCTCAGGCCTTCCGTATCTATACTTGCATGGAAACGAAGGAATGAAAGGCTCGTCCTATTCTTCATCCTTGGGTATGTCGGGCATTCCGTAAAGATAATTATCTGGATTCGAAGGATCAAATGGATCTTGGTCAAGTGGATTAGGCCAAACAGAACCAAGTTGAGTCTCAAGTGGATCACCTCCCCAATCCTCATGAGGAGTATGGGGATCATAAGTATGTTCAACTCTACTCGAAGGAGTAGAAGGATCTTTCCCAATATCGGGATGTGCAGCCATGTAGTCTTCAATGTAAGTCACGTAAGAATCTGAATACTCAGAGGGATCCCTCCGATGTCCTCTAGAAATATGGCATGTAACCTCGAGTGGATTTAAACCAGCCAATCGAAGGGACCGACGGAGAGTAGGGCTCCATGCCACAATATCTCCTGAGAGAGTCACAACGTCCCCTAAAGGCCAACTATCGATCAAAAACAGTAAATCAAAAGTACACACCTAGAGAAACTACGACCAAGAGCAGACAAACAGAGAGGCTAAATGATAGGCCCAGAGGTCCCTACGCCTTGGACTTATCACCATCTGTGGTAAGTGCCTACGGATCATTCTGAGAGGAGTCATCATTGCCTCTTTGAGTGGTTGTTTCTCACATGCTCGACTTCAACACCTTCATCGCATCGTCGAGAATCGCGTAGGGTTACATCCTTTACATTATTTGTCGAAGACCCCGGATTTCCCTCGACTCTAGCACATTAGTGAGTCACTTCGGAACGCCCAGTTATATGTTCCCGTGGATGTCCGGGCTGCATTGGCGTTTGTATTCAGAAGCCATCCAGTTATATGCTTCCTCGAGTACTCAGTGTGTTCCAGTTCAGTGTACCATTGTGAGTGTGACCCTGGTCACTATGATCCAGCAGCTCATCAGTTCCTCTGGTACCCCAGTCAGCAGCACTGTTGATGTTCTAGTGCACCAGTTCTTCAATTCACACATGATCATCCCAGCAGTATGTCCCAGATTTGTGTCCCCTCTGGACTCTTATGATGTACGCAGTGGTTATGTATCTTACAGGTCCCCCTTTTCGGGCCTCACAGTTCTTTTTATGTATCTTGATACGAGCATGGGTATGCCCGCCTCGTCCATATATTGAGATTATTCCTCAGTATATATTTGAGGTCATGTGTATGTCAGGTCCCCATTTTTTGGACCCCATTGTTATTATTATGTTATATCTTGATATGAGCATGGGTATGCCCGCCTCGTCCATATATTGAGATTATTCCTCAGTCTGTATTTGAGGTCATGTATATGTCAGGTCCCCATTTTTTGGACCCCATTGTTATTATTATGTTATATCCTGATACGAGCATGGGTATGCCCGCCTCGTCCATATGATCAGATGATTCCTCATCCATTATTGAGGTTATGTACTTTTAGTTCTTGCTGTTGTTCGGGATCGTTGTTCCGGGCTTCAGTTTGTTTCTTCTCTTCTCTCCACACCCCAGGAAAACCATTCATGACTTATGATGTCCATCGGCCATACGATGAGCTCCTGCCCTCGCACATCAGGGGGCAATCTGTTAACACCCAAAAAGTGTTCACTACCTCATCTACCACATTATATGGCTCATTTGTCCATTTTCCTACCATATTTCCCTTAAAAACCCACAAAACCCTCAAAAAAGCCTCAAAAAGGCTAAAAAATCCCTTTTTCCTCCAAAAATATCCAAAATTCCTCTAAAAATAGCAAAAAACCCCTAAAAAGGGAAGAAAAAATATAAAATAATGAGGAAAAGGAGGAAAAAACCCTATACAGCTGCCCTAAACCATGTGTTTCCCAAAACCATGGGTCAGCACTCCACCACCAAAAAACTATAAATAGGTGATGGAGATCCATTATTCCATATCCACAATCAAGTATACCCTTACTCTGCCAAAATCTCTCTTGAAACCCTAGTTCACCATTGAACTACTTTCACCTTGAGAGCCCCTTTTGGCCCATTCCCACCATTGGAGAAAGAGAAGGAGCACATTGGAGCTTGGAGAAACCCTCTTGGACATTGCAAAGAGCTTCATCAACCTTCACATTGAAGGTAACATTAATACAAAAAAGCCATTATTTACATCTTTTGTTTATGTTTCATGCACATGTTTTAAAGTAGTTTATATCTTTGTTTTAGCTTAGTAATTTACATTTACTGAACTGCTACTAAGGAGTCCATTCTCCTTAGTAGGTGCTCATTTGCACAAGCTAGGGGTAAAACCCTAGCTACAGTTTTGGCGACTCCCCTAGATTTTGAATTTCTAGTTTCAGTTTAAAAAAAAATTTCCTTTCGGCTGTCCCTTTCGGCCGCCGTACACTGCGTTTTTTCCCTCTGCAGTCGCGTCCCGACCGCGTCTTTCAGGCCTTTACCTACGACCCAACCGCGGCTCTCAGACTGTTTCTGACGCCCTGCCGGTGAATTCAAGTCTGTTACCTGCAATCCGACCGCGGCTAATCAGCCTGTTTGCTGCGATCTGACTGCGCCTGTCGGCCATTTTCCCGTGTCCTGACTGCGGCTTTTAGCCCCTTTCGGCGTCCCGACTGCGTCTGTTAGTCTTTTTCCCGCGACCCGACTGCATCATTTTCCCTGTTTCCCGCGGCCCAACTGCGTATGTCGGCCCAATAGCCGCGACCTATCCGCGTCTGTTTCTTTGAAACCCACGGTCCGCCTCTTCTAATTTGCCACAGACCCTCAGTCTGATTTCTGCATTTTTCCCTAATTTGAGCCCAGCCCCTTTTGCTGCAATATTTTCTACATCTGAACAGCCCTCTGTCCTACCTACAGCCTCGCTTCCCTACAGCCTTTCTGCAACATAATTTATGTTCCCTTTACAGAGTCTTTTTAAAATTTCAGTATTTTTAATTCAGAAAATTTTGCAAGTTAAAAGTTTCAATTTTAGTATTATTGATAGTTAGAAGTTGCCCCCCTTGTGGCACTTCTATTTTGGGTTCATCACCTCACGAGCACACACTCTGTCACATAATTCAAGTGAGCCTTAAAAAGTACCTAACTCAACCAATATTCTAACCCCACTCGGGGAACACAAAAGAATCTTTGTAGTTAGGTAGGATCGGGGGGATAGGCTTCCAATAATACCCCTCGGTTACTTACACTGGAGACATAGTTGTTGTCCAAATAGGGAACCAAAATCCCCTAGTACTTTTTGGCATGGTCACGACCAGTTTATCAGAGGGCCTCTCCCTTAGGAGGGTTGAAGTCGGGAGACTAGTTCCGGAGGCCTGAGTAGAATACCGCACTCCATTCAGTAACCGAAGGGCTACCTTTCGCAGTTCGCGGGATATTCTTGTATAGGGGTATTGCAGTAAACGGACCAAACGGCAGATTCACCTTTCTGGACGTGTCATGAACGGGGTATCTTAGTTGCCATTCTTCTAGGATTGACTACCCGGTGTCCCTCCCGGTAGGGGGATACCTTAGCCACTTGGCTTTTCTATTCATATTGTCTTACTTGGATTTCATCACCTTGTAGAGGATATGTCTAGTTGAGTCAGAATACTTTTAGTTAGGTGTTTGCATGTTCCCTTACCTGCCTTTGGTCTAGTGAGTCCACCATTTTTTATTTCTAGGAAACCTGTTGCTTCTTGGTATTCTTACCATCTTTGTTGATACTCCACCTATTATAGCACAGTTGTTGCAGTGGGTGTTTTGAGTTGGTTGTTGGCCTGAGTGCCTTGTTTTTTGAGCTCTCCTTCTGTACACTCGGTTGCATTAGGGTTTTTGAGCTGTTTTTTACTCACCTCAACCCACAGAGATTAGACACCATCTGTCACCATTGAGTCCCCGAGACATTCTCGACGCCTCAGGGGCGAGACCCCACAGCACGGTTCACTTGACACCACCTGTCACCGTCACAGATCATCATCACTTGATACCACTTATCAGAGATCTCGGACCTTGTCCCTTGAATCCACTCGTCAGCGACGTAGGTCTCCGTCACCAGACATTGACGCCCCTTACTTTACCTCTGATTCTGAGACAGAGTCTGAGAACCCCATTTACACTGCCCCTACTAGCCCCATGGATGGCGTGACTTCCACTCCTTTTTTGGTAGGGACCATTGGTGGCACATCCACAACTACACTAGTTACCACACCTGCTTTAGGTATGCCCTCCATGGGGCCCCCATCTACCACTCCCCTCACGGCACCTATTCCCGCAGCGGGGATACCTATTCCCACTCCATCAGTGGCTCACACTACCCATGGTGGTGCAGGCCCCTCCTATACTACCTCCGTTCCCCCACTTGGGGGCACCATCCCAAATCCTGTCCCTCCACTTGGGGGCATTGGCCCCAACTTGGTCCAACCCACTACTGTGTCACATCCTTCTTCCAGTTTTCCATTCATGGCTAGCCTCAACCTACCTGACCTAGCCAGATTGACCAACGACCCTATCCGACACGACCCTGCATGGCCTCATATGCCTACCAAGCTCCCCTCTGACATCCCTAAGTTCGCGGGCAAGGCCGGTGAGGACCCACAAAACCATATCATGTCTTTCCACCTATGGTGTTCCTCCAACTCCATAGTGGACGACTCTGTTCGCCTCCGTCTCTTACAACGCACCTTCACTGGCTCTGCAGCCAAGTGGTATATCGAGCAACCCCATGGGACCCATGCCACCTTTGCCTCCCTTGCCTCGACCTTCTTGTAGTTCTTCCAGTTTCCTGTCCGCTATGACGCGGGCGTTGAGATCCTCCTATCTTGTAGACAAAACACGGCTACCCACATCACGGACCACATTCATGAGTGTCATCGACGCCATAGCTTATGCAAGATCAAATTAGACGACCGTATATTCCTAGATTGGTTCCTCAAGTCCCTTCTCCCTGTCATTGCTAAGGATGTGGCATCAGAAAGACCCCAGTCTGAAGAAGAGGCCATCCTTAAGGCCCAACAGTTCGACCTCATTTACGGCCAGTTGGGTTACCTTTATACCATTATACCTGACGCCCCTCGCGGAGATCCCTCCCCGCACGATGCACCGGGGGCATGCCATGCTGCGGACGGCATCATTGGCCATGTTTCTTCGCATCCCCAACCATTTTCCATAGCACGTCCTACCCCTGGCCCTGACCTTTCGTGGGATACCACACAGTCTGGAGCAACCAACTCATATGCTTCCATGACATATCACCACCATTCTCACGGACCCTCATGTCCACCTCAGTGCTTCGGTCATGCGACTCCTGCTTACGCCCCCCCGGTCGCACCTCAACCCTACTACCACCAGCAGGCTGCACCAGCTCCTGCGCCTGCATAAGCCCAACCCGCTTATTACCCGCCACAGGCAGCTCCTGCGGCGAACCCACAACCGACCCCGCAGCCATATCAGCAACCCCCTCAAGTTGCTGCACCTGCGCAGCCTCCACCTACATATCATCCTCCGCAGCCTGCTCCCGCACCTGCGCAACCTCAGAACCCACCTGCTGCCCAAGGGCAAGTTTACGCCCAACAAAACCCGCAGCAAAACCAGAACAACCAACGCAACTAGGGCCAACAAAACCGCGGCAAGGGCCGTAATCGTGGAAACAACCAACCTACAGACCAAGCTGGTCAACCGGCGAATCCCCCCGACAATAATAATGCGGCCCCTGCTAACCAAAACCCTGATCGCCCACCCAAGCAGGCTAAAAACCCCAATCTACGAACAAACCATCCTTGTTCTATTTGCGGGGTCTATGGCCACTACACGCATGCTTTCCCACACTTGGAGAGAGCTAGGCAACTCTAGGTTGACGATGCCCACCGCCAAGGGCATGCAGCTCCTCAGGTGCCACCTAACCCCCCTCAACCTCAGCAGCCCCCTTTGGTGCTGCAAAACCCATTACCAAACCAAGGTGTCGTGAACACTCAACCGTTGTCTCCCCCTCAAGCCAACGCGCAACCCCAACAGCAAATCACTTACGCTGCTCCCGATCAACCCATGTTTGACTCGGGAACCCACCACTTGTTGATGATGTCATCCACTGACGTCAATCTCCAGACTCGTCGGAACCAGTATGGCTCCACCACTGAAGTACCTCCCACTGATAAACCTACTAACGCTCATCCCACCGATCAAGCGTTACGTATACCTCCACCCCCACTAGATGGCGCTCCCAAGGCACCTCGTTTCCCACTTCGCCGTATCAACAATAACCCTAATGCACGTGCTGCATCAAACTACAACATTGTAGATGACCTAGCCCAATCTCCCGTAGCCATGTCTGCGTTAGAAGTCTTGAAGAACTTCCCTTCCCAGCGCAAGATTTTACTCTCCGCCATTGGGGGGATTGACCCAAATGATTCGAATTTGATGGCATTTGATTTGGACCAGTCCGAGCCTCGCCTGCCCTCCACCCTAGCATTCCAAGTTTCTATTTCCATTCGGAATCTTGTCATCCATCGGTGCATCATCGATGAAGGTGCCTCCACATGCGTTATGTCCACATTTGTATGGCAGAAGTTGGGATCTCCCACTCTCCAGCAGTCCACCACTGCATTACGCGCCTACGACGGTCATTCGGCTCAGCCCCAAGGCCTCCTAGCCATTGTCCCCGTCGAGTTAGGTGGCAAAACTGTACTCATTGACATCGAGGTAATCAATGCCCAATTGGATTATAACCTTTTACTTGGTCGCAGCTACATGTATGCCATGCGGGTGGTTGCCTCTTCCGTCTTTCACACCATGATGTTCCCCCATGAGGGACGCGTGGTCAAGGTTGACCAACTCACCTACTATGATCCCAGTGCTCCCGCGGCACCCGAAAATGTTCTCCCCATGGTTGAGCAGCCTGTTTCTAGTACAACCACCTCGTTTGTTTCTTCTACGGGGCCCGGAGTTTACTCAGACGCGCCGATGACCTCCACCTTCCAATCCATTCCTCCCCCGGCATCTACGCCCGACGTGTCTGACTTATGTACCTTATCCCACGATAACCAACCTCCTAATAATCAACCACCCTTATTGTCTAAACCACCATTGGTACCTAGCCACATTGGTGTTACACCTATCCATACAATCCCCTTTCTAGTCCCCCCATCGGGAGTAGTAAGCGCCCTAGTTATGGCTACCCTTAGCCTCCCTGCGTTAACCTTGGGATTACCCGTCTGGTACCTTTCGCCTCCTGTTCCCCCACCGACACCAAGCGTCGTCCTCCAACTAGTGCAACCCATGGATACTACCACTCAGCCACCCCCCGGTGTCTCTACCCCTTCATCCTCCATGACTCCCCCTCCTACTCCCAAACCCACTAGGGGCAGAGGTCCACAACCTTATACTGCTTTACCACCTCCCAAGACAGTAAAAAACCCCCCCGTGTTTCGTGCTCCTCCTAAATGCTCGTTGTGCGATGAGTTAGGCCATGCGACTCATCAATGCGCACAGTTACCAGCATTACAAAAACACATGCAGATGCTCAATGATGACCCCAACATCCCAACTGTCGAACTAAACCCCACTCCCAATCCTAAGGATAAATCCCTGCATACCAACCACCCCTGTGCCATATGCGGCATTTACGGGCATTACTCACATCATTGTCCCGATCTCCCGGATTACAGAGTGGCTCTCTATGAGATGAACAATCTGGATCTTGAGACGGCACCACCCACCATCGATGAGATCCACCCTCCGGTCTCCTCCCCTTCAGGAGAGGTTAATACCATTTATATGATCTCTTCAACCACTACCCCCTCGTCAACCGATTTGACGACACAAACTTTCCGTACTGATGAGGAGATTCTTGAGGCCCTTACTGCCCCGGATTATCCCTGGGATGATATGCACCACCGTTCCTATTTCATCCCAGACGAATCCTCCTCTAACACAGCAACCCAATTCACGGTTGAATCCAAAGACTTCCTTCCCACCAAGGTCGACTGGTTCAAGGACCCTATTCCTGCTCTAGACGCCTTCGAGGAGGGCAACATGGCCAACATCTCACCCGTCATCCAAATTGATATCGCTGCCCCGGGATGTGCCCTGAGCTCATCACTTTAGGAGCCTTCTGCAGTAAGCAAGAGATTGAGGACTACAAACACCTCTTCAGAGAGTTTCGTGATGTCTTTGCCTGGTCCTATACCGAGATGCCCGGTCTTGATCCCGCCATTATAGAGCACCACATAGACACATGGCCTGATGTACCCCCGTTCGTCAGAAACAGCGCCCCATTCATCCCTCAAAGCTTCCAACTGTCAAAGCCGAGATTGAGAAACTTTGCAAGGCCGGATTCATTTATCCTATTGCCTATACCACATGGGTATCTGGGCGAACTTTAGAAGTCCGAATATCCCCAGCACCGATCGTACATTGTCATCCTCTCAGATGACGGCCATGATCTCATCAGGGATCTCCCGCTCTCTCCATAGAACCTGCGGCATCCTGTCAATCACACCCAATAAACTCATCAGACTCATGACAAATATATAAGTCCTTCCCTTTCCCCCCGGAAGACCCTAATATCTCGACCCAAAACCGCGGCTTTAGGGCTTCCTGCCGCGGTTTCTGACCGCGGCTATCAGGCCTATGGTCGCGGTCCTTAACCGCGCCTGTCATCCCTAACCTCGCGGTTTGGCACCGTGTGTTCCTCTTTGGAATGCGTGGTACCCGACCGCGTATCCCGACGAGAAACACGTAGTACCCAACCGCGTGGTTCACCCCGAAACTCGTGGTCTCCAACCGCGGTTTCGTCCCCCTAACCCGCGGTCCACCCCATGTGGATCGTACAAATATCCCTGGGACCCACTACCCAAACCCCGACCCTAAAAAACATGCAAGTATGAGTTTGACGGAATACCTGTATCTCCCGGATCTGAAATCGGCCGGTCGGATCGTCCAGAAATGCCACCTCAGCTCTGGTCCACTCTGATCACAAGTCAAAGTCAAATAGTACAAATGACACATGTCATGCTGGACCCACACACTATTTATAGTCAGTTGACTTTTTCTTGTTTTGGCCATTCTGACCCCATACGGAGCCCGTTTTTCGAACCGTTTCCACCACTGGAATCAGCACGACGAGACCGTCATGATGGTCACCTCGTTGCATTATTTTTTGCCCTATAATTTTGTTTTTGCCCTTTTTAAGACACCACTAGTCACCTCAGTTTACGTGCCACATCGGTCGTTCTCCATTTTTCACATATTTTATATCATCGGATTCATTTTTTCGAGCTGGTGATGATGCTTGAGATCATTTCTCGCTCTCACCCCCAGATTTTTTGGGTATTTTTCCAGAACGCCCCTGTCGCCTCGGTTTACGTGCCACATCGGCCGTTATCCATTTTTGACACCCTTTATATCGCCGGATTCATTTTTCCGCACTCGTGATGATGCTTGAGATCATTTCTCGCTCTCACTTGGTATAATTTCAACATTGTGTCCCAACACCTTGCTGCCTCGGTTTGCGCGCCACATCGGCCACCATCGGATTGTTCCACACTTTTCTACATGAGCCATTCACTCCTGTCATACTGCAAATGTTTCGTTATTTTGTCACCATTTCATCTACCCCACAAGGAGTCCCACCATTGTTCCCCCTAAACCTCGTTCTTGGTCATCATTACTCTTCCTTGATCGAACACTTCCTCCTTGCCTCGCCATTCCTTTTGTTCGGTATAATTTTATCCCTTTTTCGGGCCGGACAAGTCCTTTATGAAAAAGGCACTTAGGGAGTTTCCGTTAAGCTCTTTTCTGACTCCTAAAAGAATGAAAAGATCGCCGAGCAATCTTTCTTCCTTTCATGCTCGTTAAAGTACCTGAAAGGGCGTCTATCTGGTATAAGTTTAACCCTTTTCCGGACCTGGTAGACTAATTACGAAAAAGGAATACTCTAGTCACACCGACTAGAAGAGTTCTTCATTGTATCCTTTTATGCTTCTTTGGGCCTTGGAGACTAAATCTACGAAAAATCAACCCCCTGGAGTCTTCTTATTTGCTTTCAGACTCTCTAAAATTGAAAGCAACCACGAGCATGAACTGTCCTGGGCTCGTAAAATCCACACGACAGTACCAGTCCATTACTTCAGAGTCTTCTTATCGCTTTCGGACTCCTTAAAATTGAAAGCAACCATGAGCATGAACTGTCCTAGGCTCGTATAAATCCACACGACAGTATCATTTTACACACACTTCTTCTAGTTCCTTAACCCATGAAGAAGTCTCCTCCCATGCCTCCTGGCACTATCATCGATCATCTCGGCAGCACCCCCAATCAGGTCGCCTTTGTTCAGAGTATTCTGCAGTCTCCTGCCATTTTTTACCTGCTTGAGTCTCCCTCAGACCAGTCACCCTCCCCCATCCAATACAGCTATGATCCCTTTCCCCTCAGTCAGTTTCATATGCTGCCAGATCGTTCCCATTATCATACTCTGAACAAAGGAAGTTTGAGTCCACCCACTCTACTTGCCTAGTTGTCCCCCCACATTTTGGTCAGTCCTGCCATCAGTACTATCACATTTCGGTTCTCCACCTCGCACTCCTGTCAAGGAAACATCATTGCCTTGATAGTTGCAGGTCTCCCTCTGTTGACGACAGCCCCTCTATTCCAGAGGAGAGGCCCAGAGGTCCCTACGCCTTGGACTTATCACCATCTGTGGTAAGTGCCTACGGATCATTCTGAGAGGAGTCATCATTGCCTCTTTGAGTGGTTGTTTCTCACATGATCGACTTCAGCACCTTCATCCCATCGTCGAGAATCGTGTAGGGTTACATCCTTTACATAATTTGTTGAAGACCCCGGATTTCCCCCGACTCTAGCACATTGTTGCGTCACTTCGGAACGCCCAGTTATATGTTCCCGTGGATGTCCGGGCTGCGTTGGTGTTTGTATTCGGAAGCCATCCAGTTATATGCTTCCTCGAGTACTCAGTGTGTTCCAGTTCAGTGTACCATTGTGAGTGTGACCCTTGTCACTATGATCTAGCAGCTCATCCGTTCCTCCGGTACCCTAGTCAGCAACACTGTTGATGTTCCAGTGCACTAGTTCTTCAGTTCACACATGATCAGCCCAGCAGTATGTCCCAAATTTGTGTCCCCTCTGGACTCTTATGATGTATGCAGTGGTTATGTATCTTACAGGTCCCCCTTTTCTGGCCTCACAGTTCTTTTTATGTATCTTGATACGAGCATGGGTATGCCCGCCTCGTCCATATATTGAGATTATTCCTCAGTCTGTATTTGAGGTCATGTATATGTCAGGTCCCCATTTTTTGGACCCCATTGTTATTATTATGTTATATCTTGATACGAGCATGGGTATGCCCGCCTCGTCCATATATTGACATTATTCCTCAGTCTGTATTTGAGGTCATGTATATGTCAGGTCCCCATTTTTTGGACCCCATTGTTATTATTATGTTATATCCTGATACGAGCATGGGTATGCCCGCCTCGTCCATATGATCAGATGATTCCTCATCCATTATTGAGGTTATGTACTTTTAGTTCTTGCTGTTGTTCAGGATCGTTGTTCCGGGCTTCAGTTTGTTTCTTCTCTTCTCTCCACACCCCAGGAAAACCATTCATGACTTATGATGTCCATCGGCCATATGATGAGCTCCTGCCCTCGCACATCAGGGGGCAATCTGTTAACACCCAAAAAGTGTTCACTACCTCATCTACCACATTATATGGCTCATTTGTCCATTTTCCTACCATATTTCCCTTAAAAACCCACAAAACCCTCAAAAAGGCTAAAAAATCCCTTTTTCCTCCAAAAATATCCAAAATTCCTCTAAAAATAGCAAAAACCCCCTAAAAAGGGAAGAAAAAATATAAAATAATGAGGAAAAGGAGGAAAAAACCCTATACAGCTGCCCTAAACCATGTGTTTCCCAAAACCATGGGTCAGCACTCCACCACCAAAAAACTATAAATAGGCGATGGAGATCCATTATTCCATATCCACAATCAAGTATACCCTTACGCTGCCAAAATCTCTCTTGAAACCCTAGTTCACCATTGAACTACTTTCACCTTGAGAGCCCCTTTTGGCCCATTCCCACCATTGGAGAAAGAGAAGGAGCACATTGGAGCTTGGAGCAACCCTCTTGGACATTGCAAAGAGCTTCATCAACCTTTACATTGAAGGTAACATTAATACAAAAATGTCATTATTTACATCTTTTGTTTATGTTTCATGCACATGTTTTAAAGTAGTTTATATCTTTGTTTTAGCTTAATAATTTACATTTACTGAACTGCTACTAAGGAGTCCATTCTCCTTAGTAGGTGCTCATTTGCATAAGCTAGGGGTAAAACCCTAGCTACAATGCTATTATAAATGACAAAGTTAAAATAATGGAGAAATGTAACCAACCTTGATCCAAACGTTTGAAGTAGATCCCCGTTGGAGCTTTCAATCCATGCACTCGAAATCTGCAAATTAGTCTTGACAGCCAATATCCAACAAGTACATATAATATAAAAATGACATTAACATTATCAATAACAATGGTCCATAATATCACAAGCAAATGTAACCCAATGTATAATAAACAACATTCACAACATGATGGACGAGAATATGAGCATTTCTATTAATAAACAAGAAGAAGTACAAAGTGATACGACCTCTTGTCGGCAACCAATCTGAACCAAGATCTAGATCAATCCACTTGTGCCTCCACCACATCAATCCTCCATGAATGGAAAACTCAAACTAGAAGGAGTTTGGAAGGTGAACATAAGGGGTTCACAACTACAAGGATCAATGAGTGCAGACTCAAGATAGGGAAAAAATTCACTAGAGTTCCTTTACTATCCTCTTCTTTTTCCCATCCATAAGCCATATGTGCTCAATATATAGTCCTCTCAAAGGTAGGTGAAAGGACACATCGAGACGTTACTCGGGCAGATGGAGAGCCAAAGGTCACCCAATGACTGCTTTTTGGGAGTAAAAAGTAATTAATAGTGGTTTTTACCATTTTACTTGATACCCGCAGGCTATAGTGATGCAACTCGCGGGTACGTATGCTATAATGATGCAACATGTGGGTAGGAATAACAATAGGAAAAAATAGTATCACTGAAGGATATAAATAGATATGAGTCACTGATATGGATCCTATAGGCCAAAGAATGCTGATGCTCACAGGGTGGAAGATTACAATGTAACAATTACTTTAGATTTGATTTCAGTTTGAGTGTGATTCCATGGATTTGTTAGTGATCCATTTCCTAGCCTCTTGAAACCCTGCCACCATCATATTTTGTCATTAGAGAGTCTGTTGGCTTACCCTGATTCTTTTAGGATCAATATCAGGGCATTTGCTTTTTATATTTTGGAGATCTTTTGATTTTGCAATTGATTATTCACTTGACGCAACTTGACTGTGCATCCAATGTGCCTCTACCCACCTGGCACTTATCCTTTGTGTGCAATCTGCGCCATTGGCTCTATTTCCTTTCATACAGTCTGTGCCACTGGCGCTTGTCCCCTGTATACAGAGTGCGCTAGGCGCTCTGCAACATACTGATAGAGTGCACCAACCCTTTAAGCTTGTTGCTTGGTACAAAACCCTCTCCAAATTTTGTGTTTGATCTGATTTACAAGCCTCTGTGCACTACATCTTCCAGTCATAGACCTGTTTACTCAACTTGCTTGTGTTTGGATTTGTTTTTGTTGATTTTTTGGTTCCATTTGGTCAAGTGATAGATTTGGTGGTGGTGGGAAATTTCAATCCCCCACATTCATCTGCTCGATCTTGCGTTCCCTGATCACCTTACTAGGTCTATTCAGTGTGTTAGATCTGATTCCAAACCTTTTATGCACTTAGCCATTTAGTTTTGGTTGCATTTGATTGATTTTGAGTGATTTGAATGTCTTTGAATCCATTTGGGTGCTTGTCATTTTTATTTGAGAATTTCTGAGTCACTGGAGTGTTGCGATCAGTCTCTTGTTTTTTGTTGTCACATTTGAAAAGCATCATTATTATCAGATTTAGTTTTGGTATATGCATTGAAGAATCAAAAGTGCTTCATTTTGTCTATTTTCAAGATCATTTGGAAATTGTTATAGAATTGTTTCATGCTTTGGAATTCATTATTTATATCTTTGAGAAGTTTGAAAAGGAAAATGGTTGATTATATTCTTCTTAGTTATGAGTCTTTCATCTCTTTGAAAAAATCAAGTGAATTCAAGCTCTTGCATAGTGTTTCAAATTTGAGATGTTCTATGCACTTTTGGTCTTTTTTGTGCTTTTTAGCTCATCATTGCGGAAATTGAGAGTTAGTGCATTCTAAGCATAAATCCTCCTTTTCATCATTACTTAGATTCATTCTAGATTGAAAAGATAAAAAAGAAAAAAAATTGATTTGGTTTGTTATTATTTTTTGTGTTTTGTTGGAAAAAACGAAAATAGTGCTTTCAATCATCTTTGGTAGATTTGTGAAAATTTTGGATTTCTTATCTTTTGAGACCATTGGAAAAAGAAATTTCTCCTTACCTTAGATAGACTTCATCGAAAGAAAAGGAAATGTGCACTTTCATGTAGTTAGGGTTGTATTATTTTTTAAATTCCTTTCTACACCTCATGCATTCACCTAACCGCATAAGATAAAATTCATCAGTAGCCTTAGGTTAAAATTTACTAGTAACTTGTGTGATAAGTTAGTGACATGTTCCGACGTCGTAAAATGTGGCAGCTGTCATTATCTTCCTACACTGCATCTCGGGCACCTACAGTTCTTCAACGTACCAACCAGTATATCGAAGGCTCTTTCACGTACCCTTGGGTATATCGAAAGGCACTTCACGTACTCGGTAGTATATCAAGAGGATCTTGTCATATAGTTGGGAATTAGATAGCAACACTACGTATTTGTGCTCCCACGTACCTTGAGTATATTGGGAGACTCTCCTAGTATTCCTGAAACCAACGAGTTAACCATTTGGCTGTCTTGGCAGAGAAATACACCGAGAACAACACTCGAGGATCTACTATGCACGTGATTCTAGGTAGTTGGGTTATATGGTCAGGGGTATGGTTCCAATCCTCCCTGGTTAGTGCTCTGAAAATTGGGCCAAGTATAACTGTTGGACCCTAGGTTATATCACGAGTTACGAAGCCTTGACAATCTAGTGAGGTTCCATAATTTTTAATCCACACCTGTCACATAAGTTTGCTTGTGGCCTTAGTTTTTGTAGATTTTGGATTGCTTTTATTTTTGTGTAGAAGACACTTAGGAGAAATTTTGCTTCAGTCATTATGGTTGAACAACCTTTGAGAAGGTCCCATAGACTTTTAAATTTTCCACCCAAATATCCCCTTGATCCAGAGGTACGTTCGCGGGAAAACATGGATCCACCAGTTACAGTCATGTCACCTGAAGAAGAAAACTCCACCATGGATTCGAGAGTGATCTTTTCACTTCCCTTGGTTCTGCTAATCATTGATCCTCCAAGGTATGTGACCATGGAGTCATCTTCTTCATGAGACACATATTTACACCATTCGATGGAAGGAGAACCTGGGGTTGTAGAATGGTACAATCAACCCCAGGTTGACCGTGTATCCACAGCATTTGGTCCATCTGCATCCTTTTGGGAAACCACTCTCGGGAAATAATGGGCCCACTTTGCTTCACGTCTGGGGGAAGAATCTCCCCCCCTTACTATATTCCCAGTAATGAGCTCTTGGCTCTAGTCCATGAGCACATCACTCAATTACACCAACGTGGTGATTCACTTCGGCGCCAGAGTCTCTCACAGAGAAGAGACACCTCGGAAGTGCCCATGTCTCAACATACCCCAAGTCGTTCTCTATCTTTCACTTCATTGGAAACACCTATACATAATGTGACCACTTACGAACCTAGTCAACCCTTGTTTCTTGCGAGTACATCTCTTAATCAGGAGACCAGTTCCATACCCCAGGTGACTCAAAAAAAATTGAAGGACAATTGTCCAACACCCCTCATACTACTATTGGAACGCTACCCCTTCCTCCCCCACCGAAAAACTCAAGGGGAGGATACTCTTTACCTCTAAATTTCATCATGAGTAGTGTTCCTCCACTAGTAAGTAACCATCAACCTATTGCGATTCAACCATCAACAAGTGGTCAAAATATCATTACTGGGGTGGAACTTGTGTTCGCTAACCATAATATGAGTGGAGGGCTTCCTACTGGTCATTCTGTTGGGAGCTCCTTACTAGTTGCGGGACCTACCATGGGATTACATCATGGTGGGGGACCATACAACCTAACTTAATCACTATGGAGTCATACGTATCCAGGTACTTTCAACCCTGCGTTGGGACAATAACATCTAGGAAACATGGTTCCCGAGGTGCCTTATCCTAGAAACTCAAACACTCCATGGGGACATCATAATGTTATGCTGATTAGACCCCCACCAGACTTTGCCCATGTCCCACAACCCCCGCCACCGTTTGGTCCACCTATGCCTCCTTGTGGAGGCGGTGGAACCCCACCTCATTCCGGAGGGGGCGGACCTCCAACCTCTGGTGGAATCCGACCTCATTCTGGCAATGGAGGCCCACCCTACTCCATCGGAGGCGGTAGATTCCCACCTCATTCCGGCAGTGGAGGACCTAAACCTTCCATCGGAGGCCCACCTTATTCTAGAGGTGGTGGACCACCTTATTCCTATGGCAGAGGACCCTCACCTTTTGGTGGAGGCCCACCCTATTCCGAGGGAGGTGGAGGAGGCCCACCCTATTCCAGTGGAGGAGGTGGAGGACCCCCTTATTCTGGTGGCAGCGGTGGACTTCCACCTTTCCATGGGGGCCCACCATATTCCGGCAGTGGAGGACTCCCACCTTCCGGTGGCGGACCACCCTATGATGGCAGCAGACCACCATCAGGCCCACCACCCAACCCAGGCCGCACCCCCCCCTTATGGCCAAATCCCTATGGGAGCACCTTGCAATCAGTAGATTCAAGGTCCTACTGGTCCACAAATGCCATTCCAATACTACCAATATCTGCATCCAAACCAACAGCGGCCATTTCTAGCTACTTTAGACCTACCAGACCTGTCTCTTTTGACCAACGATCCCATCCTTCACAGTTATAATTGGCCACCCATTCCAGTTAAGTTACCTTCTAATATCCCAAGTTTGGTGGGAATCCCAGTGAAGACCTGAAGAACCATGTGATGACATACCGTCTATGGTGTTCATCCAATTCCTTAATGGATGATTCGATCCATTTAAGGTTATTTCAAAGGACCCTAATTGATACAGCTACCAAGTGGTACATTGAACTACCACCACACTCGTTTCTCGATTTTCGTTCTTTAGCTATGTCATTCCTGACTCATTTCCAGTTACCCGTCCGCTATGAAACTGGTACGAACTTACTAACTTCTCTCCACCAGACCACCGCGACTCATATATCTGATCATATCCATGAGTGGCGGAGGAAACGACGCCTCATTAAGGCTTCTATTCCAAACCAATTATTAACTGACTGGTTTACGAAGTCTCTTTTACCCACCATAGATAGAGGTGTAGCTATGGGTGGGGTCATCACCAAAGAATAGGCTATCACTTGTGTCCATTACTTATACGTTGTCTATGCTCAATCCGACACTTTGTATGATATTGTTTCTAACACCCCACGTCCTACCTACAATCTTGCAAAACCATCTCAAGGACCTCATGCCGACGACATTATTGGTTCCATCCACTCCCAGCCTTCTATTCAAACCAGTGGATCATGGAACCACCATGGTTCTTCCCCACCATCACAATAGGTTGGCAGCAGCAGCACCAAGTCACCCACTCCTGCTCCCACTGAGGAGGTGAATTCTATTAAGTCAGCTTCGCCTCAGAAATCCGATGGCAAGAAGAAAACCAAAGGTAAACCCAAGAAGTCTTCCAACAAGCAGGAACATAAGAACCCTCCCGAAGACACGAAACAGAAACGGAAGGTCAAGTATCCTTGTTTACTGTGTGGTGGTGACCATTTCACCAAAGAGTGCCCGCACTGAGACGAAGTGTAGAATTTTCTTAAGGGAAACTCAACACCCACGGTTCTTAATGATCCCTTCCCCACCCAAAACCAACAAATGATTACCCAACCCTCTCCTTCTCAAGGAGAAACATCCTTTGCCGCGCATCTTCTCATGATGTGTAGTGAAACGGTTAACCTGAATACATCATCTCGATCATATGAATCAGTCCCTCATCAGGAATCCACTAGAAGTAATACTGAAAAAGATTCTGCCTCTACCTCGGATATTTCCGCGCCACAAGTTTCTCTCACCATTGAGAAACATTTATTAGATTCAGTGTTGCATCTACCTATGAGCATAATTAGAAAATCAGTTTTTAATCCGAATGCTCGGGTAGCTCAGAACTATAACATTGTAGAGGACTTGGCACAAGCTCCTTGTGCCATGTCAATGCTAAAAGTCTTGCAGAACTGTCCCAATCAACGTAATACTCCTCTTGCTGCCATCGGCACGGTAGACCTGGATTCCTCAAATACGATCATGGTTAAACTTGAGTATTTTAAACTGAGGCTTTCCCACCAAGTGGATTTCCAAATTGCCACAAAGGTTGTTGGGAAGATAATCCATTGTACTGTGTTAGACGAAGGTGCCTCCATCTTGGTCATGTCGTTATTCTGTTGGCAAGCCATCGACTCTCCTGAGTTAAACCATTCCCCTACTACCCTGAAAGCATTCGATGGTCATGGGTTCCAACCTCATGGGATGTTACAATCCTTAGCATTAGAGTTGGGGGGCTAGACTGTGACCATTAACATGGAAGTAGTCACTTCCCCTTTGGATTATAATCTCTTTCTTGGTCATAACTAGTTTTACGCCATGACTGTGGTCATGTCATCTGTCTTCCACATTATGAAATTCCCCCATCAAGGTCAAATTGTCACTATCGACCAATTGGACTTCTGTACACCAGACACCACTACCCATCCCGACGACAGTGTCCCCCTGTTAGGACAATCTTCACACCTATATGAGAGCATGGGGGTCGGCCTCATAAAAGAATCATCTCTTATGGGCTTATTTCCAACCTCGGATCCCCCTAACCATTTTGCCAGGGTGAACATGATCTCCTCCATGATTCCATCATCTTCCAACTCTATAGATCAATGGCTCCTACTCGGTGTGGCCACCATGCATTTGATTGGAGATACCATGCCTCTCTCACAAGTTGAAGCTACTGATGAGGCTATCCAGTCAACCCCTGACAACCACTTGGTCGTGGCCTCTATGTCTCATTCTCTACAGCGGACTTCATCCTCACCAGATCCTCTTCTCCAGACTTTCCATTCTGATAAGTCTATTATGGATATCATGAGCATAGATGAATCTCCGTGGGAAGACCTTCACCATAGATCGTCTTTCCTACCCTCATTGGATTCTATGGAGAACACTATCACTACAATTTTTACACCAGATGTTTATCCCTTCCCACAGTCATCGATCCTCACTTGCAATACAGTCACTGAAGGCAACATCATGCACACCATCCTAATTGACATCTTGGTTAAACCTGGCATCATGGAACATATCCGCATCGGCCAGAACTGCTCTCTTGATGAGCTCACACCATTCATGGCCCTATTCAAACAATTTAGCGACGTCTTCGCATGGACCTATGAGTAAATGCCCCGGATCAATCCTGCCATTGTTTCACATGAGATCCAAACCTATCCCCATGCTAAACATGTCCTCCAAAAATTACAACCAGTGCACCCTCAAAAAAATGTGGTAACTAAAGTTGATATTGAAAAGATCTTGAAGGCCGGCTTCATCTATCCTATTCGTTTAACAAAATGGGTCTCCAATGTTGTCCCTATGGCCAAAATGCAGGGTACTATTAGGTTCTGTGTCGATTATAGGGACCTAAACAAGGCTTGTCCTAAGGACAACTACCCTTCCCCCTTCATCGATCAGATCATCGACAATTACGCCGTGGGGGTCATCTTCTCGTTTATTGATGGATTTTTCGGTTATAATCAAATTGAGATCCACCCGGTCGGCCAACACAAAAAAGATTTCATCTGCCCCTGGGGTACATTTGTGTATCATAAACTCCCTTTTGGCTGCAAAAATGCTGGTGCTACATTCTAGCGGGCCATGTCATACTCTTTTCATGATGTGAACTACTTTGTGGAGCCCTATCTCGACGATCTCCCTGCTCATTCACAGCATCGTGAGTTCCACATCGATCATCTGACGGTTGTATTCGTCAGATGCAGGAGCTATAACATCCGTTTGAATCCTCACAAGTGCATTTTCTGTGTCGAATCGGGATGCCTCCTAGGTTTCATCGTCTTAAAGGATGGGATCCACATTGAGCCCTTGAAGGTAGAAGCCATTGTTTCTCTCCCACCTCCTACTGATATCACTGAACTACAGAGTTTGCAAGGGAAGGAAACCTACCTATGACATTTTGTATGTAATTTCTTTGAAAAGACACAGGACTATATGAGATTGCCGAAGAAGGACGTCCCTTTCATCTGGGACAACCAATCCCAAACAATTTGAAGTTTCCCATTACTCACGCCCCTACGCTCCAACCGCCCAATTACTATAAGGTTATATCCTTTATCTTTCCACTTCCTCCACCACGATCTCCATGGTCTTGGTTCAAGAAGAAAATAACTCCCAGGAACATGTGATCTACTACCTCAGTAAGGGTCTTATTGACTTTGAAACCCATTATTCACATGTCAAGAAACTCGCTCTCGCAGCAGTCATTGTTGTCCAAAAGTTCCGTCACTACATCCTACTCCGCACCACTACTATCATTTCCGACTCAAACCCCATGTACCATGTTGTTACACGTCAGGTGCTCGGGGGAAATTATTCATGCTAGATTGTGATACTTTAGGAATTTGATCTCCTCTTTGATAAGGCCAAGTCAAGAAATATTTGGTTTTTGCGGATCTCATTTGTGATCTTCCCCATGTCGAATCGGGAACTGATCCCATCAAGTCTCTCCAAAATGAGTCATTGTTTCTCATCAGCACGTCTGACCCATGGTATGGAGATATCAAATTATATCTTCAAACCCAACGGTTCAACCCTCAACTATCTTTCGGTGACCATCATCATATACACCACTACGCCAAGTACTACCTGATCATCAGTGATACCCTGTATCGTCGTGGTGTTGTATCCATCCTTCCACGTTGTTTAACACACAAGGAGGATGAACATGTACTGAATGACTGTCACTCCGGGGCTTGTGGTGGTCATCTTTCTGGGATGGCTACAGCCTAGAAAATACTACGCGTAGGATACTATTGGCCTTCGATCTTCAAAGATTGTATTGAGGCCGTTAAGAAGTGTACCCATGCCAGCACTTTCAATTCAAAAAGCAATCACATCCAACCCCTTTACATCCAGTTATTGTTGTCGGACACTTTGCTAAATGGGGCATAGATTTCACGCACTATAATCCTATCTCGGCCGGGGGGCATGGTTACGTCATTGTAGCCATTGACTATTTTACTAAATGGGTCGAGGCTATGCCTGCGTGCAATGAAAATGGAGAAACCACTCCACTTTTCATGTTCAACCATGTCATTGCGCGATTTGGAGTCCTACAAGCCATCGTTACTGATCACAGATCTCCTTTTCAAAATAAGATGGTAGACGAATTGAGCGCCATACTAGGTTATCTCCATGACAAATCAACCCCATACTACCCACAGTCCAATGGAAAAGTAGAGGCCATCAATAAGGCATTCAGAACCATGATCCAGCACATGGTGGGTACTCACAAGTCAAACTTGCATAACATGCTCTTTTCTTCCCTATGGGCATACAGGACCTCCGTTAAGACTGCCACTAGGTTCACACCTTTCCAACTAGTTTACGAATTGGAGGTAGTTCTACCGATAGAGTGTGAGATTCCATCATTGAAACTTGCAGTCGAACTTCTCCCGAACACCGGCACTACCGAGGAAGAACGTTTCCTTCGCTTGGAAAAACTCGAAGAGACTCACCGCGATGCTGCTCTTGCCAATGAAGTGCACAAGAAACACATTAAATCCCAGTATGATAATTCATTCAAACCTCGTATCTTCAATGAGGTGGATTTGGTCCTTACATATGACCAAAAACATCATAAGGTGGGGCAGGCAAGTTTGAGTCCATGTGGCACGACCCATACATCATAAAACATGTCATGGAGAAGGGAGCTTACAAGCTCGAGTATTATGATGGGATATATTTGGGGGAGCCTTGTAATGGGATCTACTTGAAGAGGTATTACGCCTGAGTCTTTCATGCATTAGTATCTTGTATATACTGTACATGGTGTGTGTTTTGTGTGGTGTGACACTTTGCTTTAGTGTGTTAGGATCTTGGTTTTACACTTATGTCATGTTCTGCCTGCATGTGCAGATGGCAACCTGTTTTGGATTCGCTGAAGGCACCAGCCATCATACCCGCAGCCTCACTTTGGCAGCCTGGGTACTTTATTCCCATATCGGTGAGCTCATTAGTTCGGGAGGGATTTGTCTAGGGTACGCAACCTACAACACCGTAGAGTATCACGCGGTGATTGGAGTCTTAACTGACGCTCTTTCCCTTGGTATAGACCACATTGTCATCCACCTCGACTCACAATTAGTGGTATCCCACCTTAACCGTGTCTATGCCATCTTTGATCCCATGTTACTCCATCTTTTCCGATGAGTACATCTCCTGGAAAGGTCCTTCGAATCTGTTCAGTACCTACACATTTCAAGAGACATGAACACCGTT
Source organism: Larix kaempferi (assembly GCA_027924585.1). NCBI lineage: Eukaryota > Viridiplantae > Streptophyta > Pinopsida > Pinales > Pinaceae > Larix > Larix kaempferi. Next base: position 6,322,108 of record BSBM01000376.1, read on the forward strand.
GTTGATTCCATGGCCAATTTCATATTGGACTGGTTTATTGCACATACATGAAACATTCATAACATAAAAGTGGCATGACGTGTACATAATACATAAACAAACACATAATCAAGATCCCATAATCATCCATAAGAACACAGTGTATAAATCTGCCAATAGAGTTCTTATATATCATATCAAAATGTACTACTAATACAAAAATATGAAGGATATAAGCTTTCAATAAATATCCCCCGATATAAAATCTGAAGCCTGTAGCTTTCAGTACATATACATATACACACAATCCTAGTCTCCACAACGCTCATGATAGCAGATGATCGCCCTCGCTACTTTCTTAAGCAGAGAACCAAAACGATCAGACACTCCAATGCTCTTACGCTAGTACCGACGAGGTAAGTCATGAACCCTCGGCTCTGGGATGTCTAGAGTCAAACTCTAGAGGTTCTCCTCCATCTCATCCATCTCCTCGATGACATCGCACATTGTGGCATCCATCACCCGCATTGCCCCTCTCTGTGTAATCGGAGAGACACCAACTGGTCAGGATGGGCCCACATCTGCATCAAACATATGTCAACCATCAGTACTACTCCACAAAATATCTAAAAAATATAAAATTAAAAATACAGCAGAGTTTTCATTCTTACCCATGTCTCCCCACTACATCTCCTTGGGGAGAACCAGGTCTAGATCACCCCTGAAGTCAGTACCATCGTAAGGGAAGTCCTCAACCATGAGGAGATGACCCCTCAACCACCTGAAGAAGGGTGTTCCATAAGTAATGATGGGACCTCCACCACCATGGCAGGCCATCACGTCTGTCCAATGGATCTAGTGAGGATCTCTTGGATCTATATCCTCTATATCGACCTACGGGCACAAATGCTTCATGCCTTGTCACCATGAGTCCTGTGTTAGCTTCATGCCTCAATCCCTGAATTTTCCCTGATCGTTAACACTCAGAGTAAGTTCTTAACCCGTGTGGCCACATTTTCTAGTGGCATTGGCGCAGGTTGTCTTCCAGCAACAAGCGCCAGATCATGCTTGGCGCAAAGTGTCATCTAGCAGCATGTGCCAGTGGCTCAGGTTTCCTTTATGCATCTTGTGATACCCCCTTCTTGGTGCCATTTTCCTTCATGCAGGGTGTGCCAGGGTTGGTTTAATTGGATAAACAAGGGCTTCGAGTGACTTCTCGAAGCATGGTGAGGTGGAATTCTATCCTTAATTGATAAGTGAGCTATCGTTTGGTTCCCTAACCTCAAGGGAGGATCCCTTAGACTTCTCCCATTAGTTCTCAACCTACTCTATCCATTTGGTCTTATAAATATGAAGTTCCTCTCCATTGAAAGGAGAGGAAGGTCTATGGCACTCTCATGATGGTGGAATTAGCTTAGGTGATCCTTGTTCATCCTTGGGAATATTACTTCATCCTTGGAGGCTTTGGTTTGTCTTGTTGGAAGGAAGTTTGCGATGTTAAGGCATAGGTTGTAACATTCTCTCTTATTGTACTCTCCTTTATTATAGTTAATACAATATCTTCCCATATACATTATTGTCTTATTAATGTTTAGAGATTACCTCCTTAAATGTTATCTTAGATCCATCATATGCTATATATGCTTTTACTATTTGTTTGCATCTACTTGTTCAATAGGGCTTTGCGGCTGTATATATGAAGGTTCTGGAGCATTGGATCAAGCAAGGAGCAAAGGGAATTGGGAATATAAAGTAAGAGACTTACTTGCTACTTTACATTTCTATTGATCTAAGGAAGTTGATTATATTATGTATCTATTTGTTCTAGATCCAGTTGGACTAGGGAGATATGGCATTTAAGTACGCTTAGGTATATTGTCTGAAAAAATTTCCAACATTAGTATGGAGAGTCCTCCATGCCATACCTTAGTGGGGTTGTTGATGTTGTCATTAATGTTCCATGCACAATGGGAATAAGTCACACCGAGGTATCTACTTGGATATTTGTACATGTATAGTTCATTCGTATTATGTATGCACATGCATGATGTCTAACTATTTTAGCATTTGGTGAATGTAGCCTCGTTCTAGTCCAATAGTGCATGTGACCAAGGTTCATGCTAAACCTATGACTACGCTCGCTATAGAAGAAACCCAGTCTCCTCTCCCAAAGAATATTTTTTCGGTGAGATGTTCATCAATTACAAATTTGGTTAGTACTTTATCACACATACATGTTGATAATTGTTGACCTAATTGACATAGGATATTTTATTTGTAGAGAACCATTGCAGAGAGGATTTCAACAAGGAGGAGCACACCACAAGAATCTATACCTCAGATGGATTTAGTGAGTGTTTGTTATAAGTAATTGGGTCGTATTAGAATTTTTTTAAGTTTGTTAGTGCTTCAGTATTAGTTCATTTACCTCATCAAGAAATGTGATCTTTGACTTGTAGTCGCAAGAGATGCACAATGGTCATTGATAGAGGAAAGATGCATCATAGTTTGGAAAAAACAATAGGAAGTTAGATTTTTTATGTGTAGTCCAGGACAAATGTAACTTGGTTTACAAGAGGAAGTTAGAGTTTTGATGTGTGATCGTGGACAAATGTACTTTTGTTTACATGTACATTGTTGACCTTTTTGATACATGTACATTGACAGGTCATCTAAGGGCCATCTATTTTTGTATTGTATTATAACTTCCATGAGATAATATATATTTAATATTATCTCTTGACATCTTCACAGTTCAGTCTTATGTGTGATCATACATATGTGTCCAATAATGTTTCTATGCATAATGTTCCCAATTTTTTATAGCCTGTAAGATTGCATGGAGGTATCAGTTATAATGTTGAGAAAAATGCACAATTACAACAATACACAATGACAACAATACACATTTACAATTTTCTTGACCACAATCCAATTGCATATACAATGTTAAATTGTATTCACAACAATGCACATTTACAACATGTTCTTGAACACAATCAAATTATATGAAATGACATGTGAAATCATGTGAGTGATGCACCTAATCCACACAATATACTAACACACTAAACCTACTAAACAAGAAACTAATAGAACTAAGTGATGTACATAAACTCCTAAACCACATAAAAACGTAACAAGTGTGACAAACACACATGTGATGCACTCATGCAACCCATATAAGCAAGTTAAATTTTATTGTGATCACACTCATATAACAAAATGAACATGGGCATGCACATAATTTCAATGTGACACTATCCTATTAACATGACCCTTGAACCCTAAAGCAATAATCCTTTTATCATAAGCCCCACTCACAACTCACCAAATACACTCAAAGTCTTTTTATCCTAACCCACTAACAACGTTAACCCTAACCACCTAATGCATCTCATGTTTCAACTCAGTCACAGAAGCACCCAATGTACTCAAGTGACACACATAAGGAACAAACAAATCTAACTCATGCACATGAATACCTAACCTACATAAGCACCTATCAAACATATTAAAGGATGCACATAGATAGCACACCTATGAAACACACTTATTTATCCCACATAGGTGATACTTATCTTTTAACTTGACCCATGCAACCCTTATAACACTAATCCATATAACACAATACCATTTATGGCTAACACACTACCCCCAACATATAACCTACTAATGATCCTAACCCTGACTAGGCTAAGTCATGTTTCAACATACCTAACACAAATAAGAACCCAACACACCTAAGAAATTGACCCAAATCAGTTGAACACATAAGTGCCTTACCCACATAAGAACCTAAACAACATAAAGGATGCACATAGTTGACACACCTAAGTGATGCACCTATGTAGCCCACATAAATGAATAACTATATACCCCACAAAAATTTACAAATGACTTGAATACTTGTCCAATTCAAATGAAGGAGAATAGCAAGACTTACAAGATATTTTTTGCAAGTGGCACCTAAGAAACCACTAGGAAAACTCAATGAAAGTGCCAAATCTAAAAAGGATTAGAGAGACAGCATCGAGGAAACATCACCTCCCTTTCTTATTTCGAACTTTGAATTCTTAAAAATGACATTAATTGCTCAAAATGGAAATATAGTGGAACACTAAGGACATGTCAAATGATGTGGCACACTTTAAAGGACATAGAAATCTATTAAGAGTACAATGTGGTAGGTTTGAGTGCCACTCTTTGAATGTCTAGTTATACAATCATAATCAAAATTTTGCAAAGTTGACCCCTTCGTGCAAAAAATGCACAGAACCTTACTGAGCGAAACTCTAGTTTCCAAAATTGTCCTATAATGTGATCTCTAGGCCATGGACCCATAGGTGATGGGTATCCATACCATTAATTCAATGCTCTCATTCCAATGGAGACGACGGTTCGTCGATCCAAGCCATGGTCATCATTCTATAGCATGTTGAACCTCACCTCCTAAAGGCTTTTAGGGACACCTATTGAATCCCTACAAGGGCCATAGAATTCTAGCCATGCAACAAAAGTGGGTTCTGGGAGGTCCTGCAAGCATGTCTAGTAAATTTCCATGTGGAAACGCTAGCTACATGTTCTCGGTCAAGGAATTTTCAAATTTTACCCCTATGTGCGAAAATTGCAAAGTCCCTTATTGAGAAAAACCATAATTTCCAAAATCGACCTAAAAGACTATCTTTGTGCCATGAACCCAGAGGAAAGGGGAACCCCTACCACTATCCTAATGTCCTGAATCCAACAAATATGACGGTTCATCAATCTGAGCCATGGTCATCATTTTATGGCTCATTACAACTTGCACCCTAAAGGCTTTCAGGGACACCTCTTGAATCCTTCATGGGGCCAGCAACAAAACTAGGTTATGAAAGTTCCTACAAGTGTGTCTAGGTAGGTTCCACATGGGAATGCTAGCCACAAGTTCTCAGTTGAGGAATTTTGAAAGATGGCCCCTATGTGCAAGAATTGCAAAGTCCCTCATTGAGTAAACCCCTAGTTTCCAAAATCAACCTAAAATATTTTCTTTTCCCCATGGATGCAAAGGAGAGGGGTACCCCTGTCACTAACCCGATGTCTTGAATCCAACAGAGTTAACGGTTCATTGATCTGAGCCACTGTCATCATTCTATGGCTCGTTACAACTTGCACCCTACAGGATTTCGGGGACACATGGTGAATCCCTACCGAGGGCATAGAATTCCAACTGTGCAAGAAAACTAGGTTTCATGAGGTCCTACAAGTGTGTCTAGGCAGGTTCCATGTAGGAATGCTAGACACAACTTCTCAATCGAGGAATTTGAAAAGTTGGCCCCTATGTGCAAAAATTGCAAAGTCCCTTATTGATCAAAACCCTAGTTTCCAAAATCGACCTAAAAGATGATCTTTGGGCCATGGACGCACAAGAGAGGGGAACCCCTAGAACTAAACCAATGTCCTAAATCCAAAATATTCCACAGTTCGTCAATTCGAGCCACAATCATCATTCTATGGCCCATTACAACTCGCACCCTACGGCCTTTAAGGTACACACAATGAATCCCAACCAGGGCATAGAATTCCAACTGTGCAACAAAACTGGGTTCTGGGAGGTCCTCCAATTGTGTCTAGGTAGGTTCCATGTGGGAACACTAGCCGCAAGTTCTTGGTCGAAGAATTTGCAAATTTGACCCCTATGTACAAAAATTGCAAAGTCCCTTATTGAGCAAAACTCTAGTTTCCAAAATCGACCTAAAAGATGATCTCTGGGACATGGACATGGAGGAAAGGGGAACACCTAGCACTATCCTATTATCCTAAATCCAATGGATTTTACATTTCATCGATCCGAGCCATGATCATCATTCTATGGCTCGTTACAACTCACACCCTAAAGGCTTTTAGGGACACACGGTGAATCCCTACCAGGAGCATATAATTCCAACCGTGCAACCAAATTGGGTTTTGGGATGTCCTGCAAGTGTATCTAGGCAGGTTCCACATGGGAACACTAGCCACAAGTTCTTGGTCGAGGAATTTGCAAAGTTTACTCCTATGTGCAAAAATTGCAAAGTCCCTTATTGAGCAAAACCCTAGTTTCCAAAATCAACGTAAAAGATGATCTCTAGGACATGGACGTAGGGGAGGGGGTCACCCTTGGCACTATCTCGATGTCCTCAATCCATTGGATTTGATTATTCTTTGATCCGATCCAAGATCATAATTATATGTCCCGTTACAACTCGCACCCTAAAGGCTTTCTGGGACACATAGTGAATCTGAGCCCGGGACATAGAATTCGAACTCGAAAGCAGAACTGAGTTCTGATATCTACAACATTAATGGAAACAATGTATGGGGGATAAATCTCTACCCACACAACCCCTAAGTCCAGGGCTAAGAGCCCCTGAGCCCTCAATCAATAAAACTATGCTAGACCAACTTCCCCTCCAACAATACTCACCACCAACAAATAATCATCATAGCATACTCAGGAAGTCTTATCCAACATGAAACCATCTGACACCCCCCCCAAAAAAAATGCCCACACAAATTTCTCCCTCTCCCCTTAAACACCCATTTTCCATATTATTAGAATAAATTTCATTTCAACATTAAGTATGCACATAATTGTTACTTTATTTTCCTAATATATATCTATTATATGTGTATATCATTATGTACATATAATTATACTTAATTTTCAATTTGGGGCATTATATACTTCCCCCTGCAAGAAACTTCGTCTTGAATTTGGATTATTCCCATTTATTATCTCCATGCAAGACATGCACAAAATCACGCAGCATGCACAACCATCATACAATATACACCTAAATAAATAATACTATTGTGTGGGGGGGAGTGTTACTCATGTGGCCATCATGGGTAGTTCTTGCACCCACACTATCACAAACATAGTCCTATTTAACTACATGGTTGACTATTCTTACCAAATTTATAGTATGTAGTCAAGTCATACAAATATATACCAATCATATTATGCTACTATGCATCCATTCAATTCATATAAGCATGCACAATTTAATATCCTCCAAGGGCATATACAAGTGCATATTGAGCTTTTGCATCTACAGTAGCGAAGCTAGCATTTGAGTCAGCGTGTCGATCGGGTCGGCCGGGCTTTAGAGAATAAACTTCTTTTTTATCTTCTCATGAAGCCAAAACCTTGGGGCTTCACATGCTCAATAAATGGGATGCTTTTACAGACAAAATTAGAGTTACAACCCCTATCAACCAATAGACCTTTCGATTCAATCCATTCATGTGGTTTACTTCCTCCCTCACACACCCTCTCCAAAAATAATACCATCCAATCAACCTATGAACTTACACTCAATACTTTGGATGATCCCACTTACCATGGCATGGGCCCTCTGCTGCAACTAGTATAAGGGTCGCCCATCATGGTTTGACCGCAAAGGGACCAAAAGTCTCATCATGACCCTGATGAGGCGTGAGCATAACTATTGATATATCCTCAACTTTTGGAATCCTACCAAGGCTTAAGGACTTTTGGCCTTATTTGATATCTATGGCCCCAAGGCCTCAACTGGAGGGTACCAAGCATCTGGCCCAATCCGCTAAACCACTCAAACTAGGCACCTTGTAAGATTGGCCCAAAATTATCTCCACAACTCCAACCCTAGCCATAAACATTCCTTATCCATAAACCTCCCCCCAGCATTATACCACAAGCCATGGACTTTTGATAATTGCATAAAGGAGAGGAAATACTTGCATAGGTCTACTAATTGAGTTTGTCCCCAACCCATAAGTTATTACATGTATACATTCTCCTCTATGGTTATGTGCTCCCACGATATCATTGAATGAACCAACCCTCGTGTCCCATGGGTGGATTTCTTGTCAAGCTCCAGCTCACGTAATGCCAACCAAACATTTGTTATAATCATAAACTTAGAGAACATATACTATCAACATAAATATCAAGGATATGCATGCTTCCGCATTCCCTTGTGAGAGAATAACACCATCATGAGTACCAATGAACTGCATGATATCACATATCATCATCCTCATTAATATGGAGGAACCACATGCTACTACATGCTATCATGAAACAATAACATCATCAACATGAATATGAAGGAATTACATGCTATTGCATGCAATCATAAGATTGTAATTAAACTCTTTAATCATCATGGATTATCATCATCATACTATTTTCATGAATAACATAGAACAACATGAGCTCATCATCAAAATATCACAATGGTATCATATGAATCACAATAAAATATGGACCGTAGGCTATCTAACCCATTTTACATCATTGTTCAGCAAAGCAATTATAACAAGATATCATGTGAAAGCACGACATCACAACATTATCATCACTACATGAACATGTGTCCTCATAAGGAATATAAACCCACATGCCATTATCACATGCTATGATCTCCTATCACTAGTATAAATAATGATGAATCATTGGCTAACTATCACATGCTATTCCTTTATGTTTAGCAGTGTATGTAGACAACCGAATAATGACATTTTCATGTCCCGAGGGACAAACTAATGTTACATCGACTTAAAAATGTGGTCATTCATCATATATCAATAAAATTATCTATACTATCGAGTGTTCTATAGATTTCTTGCTCATAATCACTTCCCTAACATTCCATGACTGGTATGTAGGTTTTTTTGTTGTTTCAGTTGTCCCTAAAGTGACCAATATGTAACAACCATGATGACATGTCACCTCTGTATTTTTATTCATGTCTGAATTTTATAATAAGTGATGTTTTCAAGTTGTTTCCCAACTACCATTAGTGTCATTTAACATTTTCAAAAGCCGCATGAATAGAGTAATCAAGAACATGGTGAGAAGAAAGTGTTCTAACTAGTTTTTGTGAATGCTATTGGGGAATCATAAAGTGATTCCAGATGAATATAGCCAAATAAAACAATAGAATACAATTAAATTTTTTTAATATTAACTTGGGGAGGATTACTTGACATTGATGGGGATTTTCAAATTGAACACAATGAACCAAACTATGATAGTGAGGAGGTGAACCATTCCACTTTAAGGTATTATTTAGTTCACTCACTCGCTAGCTAGGTTTATGAAGGCCCTTGTGCCTCTTTGCCTTCTATGTTAATGATACATATGTTTTGGTTGTTACATGTAATGCTTATGATGGGAACTTACTTGTTGAATAATTTTTAAATATAGTTTATTATCTAAACCCAATAATGTATATTGACCTTGAGATAAAAATCACAAAACTTTTGTCAACTTTCTGCATGTGTATGGCTAGTCTTGCCGAAGAACTATTTGATATATTTTATCCCATATCAAAGTATTGCACAGAGATATCTTGGAATTCAATTTTGATGCTATGATTCAAAGTAGGAATAGAGATGATGAGTTTATAACCATGATGCTCAAAGAGATCACTCCATTTTCAGTGTTACTCTTGTTTATGACTATTGTGTAGGGGACCTACTCTGTAAAAAAAATTACCTGTTCTGTAAAAAGAATTATCTAATATGGATTGATCCAGTTTGGTTTTTCATTTTGATTCTATGGAAATTATTCTATGAAAAAAATTCCAAACATGGATTTCCCTCGATTATTCTATCATTAATCCCTTCAATGTGAAGCTATAATAACATGAATCTTAATAGGGTTGTAGTTCAAATATTCTGACCAAGCTATGCATGTGTGCATGGTAAGAACCTTATCAATTGGTGGGGTACAAATGTATCTCATCCTTTGGAGGAATACAAAGGAAATTTGGACCCATAATAGAGAAATATTTTTCTATTGATGATGTGACTACAACAACTATTTATCTTGTTGATCTTGGTTGTCCAAATTATTGCCACTATTTTTGTTAAAAAAAAATTATTTCCATGGCAATGGACAATCATGGACAAGAAAAGGAGATGGTAGAAATTATATTGTATTCTCTATATGTTGATGTGATTGAAGTCGAACATGTTAGCAAAGGATTTAGAAAACTACTAGACTCAACCAATGACTTGGCCTTGGATATCTATTGCACCTACAACCAACCCCCATTATCTCCTAGGAAATGATGGGGTCCCCTTTTTTTGAACTTTATTATCTTGAGCGATACTTGGTTCCTCCTCAAAATTTTGTTAAGTATGAGTAAAGACTTGGTCCATTCTTTAAAGACAGAGAGTTTAAGTTTTCTGATTTTTCTAAGTTTTTTGGATAAGTATGAGTATCGACATAGAAGAAACCAACTCACCAACCGTAGTGGACAATTTCCCAAAACCTGCAACAACAATGGCTAAGTTTTACAAAATACACCACAACAATGGTGAGTTTCCAAAAGGTCACCGCAATGGGTCACCTTATCTTCTAAAAATTTCCATCCTATCCTTATGATATTGTGATGAAGATCTGATTGTTTCACCGACCATTGCAGTGGTGGACACCACTCATGCACCGCAACATGAAAGTGAACTTTGTGGCAAGGAACAAGAAAATTGGTTGCAATGTGAAAGTGGACCTTGTAGTGAGAAATGAAAAAGTACACCGCAAAAAGGGTTGAGAGATTGCAGTGAGGAAAATAAAATACACTAATATAATTGTTTTAGACTTGCAGTGAGAAGATAAAAGGACCATTGGTCGGTGGTTAAGTCCACTTCTCCATCACAACGAAACCTTGAAAAGAGTTGGACCCTACCATGACATAACCCCCCAAAGGATCGAAAAGGTTAGTGAGGAGGGGAGGAAGAAACATAGCATTAGGTCTTTACTATAACTAGATAGTCTCAACTTAGAGGTAATCACTTGTTCTCACATTGAGGAACCACTTGTTATCACCATGTTGACTGGACACGAAGAGTATGGAGCAATTGTGAGCATCTACAATCATCTAGATTCCAGGTGTCCGGTTAAGGTAGGCCCTCCACAACATGTTTGCAATTTTTCTATGAATTTTAGTTTGGCACCCAATGTTAGTAAAGGGATAATGTGAGAATCCTTCAATTGGGAACAACTCAAACTAGCATGTGACCCATCATTTAGGGTTTTTCCTTAGCTTCGAATTTAAGCCTATTAGAATGTGGACCCTAAAGTAACCCTATCTATGTCATTATTTCACCAGTTCCAAGATGCATTGAATAGCACCATATGATTCCGAAGGGAAGTAAATTCTTAAGTTCTCATTTCCCCCTCACAACAAGCATCTAATCAATATTGCAAAGCCTCACCATGGTCTTTTTTATACGTATTTAGACCCTAGGCCCTAGTAGATCCATGGGAGTAAGGAGCAAAGAATTGTTTTTTGGATTGTTTTGTTATGAATGTTAAACCCTCGAATCATGTAGTCCCCTTTACTTAAACGCATGGGAAATATTTTGTAGCTTTGAAACTAGGGAATGAAACAAATAGATAAATCCTATAAATATTTATGAACCTCTCCATCCACACTTAACAGGAAAACACTTCAGATTCATAACACACTCAAAATTAACCAAGTAACTTAGGCATTGATTTTTGAATAGAACTCATAGGCATCACTTATGCAGTCACTTATTTACATTAAATTCTAGACTTTGTTAAACAAGCACCTTTTGAGAGAACAACAAAAAGATTTTGTAGCATAAATATTTCTGATGTGTATATTCCTATAGAATAACCTTAGTACTAACAGTCAAATAAATCATGAATATACCTATTGAATTTCGTAACTACTTTGAGAATACTTGCACCATTTTCAGATCCTAAATTTAGCCTAGTAACCTGAGATAATCATCACTAGAAACATGGACAAAACTCTGATATTGAGGGCTTATTTGAACCATTTTGTTTACCTAAATGTTGGCTTACTTTCATATCATAGTACCATACTTTACTCTATATGGAAAATAATTATGTTTCCAATGGCTCAAGGATTATTCCATGTCTCGCCGAAAGAATGGGAAACAGTCCAATACTATGCAAAAAGTATCCTCTGGCGACGAAATGGAAGAAGAAACAACACTCCAAATATAATATGATGATACCAAAACCATCATCATATGGGGGGGAATGTACCAACTATTCAGAGAAGAAGAATATCAATCATTCAATATAGAAGAGATTATGATATATTAAAACATCATCATGTGATTCATTCTACACAAAGAATCTGCAAGGTCAAAAGTGTTCCCATGTGCAGAACTGATAGGATGGCGTATTCCCAATATTGACACTTGAAGGCATATCCTAAAAAATGTTGCAAGTGAAGGCATTTCCTACTTTCATCCATCCACCATGGAGAAACCTATAAGTTTTTGGAAGCTGAAACCAACAAGATTATGGAATGTGTTAAATCATTGAAACTTGATTACATAGTATTCATCAAGAAAGCGTGGAGCCCAGGCAAATAGTTATTGTTAGGATATTTTAATACTCAATCCTTGTCCTACTTGCATTATTTACCATTTTATAGTACTTAGTGATGTTATTTCCCCCCTAGTGGTGTGTAGATCATGTCATCCAGGACTCAGTATCCACCTAATGTGCCATGCATGCATGATTTTAGGACCACTATAGGCAGTTCCCTACATTTTAGGAGCCAACTCAGTGTTCTAGTTCAATCCACCTGAGTTAGCTTAATCTTGTGGGGGATTTATGCTTCGAATGCCACTGATTGTGGCCTCGTGCGTCCTTTTCTAAGTGATTTGCATGTCAAACTCACTGATGTGTCACCCTTGGTCAGTTAATTGATTGTGTCTTCAGTTAACTGAGTTTTGGTTGAGTTTAACTAAGTTTGGGAGCTCTGGAGCACTGATAGAGGTGAAAATTACTATGCTAGATAAAATGAGTCTCGAATTATACTATGTGATTCGAATTCTCTCCATTATAACATCATTGTTGAATATATTGATTATTGGATCATGTGACATTATTATGTTCCTATCTGAGTTCTCATGCATGATTAATTGTTTGCTCATTTTTATTGCATTTTTCACTATAATTCATATTTTCTACTCATTATTTCTCTGTGAGGTATACTTAGCTCCATGATATACTATGAATTAGAATTTCACATGGTATCAGAGCTCAGTGAGTGTAGGTTGAGCAGCTTCTTTCAGGAGTACACTAGAGGCCTCTGGATTTCCACAGCAAATTCTGGTGCCATTGCATTGAATTCATTGGAGAAATCCTGTGAGGTCTATCCAGGTGTGAAGGATCCAGAAAAATGTGCCTATTGTCCTAAAGCAGTGCTCAATAGTAGTCTATCTCCAAAATTGAGAGCTTTTTGTAGGTTATTGAAAGTGTAGCAGTTGTAGAAGTAGCAATAGAACCACCTTGTATTTGCTCCATCAATTCTAATGGAGAATTCAAACTCTCCTCTCTCTCCCAGGATATTGAAACCCTTCAATTACCTTGATTGGAGAGCTAATATGCATATGGTATTGCGCAACAAGTCAATATACATGGTAACAATGGGAAAGTAGGTCGAACCTCAAGCACTTGTGGAGAAGGCCAAGTATCTTAATAGATTGGATTAAGCATTCGGTTTCATGTGTATTCATATTTCCAGAGATATACTCTTCCACCTCAATGGATTGAAGACTCCAAGAGAGTTATGGTTGAAGTTAGAGACCCTCTTCGGCAAACAATAAAATCTAAGGGTCCATATTCTGGAGAATGAGTTGATTTCTCTTCAACCGAGCAGTTTCAAGACCATCTAACAATTCTTTTCCAAATTCAAATCTCTGGTCATGCAATGCAATAAGCGTGGCATTGAGGATGAGAAGTTGTTTCTATCCATTCTGAGCAAGCTAGGTCCTGAGTTCTCCATCTTTGTCTCTACCTTACATTCAAGGTGAATGTCAATTCCTGGTTGGAAGATTCCATCCTTATATTTTTTCACGGATTTTCTCATCCAAGAACAAGAAAAATTGATCCAGATGGGCACCTTGAAGGCCTCCAAAAATCAATCTCTTGTGGCTGGAGAAGAAAAAAGTGTGAATGGAAAGGGGAATCACAAGGGCAAGGAGAAGAGGCAGTCTGAACCCAAGTAGAATTCCAAGTCTAGTCCATCGGAAGGAGCCTCTAGCTCCAGGAAGGACAAACAAAAGGTATTTGAGAAATCCAAGTGTTCTTATTACAATAAAGGAAACCACCTAGAGAGATATTGCATGCAGAAGAAGATAAATTAGATGACCAAACTTCTTTAACAACACAACATTTCCCTCCCAGAAGGCACAAGAGAGACTGATTCTGGAAGTGAGTATGATGGTCATGAGAGATTCCATGCATTGAAGGATGGATTTTCAAAATCACAAGCATTCATCATAGATTCAGAAACCTCCAACCACATGGTTTCCTCCAAAGAATCATTTTCTTCTCTAGATCTCAAATATGGTATGATTATTCACATGGGAGATAAATCTCATATCTCTTCTGAAGGGAAGGGAACAATACATATGAAGCATGGAAAGTTCAAAAATGTTCTTTTTGTTCCTTCTTTGTCAGCAAATTTGTTGTCTGTGTATCAGATGACTCACACAGGTTGAACGAAGAAAGTGTTCTTTGGTCCTGACACAGTTGAGATTGTAGAGATCTCTTATGGGAATATTATAGCAAAAGGGTTTGAAAACCATGCCTCTAAGGAATATGAATTCTCCCATTTGTTTCCATACTCTTTGCCTACTCCATTAGCATCTGATGAAGATCAAAGTGATATCTCTTTTAATGAAAATGAGGATCAATATATTTATGTTGAGAATAAATTTCAAGGAGATCCATATCTAGATCCAACACATGATCCCAATCCATGGCCAAGGCCAATATGGGATCACAAATTCCTTGTAGCTACTGGGAACACAGTTGGGGATCCATCTGACCATAGAACCACCAGATATCAGTATCAGGAAAACCTTGCACTATGTCATGCAGATCCAAGTCTCTCAAAGAGGTGTTGCATGATGGTTGGGTTTGATCCACAATCCCTTGAAGGCACTTGCAATGGGGGATCTACAACCAAGTACAAATCTTAGTTGGTTGACAAAGGGTACTCAAATTTTCATGATTTGGGCTACAATGAGACATTCTCTCCAGTAGAAAGAAGGGTTCCTAAAAGACCTATTTTTGAAAATACAACTTCGACACAATGGGAGGTACATCAAAGGAGCAAATCCAAATCCAGATCCAGATGTAGCACCTGCATTTCTATCCTACACAGGAGTAGATTGCCAATATTTCTGCAAAGGATTTCATTGAGGATTTTTTTTTCATTCTCTGCTTAGTATGAAGGTTCTTTGAGTTCCCTACTGTTGTTCTTTTTTGAGGGGGGTATTTTTCCCATGAGGTTTTTCCCCATTTCCTTGGTTCATGGACAATTCTTTTATTTTTTATCATTTATTTGATTGTATGGGTGACCTTTGGTCTTAGTAACTAGAACCTAGGATGCGCAAGTATGGATTAAGGGGGGGTGTTAGGATATTTTAATACTCCATCCTTGTCCTACTTGCCTTATTTACCATTTGCTAGTACTTAGTGATGTTATTTACCCCTAGTGGTGTGCATATGTCATATAGGACTCAGTAGCCACCTAATGCACCTTGCATGCATGATTTTAGGACCACTACAGGAAGTTCCCTAATTTTTAGGAGCCAACTCAGTGTTCTAGTTCAGTCCACCTGAGTTAGCTGACTCTTATGGGGGGGTTATGCTCCAAATGCAACTGATTGTGGCCTCATGCTCCCTTTTCTAAGTGATTTGCATGTAAAACTCACTGATATGCCCTCCTTGGTCAGTTAACTGATTTTTTGTTCAGTTAATTGAGTTTTGGTTGAGTTTAACTGAGTTTGGGAGCTCTGGAGCACTAATAGAGGTGACAATTACTATGCTAGATCAACTGAGACTCGAATTCTCCTAGGTGATTCTAATTCTCTCCATTGTAACATCATTGTTGAATATACTGATTATTGGATCATGTGACACTATTCTAATCCTATCTGAGTTCTCATGCATGATTAATTGTCTGCTCATTTTAACTGCAGTTTTCATTGTAATTCATATTTTCTGCTCATTCTTTCTTTGTGAGGTATATTCAGCTCCATGATTTTTTATGAATTATAATTTCATATTTATTTCATAAGGAAAGTGGTGAATACAAAACCAAATGGATAAAGCAAACTTATCGAATGAGCATTTCACTTTTATGTATACTACATGGGGAAGCATATGTGCTACACTTCATGTTAGACTAGACTCCCCTATTGTATCATGTGATTATGCTCGCCACAAGATTCAAATGGAAAAATATCATTTTCTTCCAACATGGAAGATATGGTTTAGAGTGTACAGGATGGCCTTCTCTTGCAACTATCTAACTTTCATATGCCTTCATATCTATTGGATGCAGTTTGCATCCTAAACAATTTCCTTGACATGGGATGGAAATGGATCCCCTTAGAGTCACCTATTAATGCTTATTATCAGTCTCTGTGGGAACATAATCATTTTATCTATTATAACTGGATATACAAGGATTTCCTCATGTCGTGTCTACACGAACATATATAGGAAATCGCCCGGGTGCATGTCGAATAACGAAATTGATATGGTGGACATAATAGGAGAATGGTACCTGACTGAGGGAGGAACGTATTTACAAATTTATGGAGGATTAAATGCCTCATATATTTTTCCCAAGTACGTCAAAGACTATATGGTCCTTAGGGAAATTGTGAGATAGACATTCCTAGGTGCTAGCTTCTCTCGCAAACACTAAAACAACATCGTGGCCACCCCTACCAATAGTAGTAGGAGCATAAAAGATAACTAAAGTAAAGGAGGATTTGGATCTAACTAAAGACTTGGAAATATTTCACTTTGTCCAAGGAAATTTCCAAAGAAATGATGGTCATGGAAAGGTTACAAACCACTACGTGACTACTAAGTTCTACTAGCCATCTACATACCATTTTTGTGCAGAAGAAGAGATATATAGATGGGATCAAACTCTAATGGACTTAGCCAAAATATTGAAGAAGGTAAAAGGTACAGAAATGGATACCATTGGTAGGGAAACAGAGACAACCTGGGAAGGTATGTGAGAAGAAGAACAATAGAGCTTATTGGAGAAGGCCACAAAAATCTTTGAGGAGGAGAACAGAAGAAAGGTTTAAGCAAAAGCGCGATGGTTGGAAGAATTAAAGAAGGAAAAAGAAGAGGAACAAGCCAAGAATAAATAAGAAGTAGAAGCTAAATGGGCATATTTACAAATAAAATCCAAGGAAAAATATCTAGAAAAGAAGGGGCATGTTGAAAAAGATAGACAGGAAGAGCTACAGTAGAATGCCAAGGAACTAAAAGAGAAAGAGGAAGCTCGAACGAAAGATGAGGAGAAAAATAAATAATAAGAGATTCAAAAGAAGACAGAAGAATATCTCAAGGCATATGAAGAAGCGCAAAGAAAATTCTAAGGTGGAACAAAAGAAGAATGAATGAGTGCAAGATAGTGGACCACAAGATATGGGCATAGAGACACCTACCACCAGTTATGTCATTCTTATCACCAGGGACACTTCCCTCTGAAAGAGCTTGGTTTTAGTGCATACACGCCATCTAAGGAGGATTCAGTGGCTTAGATAAGTCCATTTTTTATCGACCCAAAGAAGAAAAAATTTATGCAAAGGATGCATAAGAAACTCAAGCTCCCCACACAGCTTGAGATGGTCATCACTCAGGGAAATCATGTATTTAAACATACTGATGAAGAACCATAATTTATGGCATAAGTGGATATGGACACCACCTTGACAAGATCAAGTTGTCGGGGATAGAATCCTGACAGCGACAAAACACTTAAAATCCAATGAAATTTCCTAAAAGGACCTTCGAAGAAATTCAGTTGGACTATGCCACCCTAGACAACTGTCAAAAGGTTGGAACAATACTGCAGAAAGATGTTACTACTTCCCTTAATAAATTTAAAATTATATGCACATGTTTTGAGAAAGAATTTGAAAGATGTCAACTACCACCCTGAGGGAACTTCCAAGAAACCATTCCAAAGGAGTAGTAGTTGGAATAATTGAGAACAATCATTAAAGATGAGGACATCAAAACCATCAGAAGCACATTGCAAGTCACTAGATAGGAATTAAAAGATCATGTTGGGATACCGACACAAAAATTTCATTTCATGACCACGTGTCATACTTCCACCACTAAAGGGTTAACCTCATTAGCTAGAGAGGCAATTGCTCACAAATTTTCCCTACATTTACTAGTGCTTCGATAGTTGAATGTCATTTCATATGACTATGAATTATGGGATTAGTTTATTAAATACCAAAGAAATGCTCCCTCTTAGAATTATGTAATTTAATTTTTTCTTTCATTTCTTTAGGAGAGAATGTAAACTTAAAGTGACAAATGCCTAAGGAACCCAAGGGTTGTAACTAACTTTGGGAATCTGAAAAGTAATTTGGTAGTTACTTTGTAAAAGGTTATAAAGAAAGATGAAAGGGAGAAAACGAGACTTTTTGTTAGAGACCTTTTGCTGCTCATTTGATGTAAGAATTATTTTTATGAATGAATACAAAGGATATTGGACTTAAGTTTTGGAATGGAACTATGATTTTGATGAATATGAATGTCATGGAATTGCTTCTTGTTCTATATTTTTCCCATATGCAGTAAGAATTTTTTTATTTCTGTTTGATTGTTCTTATAGTCTTTCTATTTCCTATTGTATATGCATTTTCATAGTATATTTGCTTTCTAAAAGTTGTAAATGCATAATGTTATAATGTTGTGATTATTCCAAGGTGCTCATATCATTCTGTCATTGTTATACATTTCTAGTATTGCAGTTATATGTTCCATAATATGTATCTTAATATTATTTACTGCTAGTTCCTTTAATGTTTCTTTTATCTAGGATATATTAGGATAGTGTAGCACTACACTTTAAGTTAAAGCATACTACATCTCATCCTCTTAAAATAAAACCCTAAAAAATGGATCGGGCTGCAAGCGATGAAAACCCTAACTAGTGAATAGTAGTTGGGATAGAATCTAGACGAGTTCCCTATTCCAAATGGTTTAATGTCTAATTAGGACTTTCTATCAGGGAGAACCCCTATTGTCGACGCAAGCACATTTCTGGACGTCAACAGTTTTGGTTCTAGAAGGAGGGACGCTAGTGCATAGATGTAAGAGGAATTCCTCTCTCCCATGGATATTTCTATGTATCCCCATCTAGAAATTTTTAGCCTAAAAGTTCAATTCCACAAGGGGTAGAAACTAGACACGATACTGATAACTTTGAAGATAGTAACCCTGAGTTGGAGCCACCTGAATATTCACCTGAACATTTTTATGCAATTTCACATCAAGAACTCAATCATTTCCATCGATTTACCAAGACATACACAAAGCAGATAGGAAATCTACTTATAGATCCTTTATTATATAGGTGACGTGCTTCTCAAAATAAAGTTGTAGAAACGAAAGAATAAGTATTTGTTGATTCTCTAGAGGGTTTCGTATGTTTGACATTACAAGGATTCATGATCCTCTTGATCAGATTGGACCATCATCTCTTGAATCTCCTCATTCGCAGCATACTCTTTCACCTCTAGAATCGCCTCCACATATCATTTTTTTATATATAAAAACCTATATCTGTTGAGTAGTTGACAAGAGCTAGTGTGTTTTACATTGTAATGCCCTGGTGCATTATGTCATGTTAGACGCACATGTGAGTTATTTCATAAAATAAAATAAACACATAGTATTTCCTCCATTTGTATAGTATTTTGACCTCAGGTCCATGTGATATTTGTATGCATCAGTGCATCCTATATGTTCATGCATTGGTGAGTTATTACAAAAGTTGTTTTCCTTGTAGTGTGTCATAGGGAAAATTATAGGGGTGGAATTAAAGAGGTTAAAAAATGGTGGGTGAATTTTTAATATAGATTTTTTTTAATTTAATAAATTAGTCCAATATTTATTAAAGAAATAATAATGAGAGAGAAAATTGCCAACTCCCATAGACAGGGAAAAAAATGGTTTATCCATCTCAAATATACCTCAAATCCTGACTTCACCCTGGATTTATAGTAAAAACCTTGATAAATACTTCCATCGCCCCAGATTTTCAGTAATGGAGGATTCCCAAGGTTGAATCACCCCTTGATTTTCATTAATGGAGGATGCCCAGGGTTGAATCACCCCTCAATTTTCATTAATGGAGTTTTTCTTTTCCCAAATCACCCTTTGATTTTCATTAATGGAAGCTTCCATTAGTAATTTAGTGATTTCAACCTCCATGAAATGAGGAATTTGGGTGTTTCTGATGATTTTTTTTTAATTAAAAATGGTCCATATTTGGGGAAAATCGAGAACGAGAGGAATGATTTCATCCCTATACAATGCCTCAGGACTCATGAGTGCATTTGTTTAACCGGTTTCCATCTCCTTCTGTTGCTTAATCTGCTTTGGTCATTTTCTAATTTTTCGACTTTCGAGCAATCACATTATACACAGTTGGAAGTTGGAAGGTGCCTATGCCCCTATGAATGTATGGTTCTGACTGTTATGTGGGTTGGTGGGTCTATTCCAATATAAGGTCAATCCATGGTTTGTTGTGATTCATATGCTTAGAAAGAATGCAGTTCTTTTTTTAGTCATGGAGTGAATCCATGG
This sequence comes from Larix kaempferi, assembly GCA_027924585.1. Classification (NCBI taxonomy): domain Eukaryota; kingdom Viridiplantae; phylum Streptophyta; class Pinopsida; order Pinales; family Pinaceae; genus Larix; species Larix kaempferi. Next base: position 6,342,767 of record BSBM01000376.1, read on the forward strand.
TTAGGTCATATAATGAATTAATGGATGACTTTGGTCATGGAATGAATAAATGATGATTTTGACTGTGGTGTGTGTGTTCACAAAGAATGCAGGTTCTTGGTATGTGCTCATAGGATTAATTAATGATAAACAAGGTTGTGATGTTTGTGTTTAAATATATTGCTTGTTCTTATTATGTGGTCATAGAATGGGTTAATGGATGAACTTAACTATGATGTAGGTGTTCATGGAAAATGTTGGTTCTAAGTCTTAGCTCATATATTAAATGAATGGATGATTTTGGCTATGATATGCGTCCTCATGGAGAATGTTGGTTCTCAGTGATAGTAGGAATTAATGAATGATTTTGATTGTGGTGTTTTTGTTCACGGAGAATGGCGGTTCTCGAAATGTGGTCTAGAATGAAATAATGGATGAGTTTGACTGTGATTAATGTATTCTTGGGGAATGTTGGATTTGAGTGTGTGGCAATAGAATGAATGAATGTATGTACTGAGTCTAATTTTCACGTCTATGTCCATTTATAATGTTGATTCTCATGAGGTAATGAAATGAGATCAGTCCCTGGTCAAAGAATGGATTAATGGATTTTTTTGTTGTATTGGGTGTTTATGGAGATTGTGGATGCTTTGAATTTTTTTAAATTCTCAAGAATAATGCATTAGTAGATGTTGTATTGTGATTGAGACATTTACAAACAATGCAGGTCCTCTATTTGTAGTCATAGAATGAATGAAACCAAGGTTTTGGTTGTCATTTGTTCTTGAGAAGGTTATTGGTTGTTCGTATGATTGAAGAATGCCAAAATGGCTATTTTTTAATTGGGATTCATAGATGGGAAGAATGTGGATTCTTGATTTATGGTTTTCAGTATGATGGAGTGTGTTTTTTGCTATAATTATATATAGGATGAATGTCGGTTTTCAATTTTTGCTCATGAAATGCATGAAAGGAGTTTTGGATTTTTTCGCTATGATTTATGCTCAAAAAATGCGGGCTCTTGGTGTTAGTTATATAATGTGTGATAATTGATGTTCGACTAGGTTTAGACACAAGAAGAATGTGGGTTCCTAGTTTATGATAATCTAAATTTGTATGATTTTTTTATAACTGTAATATGTACATAGGAAGAATGTTGGTTCTTGGTTAATGACTTTAGAATGAATGAATTGTTTGCTTTTGACAGTGATTTACTGATGGGACAAATAATGCGACCTCTCAATTTATGCTTAATGAATATATGAATATTTTTTATGTGATTGATGATCGAGAAGGATGTCAGTTCTCGATTTTTTCATTATCAAATGCACAATTCAATGGTTTTGGATCTAGTTCAATGTCGATTGCAATATATATAGCCTCAATTTCCATTGTCTGTGTTCAAAGAGTATGCACAATATTTGACATAAAAAAATAGTGTTGATTGATTTATGTTTAGGAAGAATGTCAGTTCTAGTTGTCGATTGGGTTAATAGTTAGTTTGACCATAGTTTTCACCCTCGAGTGGAAGGCAAGTTCTCAGTTTATGGTGATTGAATGAATGTATGGATGCTTTACTATTAGTAATGCTAAATAAATAATTTGTCTCAAAGTCGTGGGAATAGAATGCATGTCTGGTTAATTTCTTTGTTCATGGGATGAACTGAGTGGTTTGGGCCCTTTTCTAATCCATACTACATATAAATTGTAATTCATGATGTACATGATTTTTTTTGTCTCAACAACTATACATATGCGTAACTTCTGAATAAAACAAACATATTTTATTGTGATTTACAAACTATGTCTACACTCATTTATGGATATACTTTTGAGCCAAGAAGGTTTGCACCTACCTACAGTTAATAGGATGTAATGGGAGATTGTTTGATTATTCTTGTTACACAGAAGACTAATGGTTTTGGGGGTATGGTTATAAAATAGACCGTGGTGAATGAATGAATGTTTGGTAAGCAAGTGACTCTAAACAAAAGTGTGAGTTTCCATGACTAGATTATTTGTTGCACAACTATCTCCAAAGTATGAATAAATTGACTTAGATCAATCATTTTGACCATACTTTATTATACATTCATGTTTATAGATTAAATAAATGGATAGTTTGACTATAATTTATATACTCAGTAGGAATGTGGGTTGTTAGTCTTATAGTAAGAGAATGGAAGAGTGGATGCTTTGACTATTATTGGTTAGTGAGAAAGTGGGTTCTTGGTGTATTTTCAGAGCCATAATTAGTTAACATTTTGACTGTTATGATCAGAAAGAGTTGTGTTCTTGAGGTTTTTGTTTTGACTATGAGGTATGTTTTAAGAAAGAATGTGTTTCCTAGATTATGGTGTTGGAATGAATGGAAGGATTTTTTGAATGTGGTCTATGCTTAAGGAGCATTTGAATTCTGACTTCATGGATATAGAACTCATGAATGATTAGTTATGGACTCTGATTTAAATAGGAAGAATGTAGACATGTTCTCAATTTATAGTTTTACAATGCAACAATGATTATTTTTATTTGAGACTTCACCTAGGAAGAATGTTGGTTGTCTGTCTATGTTTACTGAATAGGAAAATGGTTTCCATGCTTTATGAAGGGTACTAATATGGGTTGAATAGTAATGATGGTATACCAAATTTTTTTTATTAAGTTTTAACCTTTACCAAATAAACAAGATGTGGGTTCTCTATTTTTATTCAGGGAACAGATCAATGAATGGTCTTGACTATCTTCTATGCAAAGAAAGAGCCATATTCTAATATTCAGATAATAAATTTTATTCTCTTTTGTGTATTATATACAGGATAATTTGGATTGTTTTCTATATTTATGTGAAAATGAATGCTTGGTTTTGTGCACATATTTGACTTGGGAGGTTTATGGGTTTTCTTTTACATGTCCTGGGAATGAACTAACAGTCCTTTCCGCAATGATTTTTGTGCATATAAGCTCAGTGGCCTCTTTAGTTTTATTTAGATGTGATTGAATGATTTTTCCTCGATTTGCACTCAGAGTGATGTTTTTCATTTGTTTTTATTGATTAAATGAGTGATTATGTTTGGCTATGATCTGCTACAATGAAAATCGCTTTCTTTGTTTTATGTTTGTGAATGAACACATGGTTGTCATTGTGAGTTCTCTATTATGATTCAAAGAATAGATCAATGAATGGTCTTGATGGTTTTCTATGTCAAGAAATAGATGTTTGTTTAATATTCATATAATGAATTGTATTCTCTTTTGTGTATCATATGCAGGATAATTTGGATAATTTTATTTGTTTATTGTGAGAATGAATCCTTGGTTTTGTGCACAAATTAAACTTGGGAGGTTCATGGTTCTTCTTTACATGTTCTGGAGATGAACTGGCAATCCTTTTAGCAATGATTTCGCACACATAAGTGATGTGGGATCTTTGGTTCTACTTCAAATATGTGATTGAATGAGTGCTTGGATTTGCATTGAGAGTGATGTTTTTCTTGTGTTTATATTAAGTAAATGAATCAATATGTATGGATATGACTTGCTACAATGAAAACCGGTTTCTATATTTAATGTTTGGAAATGAATAGATGGTTTAGATAGTGATTTAATTTCAGGAAAAAACTGGAAGACTATATTTTGTGTTTGTGATTAGAATATGAATGTATTTTGTGGGTTGAATCTTTGGAAAAATGTGGGTTTCCATATTTGTGTTGGGTGTTGATGTATATGTAGCTTCAGAATGTATTTTACCCATGTATATTGTATTCCTATAGAGGTGTTATTATTCCTCTATACGGAAGTGTTTGTATTCCTATAGAGATATTATTATTCCTCTATACGGAAGTGTCGTCATTTATATTGTAAGTGTCGCAACTTATACTTGATGGGTTATTATACCACCTTGATGGGGTCGGCCCTGTATGAGTCATGTGGGTAAATGGGTTATTAGACCACCAAGTGTGGGGTCGGCCCGGATTAATGTAACCATGGGTTATTAGGCTAAGTTAGACGAGTCAGCCCCACTGGTTTATTGGGAAGGACAGGAACAAGTATAAATAGAGATCGGGAGATCTCTATTTGATCATCTCATTACTCACTCTTCCATCACTCGGAAAGTGGCGCACATGTGAGGAGGAGGATCAGCTGCTAGGAGAAGACTATCTCGTGTACTTTGGTTGCATCATTGCTCTTTCTATCTCCGAGGAAGTTGTGGGGTTTTTCACCTTCTTGGTTTTCCCCAGTGAAACTATGTGTCTCTTGTGTGCTTGCATTATTGTGTCCATGATTGATATGCTGTACATGTTATTCTCTCAGTTAAGATCTTAGATCAGATTGAAATTTATGAAAAACTAACATGGTATTAGATCTAGCCTGAAAGAAGGCATGGTATGGCATTTATGACACTAAGTTGGTGCACTTGTGAAGCTTGGGCTTGATATAGCAAAAACTAGTCATCGTAGCACTTTCACTATAAATCCATTTTGATGAAGTTTCATGATCGAAAATTTTTATAGGTCTAATATAAGATCCAATGTACCTTGTGTCTGAAGCACAACTTATAATCCGTTGTACTTTGTGTTTTATGATCTGTACAATCTAGGGTTTCCACCTCTTCCAGATCTCAGTCATAAACAGGTGACCTAGGAAAAAAGGTCACAACTTGGGCGAGGAAGCTCCAAATGAAATTTAGTAAAAGTGATAGGTAGGGCACATACTGTACTTTCACAGGCCGAAAGTGAACTAGTGACACGTGGCACTCCGTACAAGTTCGCTCTCCTGTTTTATCCCATAAACAGGTCACGTTGCGACACTTGGCATAAGTCTCTCTCAGAGAATACATTTGAGGTCAAAAATATGGGTTTGGAAAGATAACAAGTCAGGGTACCACAGGAAAAATTTTCAAACCCTGTAGATCTGAAATTTTGGAATTACACCAGAAACAATTAGGTGCATATTTCTGTCAAAATAGAATTGGATTTTGAGCACCTTCATTCATGGCTCCGGGAATTTAGGGTTTTGGAGAATGTTGGAATTTTTTGTATCGGAGACCACGGTTGGATGCTCCTCATAAAAATCAAAATTTAGAAACCAATATCAAATTTTTTGGTTGGGCAGAAGGCCGGGCTTGATCAAACCCTAGTTCAGAACTTTGATCGGAAAAGTGGAAAATTAGGGCTTCTGCAAAAGTTGGAATTTTTTAAGTCTGTGACCACGGCTGGAAGCTCCTTAGAAAAATTGAAGTTTAGAGCTTTGGATCGAACTTTTTGGTTGGGAAGAAGGGTGGGATTTATCAAACCCTAGTTCGGGATCCTGTCTAGAAGATTCAAAAGTTTCAAAGACAATTTTGAGGGGTGAAACTTTGCAGTTTTCAAATTCTGAGTATACCAGGTTGATCAGCTCATCAAGGCACATCTTTCTATCCTTTCAGAAGTTTGAAATTCAAAGTTTGAATTTTTAGGGTTTTCCTAACAAACCCTAATCCAGCTCTAGATCCAGTTTCTGCAAATCAAGTGGATTGGGTTAATCCTAGAAGAAAATGGATTGGTCACCTGCATAAGTGAAGAAGTTCCAGTTTCAAAGGGAGATAAGGCTAAGGCCTTACATAAGAAGATTGCAAGCAATCTCAATAGGTATGACTTATCGAGGTATGTTTCGAGATCTGTTCATGATTACGTTTATGGTATGTTTGTCTTCATTAAGGTTAGTACAATCTTGATTAACTTTAGACTTGTCGTATCACCTTAATAAAATTATGACTACATGATAGAAGATATTCATTGATTAGGGTTTTGACACTTATGATTGTACTAATGCATTGTGGTGTTGTATGAGGTTGATGTTGTCTGCTAACATGAAAGATACATCAAGAAAGACAAATCATGTTCTATTTCAAGAACATATGACCATGGTGACATGAAGACAAAGGTTCATCCATTGCCATGGATCACATAGAAGATCTACTTATGAGGTATGTATAACTTGGTTCTATAATGGTTAACCTATGAGATATGCAGGTTACTATCACAAGTCACTTAAGAGAACAAGAAGACATCATGTGGGTATGTCAGACAATAACCAGCTAACATATCAATCCGGGTATGTTTTTCCTATATCAAGTTAAAATCCTACCTTGTGTTAGGATATCTTATATAAGTATACTTGGCATGATTGATTATGATTATTCATGAAGTTATAGGTTTGAGTAATGATGGGTTTAGGCATATTATGTTTCTTACTTTAATTGATGATATGACTAACCAGAAGAGTCCTATATAAACCTTGAATACTAATGTTTATTATATGTGTTTAAAATGATCATTACTATACATGTTTAAGATTATTGTGTTTCTGATACTATTGAGATTATACTAATAAATGTATGATTATGTATGAGATCTTGAGGATATCACAATAATGATACTTGTAAGCATGCATAGTGATCGAGGATGGATATAAGTTCAAGGACAGGTAATCCAGGAAGCAAAGATCAAGAGGGAGCACACTCCAGTAGTTTTTGCAAGGATGCAAATATTCAGAGGGAGTAGACCACTTCTCACAATCCACGTCAAAATGGAGTTGCAGAAAGGAAGAAAACATTGAGAGGGATTCAACACAACAAACAAACAAAGATAAGTATTTGAATTATCATTTCTTCATATTTGATTGTTTAAATAATAATGTTCAATGATGTATACACTGATGTTCCTAGAATTAGGCTGTGTATTTTGGCAAATTAGAATAATTGCATTAATGAACAGCATACTACTAATATGCATGTAATGGGTAAGTGGCCTATGGCACTGTACAACATTCCATTGCTACTTATCTAGAATGAAACCTCTTTGCTGACATGTTGAGAGTTGTGCACACTCTTAAACAATGTTCTGGTAGAGATTGGAAGGCATCTAGAAAGTTACGGGATATGGATAAATGTTGTAATGAAGTATTGGCTAAGATAATTGCATGACTGTATGACATATTTATGTGTAAGAATTTGTTATGAAAACAATGAGATGTTTCTAATCATGCAATTTAACTTGTTTTGTAGGAAAGATCGTATACCATCACCTACAAAAGAAGGACTACAACATTTGTTCAGCAACAAAGTTATCTATTGAAGATATTGAAGTTCCTAGGATCCGAGAATTATGCCATGATCGAGGAGTACTAGTCGATCATGAAGAATGATGTTTGGGATGCAGTCCCAAGACCTGAAGGGAAGTCTGTTGTGACTTCCAAATGGATCTATAAGATCAAGCATGCTGCAGATGGTAGCATGGAGAAATACAAAACGAGGTTTGTAGCTCGTGGCTTCTCCTAGAAAGAGGGATTGAGTATGAAGAGACTTCTACACCTATAGCCAGGCACACTTTCATCAGATCAGTACTTGCTCTGGCTGCAGTGATGAAATGGAAGATACACCAGATGGATGTCAAGACAGCTTTCTTGAATGGTGTAGTCGAAGAGGAAGTGTATGTAGAGCAGCCACTTGGTTTTGAGACACATGACAAGGAGTCATATGTCTATAGATTGGAGAAAGCCTTTTATGGCTTGAAGCAAGCTCCTAGGACTTGGTATGGTAGGATGGACAGTTTCCTATCCAGTTTGGGATTTACCAAGAGTAAAGCAGATTCCAACCTTTACTACAAGGTTGAGGAAGGAAATCTTGTGATACTACTTTTGTATGTGGATGACCTGTTTGTTATAGGTAAGGATGGATTGATTGCCGATACCAAGAGGAAGCTTGCTGTCGATTTCGAGATGAAGGACTTGGGGGTGATGCACTATTTTCTAGGAATGGAGGTGTGGTAGAGTGCAAATGGGATCTTCCTTGGACAAGGGAAGTATGCAGTAGAGATCCTGAAGGGGTTTGGGATGACGGACTGCAAGGCCATGGCCACACCTATGGCATCGAACCTGAAGCTTTTGTGTGGTGCTTCATCTAAGCCAGTTGATGTCATGATGTATCATCAGATGATTGGGTCCTTGATGTACCTGACGAATATGAGACCAGATATTTGCTTTGTGGTGAACACATTGAGCCAGTTCCTGACGGATCCCAGAGGTGTTCACCTGGTTACTGTAAAGCATATTCTGAGGTACCTGAAGGGTACGGTTAATTATGGGCTCAAGTATGATGCGAATCAAAAGCTTGACCTGCAGGGTTATTTTGATTCAGATTGGGAAGGCAGTACTGCAGATAGGAAGAGCACTTCTGGGTGTTGCTTCAATATGGGATCAGGTGTGATCTCTTGGTTTAGCAGGAAGCAGTCCTGCGTAGCACTGAGTATAGCTGAAGCAAAGTATGTTGCAGCTTGTTCGGCTAGTTGTGAGGCAGTATGGATGAGGAAGCTAATGTCTGAGTTATTTGATCTCCTGTTGGATGCTACTGGTATCTTTTGTGACAACCAGAGTTGTGTGAAGATGTCTGAGAACCCAGTTTTCCATGACAGGTCGAAGCACATTGAGATCAAATATCACTATATTAGGGATATGGTGTAGAGAGGAGCAGTGAAGCTCCTGTATGTTTCTCCATATGACATGCATTAGGACGATGTAGTGATGATGACCAGGAGGATCATGTACATCAGGATGATGTATGGTGAGTATTAGGTTGATACTCTGTGGCCGTGGATAGGTTGTGCAAGGGTAGCATGTAATAAGTCCTGGAGATCTGGATAAGATGAAAAAGGCCTCAGATGCTCTTTAGAGATATTGCTTGGCAAGACACTCTTTTAAGGTTTTGCTATACCACATGTAATAAGTCCTGGAGATCTGGACAGGATGAAAAAGGCCTCAAATGCTCTTTAGAGATCTTGCTTGGAAAGACACTCTTTTAAGGTTTTGTGGGGACCACATGTATTAAGTCCTGGAGATCTGGATAGGATGAAAAAGGCCTTAGATGCTCTTTAGAGATATTGCTTGGAAAGACACTCTTTTAAGGTTTTGTGGTAGGGGTCACATGTAATAAGTCCTGGAGATCTGGACAGGATGAAAAAGGCTTCAGATGCTCTTTAAAGATCTTGCTTAGTAGGACACTCTTTTAAGGTTTTGTGACAGTCACATGTAAAAGATCCTGGGATATCCGATAGGTTGAGCTGTGTGCTCATAAAATTCTTGGGATGCTCTTTCGAGGTTTTGTTGACGCATGTAATCAGTCCTAAGGATTCCACAGTATGGCCAGTGATGATGAAGACCTATAGGTGGTGGGCCTACATCCAGTATGAAAAAGGACTGGCTCTGTAGAACTTCCTATGATGAGTTGATTCAGAGATTGATTGAGATAGCAGCAGCAGTGACGACGATTATGATTCAATGACGATTATCCAGTGACAATGATCCAGAAAAGAAGACTTGTGCTAGCAGATCTATGTCGAGAAATACCTTCCTAGTTAAGAGGGAGTGTTATGTATATGTAACTTCAGAATGTATTTTACCCATGTATATTGTATTCCTATAGAGATGTTATTATTCCTCTATACGGAGTGTCATCATTTATATTGTAAGTGTCGTAACTTATACTTGATGGGTTATTAGACCACCTTGATGGGGTCGGCCCTGTATGAGTCATGTGGGTAAATGGGTTATCAGACCACCAAGTGTGGGGTCTGCCCGGATTAATGTAACCATGGGTTATTAGGCTAAGTTAGACAAGTCGTCCCCACTGGTTTATTGGGCAGGACAGGACAAGTATAAATAGAGATCAGGAGATCTCTATTTGATCATCTCATTACTCACTCTTCCATCACTCAGAAAGTGGCACACATGTGAGGAGGAGGATCAGCTGCTAGGAGAAGACTATCTCATGTACTTTGGTTGTATCATTGCTCTTTCTATCTCTCAGGAAGTTGCGGGGTTTTTCACCTTCTTGGTTTTCCCCGGTGAAACTCTGTGTATCTTGTGTGCTTGCATTATTATGTCCACGATTGATATGCTGTATATATGCTTTATAGGTTATTCTCTCAGTTAAGATCTTAGATCAGATTGAAATTTCTGAAAAACTAACATTGGGGAAGGAAGCTTCTTTTTTCTTATACTTGGGGAGTTTATCAATCACTTGGTTTTCCTTTGATTGATATAAACGAAATATGGATTTCTGTTGTCCAGTACGTTTGGATTTATTTAGTTTAATCAGAAGCATATGAGTTATGTGTTCCATTTCCAGTAAACAAATTGATGAATTATTGGCCATGATGATGGAATTAATGTGGTTTCATGTTTTTGTTCAAGGAATGATACAGACATCAGAGAATCACTATATGCCTCCTATGCATCAAAATATTTTTATGAAAACCTCATTGACACATATACATAGCTTTGGTGGAGGAGCTAGTATGGGAGGCTTCAATTTCCCAATCCCTAGAATAATTACTAAAAATATTGACATGATAGGTGGAGATTGTTCAACATAGCTTCTCCACATCATGTGGGAATACAATAACCCTAAAAAAATTCATCTCTTTCCCTTATTACGAGTTCAGGTCTCTCTTCTCCATTTGAATCTCCTGCCTCCAGTGATGGAGCTCAAGGGAAACTAGCTACCCGTTTCTTTCCTGGAATGACAAGTGGGTATCTAACTACTAGTGGAAGAGAAAGAGAAGTGTTTTTGTTGAAAGATGACATTTTTTCATATTTTAGTGCTGATACATTTGAATCTAGCGAGTTTATGACAAGCATGGATAGACTTGAAGCTAGGGATTTTATGAAAATAAGGGATACAATTGAATCTAGGGAGCTTCTGATTGGAAGGAATAACATTATCCCTAATTCAAATATTCTCAATTATGCCAATTCATCATGTTTACGATATGGGATGAGAAGTACATTAACTTCTATCATGATGATTTCTAGCCAGTATCCTTTCTTGCAGGAAGCTGAAGCTTCAAATCAGAATACACCTATTGGCTCCCCACAATGTCATGGAGGAGTTGGTTGATCTAGTTTTCTTCTAGTCAAAGCTAGCTTACTTTTTCTAATTCTAAGTAGTGCCGTCAACTGCAATTTTTCTATTGAACTAGATTGCCTGGTCTATTTTGTTAGTTTTCTTAGAAATATTTTGCATAGAATATTTTTGCAATGTTTCCTTCTTAGGCTTTCCTTGTCATGATAGAATTACTACATGAAATTATGACTTAACTGGTTCTTTCTCCCAACTTTTGATGAGTACGAGGAATACCACTTCTACCTTTTTAATTTCTTTTATTTTAATCATGCTATGTAGCAAATAGTTAACTAGTCAATTATGTCTCTGAACCTTCTTACTACTAAAATTCAAAGTGCATATTAATTGCAGGATTGGATTCTCCAAAAGATGGTTGAATTGAAATGTCCAAGATTGACATATTTTATTGGAAAACTGCTCACTGTTATAGATGCAAGAGCTTAACAAGTTCTAATTTTTGTAAAAATGACAACTTGGACAATAGATTTGAAATAAATTGATATTTCAAGGCTCTTTTATCTGAAGATTCCATTTGAAATACTTTTCCTATAAGCATACTTATTTGTGCAAAACAATTTGTGAACTTTTTGGATCAGTTTATTCATTTCAACTTTTCATTCTTTCCTGACTGTTGTTCTTATGCTATGGTTTTTTGCATCTTATCTAGTACATTCTTATTGAGTTGAAGTATTTTAGATTTGGCTAGATTCTCTATGGAAAAAGTAGATTTGCTTACAATAAGTTATGGGCTTAGTGTAAAGGAATTGTTGCAAATGATAAAAGTACTGGATTTCTATTGGAATTGGGGTATAGTTAACTAGTCATGAGACCTTTGAATTGAATATGTTCAAATTGGTTTCACATTTATTCCCTCTTAAAATCGAAGGAATCTTTATTTTTGTAATTAACTTGCTAGCAAGTGTGCGCTTCTTGATTGAGGATAGAACTTACAAAACTTGAAAGAATCCCTTGGCTAAGAGGATTCTACTAGGGGAAATCTACTTAGGGTTTGCACCTAACCAAATCTCTAAGGAGTCCTTACGTAGGTGAAGAAGCCCAATTGCACAAGTGATACTTCCCACAAGGTGAACATGTCGTTGAGGTCATGCATTTCTTTTTATCTGGAAGTGCTAAGAAGAACATGCTTGAATCATTGTGCAACATAATAAGGACTTTCTTCAACTTAGAAGTTAGCAATGTGAAGGCTATCTATTCTATGAAATTAACTTGAGGATAAATTGAAAGAAAATAAGTGAGGTTAAATCATTAACCCGAAGTGTGTTAATGGATGTTTGCTTTAACCTATTCATTACAAATTTTCCTATCACTTTATCAATATAGCATCTATTGGAATATATATGTACCAATGCTTTATCACTTTTTACTATTTACAACAAGTATAACATAAACCATCAACAAGAAGTTAACCATATATATATGAAACACGATATTGATAAATCATCGAAGAATTTACATGAATATTGAGGAGACACCAATCTCCAAGATTTATGAGCACCAACTCAAAGGAGGCTACAACCCCCTAGTTTATCATGTCCAACTAAAACACGGGGGCTTCACTCAATAAACAACTATCATAGCACGTTCGTTCGTTGCATATGAAACAATACCCCTAATTTCACTAAATATTGGAAAATACCTTCCAAAATCGTTTTTTTTTTACCCCCTCCCAATATGCCTTCCCAATTTAAAAAAAAAAACCTATTTTCACTAGATATTGTATGTATCAACTTTTTCATTAACATTTTTTATACCCATTTATATTTCTACCTAGTATATTGATATGATACCCCTCGTATGACCCCACATGCATTCTACAATGCACCTTGCTGCTTTCGATGTATATCGTGGATGCACATTAATTCACCCACAATTCAATTACTCAACCACATATCATTATGATTTGCAACATCTAATGGTCTAATGAAGAGAGAGGAGATCACTTCTTGAATGTCACTAGAGCCAATGCACATAGTACAACATTTAAATTGCATATTGCAGTTCCCCAATCACTGACTAAGCCTGTTGTGAGCAAGATATCCAAGCCCCCAGGGCCTGTAACAAGATCTAGGAGGATGAATAAACCTCCCAAGGCCTGTAATAGGCGTGAGTGATTGGGTATTCAATCCCCCAAGGCCTATCGAGGGCCTATAACAAGCCCTAGAGGCTTAGAGCCTCCCAGGGCTATTGGTAACAACTGGCTGAGTGCTGTTGGTAACAATTGGCTGTCACTGACCACTATCTCTCGACTATGATCAACTGGAAACCCACTTCACCACGAAACCCCTAGCCTCAAGCATGCCTCAAGACGCGATTTCCATGCGTACTCGTAAGCCCGAGCCTTGCCTCAACCCGATTTCTCATTTGGCTGTGATCCCGCCATCTCCATTTGGCGGATATTTGTCAGCTCGCCCATATAAAAAAGACCCCAAAGTATTTTTGTATTGTTACATTAAATAAAAAAAACCATTTGCCCCTTAATATATACGCAATATAATTTTTAGGTTTTCATGAATATTTAATACCACAATATGAATGAACGTGATATTATATTGCCTTCTAGTGAAGCCCCCGTGAACTGAAATGGGGCTAAAACCCCTTTCTCCAACCAGTAGTGAGGACTCCAATCCTCAATGAGCTCCAAGTCACTAGCTTTGCACCACCATGCCACCCTAATACATATATAAGAGTATTAACCTGTCATATCCATTTTCACTTTCACTGTCACTATCACTATCACTATCACTATCACTATCACTATCAATGTCTTCAACTACTTCACAATGCTCTCCAATCTTCCATCATGCACCTCTTCACGTTGTCTTCAAATATTCCATAATTTCTTTCTCAAATCACTCCTCAAAGTAGTCATCGATAGAATTCATCTCTTTCTTGGGAGGGACACTAATCCATGTATAGCACACTCCTCCTTTTAATTAGAAACCTTAGCACACTCATTTTCATAAGGTATAAATCCTATATCAAACTTTTGAAAGATATCGCGCACTTCTTTAGTATGTAAACCCAAGAAATATTCTATAGTGCACTTATTTTCACACGTGGAAACCTTATATCATGTTCCTTTTCATAGAAACCCTTGTCTCGTACAATAGTGCACCTTTCAAGACATAAATAATCATTATGAAACTTTATTGCATGAGCCTTACCATACTTACGCACCTTTCCTTATGCTCCTTTAATACTTGCGCACATGTTCTTATTAAGTGAGTATATAAATGAGGTGCAACCTTTTCATATGTATACATGTCCACCGTTGTTATAACTTCACATTAAGGCTGACCTTCACTTTTATCAAAATAACTTTTTTTTATAAAATATCTTTTTACAAATTTATGTTAGCGTCGACCTAACATTTTCATAATAACTTCTCTTTTTACAAATTTCTTTTGTAGGCCCGACATCACGGTTTTCTTCAATAATTCTTTAAGGCATATCAAGGCTTCTTTTACAAGGAACTTCAAGGACTTCATGTAGACACATCCTCAATTATTTTAGGGGCTTCTTCACTTGGAACCTTCAAGGCTTCTTCTAGACACTGCTTGAAGTCTTATCATCATTGCTTACAGGGGATTCAAGAAGTTTGATTTCAATGAGAACTTTAATCAACAACATCTATCATAACATCTATCATGGTTAATGGAACTAGATTATGCTTCATCAACTTAAATCAATGAAAAATAGTTTTGATATAGGTAAGATAAATCCAAAGAAAAGAAACCAGGTAAAATCATTAATTGAAGTTGAGTGTTATCGGAAGTCTCTTTTAACTTTTTTTATAGCACGTTTTGCTATCACTACATCATTGAATCAAAGTTCCAATTAGGTTTAAAAATTGTATGTTGATCAACACAAGGATTTGGCAGTTGATAAGGGATCAATGGTTAGCATTGGTTGGGGATAAGTGGTTGATGGTATCCATTTGTTAGTGATGACCCTTTGCCTATAACCTTCCTTAAAAATGTGTTAATATTCTTAAGATGGTTATAAATATGTCTAGTAGTAGTTGGGCTATGATATAATAACACAAGTTGAAGCATTTTCGGTGACATTTGAGTTTCCAAACTATTTTCTTATTCTTTGTGCTAACAAAGTTTTATGTGAATGAGATTAAGGGGCCAATGGTTAGCTTTGGTGGTGGATAAGTGATCGAAGGTTTCCATTTGTTAGTTATGACCTTTCATCTATAATCTTCACTTAAGTTTCTAAGATTCCTAAGATGGTTTTAAATATGTCTAGTAGTAGTTGGGTTAAATGATCTAATAGCAAGTGAAAGCATTTTCAATGAAAATTGAGTTTCTAAACTATGTTCATATTCTTTGTGTTAACAAAGTTTTATGTGGATGAGATTAAGTATGAGTCCTATTTAATTTTAACAAAAACATACCCCTGTGAAATCAAAGCTTGAATGTAAACTAATATATTTTAGTATTTGGGCTATCATCTAGTAGCAAGATGAAGTATTTGTAGTAAAATTTGAGATTCAAAACTTTGTTTTCTCTAACAAAGTCTTCTATTTGGATGCGGCTAGGTGTGATGCTAAATAGTTTTAACAAACAATACTTCTATCTAGTCAAAAGTAATTTAATTTGGTTGTGAAGTGATGTGATATAAAATTTTGTATTTTCATTAGTTAAAACAAGACAATTCTACTACCAAAAAACAGATGTGCTTGAGCAATCTCCATTTACAATTTTACAAAGCTAGTAGACAACCTTTTACTAAGTTAATATATTATGTACTTGTGTAATGTGATACAATCTATGCTTTATAGATACATATCGCTTGAAATTAAGAAGAATCATAAGCATTAATTATAAGTAAAGTTAGTCAACGACCTCTTATTGAGTTAGTGGATTATTTCCTCTCTCAAATATATGTTTTATACATAAAATCTAATTAAGGGTTGTTGCTTAATTGTGATGTAATTTGGTTGTACAATATATAAGATTTTTTTATTAAATTTTTTACTTATTTTATTAATGGCTATGTAGTAAATTTATAATAATGATATTTTTCTTTTGTATTTTATTAAGTTCATCAAATTAATAAATTTGGTAGCAAAGTCTGATAAACAAAGGCTAGGAAAACTCAAGTCAAGTCTATCATGACCACTAGTCAGGTTTAAGGTAATGTGTGGAATGTAGAAATAAAATAATATATAGTTTTGTTTAATTTTAAATTCAAAAAGTTGGATTAAAAAAAAGGGAGATATTTAGATTCCTTTACTTTCATTTTGAATTTCAAGTCTTCAAATTAGAAGATAACTAAAATCACAATGGAATTTGATTATTGGAAAACCAAATGTATACGCATTGTTACTAAATTCAGAATTTGGTCCAAAGCCTTGGTTGCATGCCAAAGTTATCATCCATCTTGTTGAGCTTGTTTAAGAAGGCATATACCAAGTGTTAGTGCTAGAGTATGTTCACTGTCTACAAAGGGAAAATTCCTAGCACATCTTGAATAAGGATTTAGTTTTAATTGATAAAGGTAGGTCGAATAGGCCTTATATTCAGATAATTATTGAAGATTCAAGGTCAATCAAAGATTTCAAAGCAATATTCTGTAGTTTCAGCAGGCATCCATTTGAGGCTATGATGTGATCTAAAATCAGGTTTAAGATAATGATTAAATATATAAACGAGTCTTCACTCAATCCATACAATCATTTAAGTTATTCAAAATTTCAGATAGTGTCATAAGATTTTAAATATTTTCAAATGAAAAAACTCTATTCCACAGGAAATTACAATATAGGCAATGTTGAAATCAGATATGTAGGAAAAAGGAATAAATGCAGTGCAGAGATGTCTTTGTATTCAAATAAGTATTGAATAAACAGAAAATTATAAGGGCACAACACAACTTAACTATCAAACAAATCGAACTTTCAGCACATAATATTGTATAATAAGATATCTTGTTCATTCAAAATTCTATAGTATTTACATCAGTCTACAAAGCTCCCATTTGAACCCATTCTAACTATTTTTGCCATGCTTTAATAGAACTACAAAACTCTTCAATGAGAGGAAGAGATCCTGTATCTGTGGACCAAACTCTATATCTAAATATGCAAAATCACTAACTGAATACTATTCATAGATTTTACATTTAATGATACATATCCAGTTAATTTTTTCTGAATCCAAATGTCTAGGATAGTTCTAAATTAATCTATTTATAATATTTTGAGTTGCTATCTAAAACATAAATATCTCCTTATCTTAACAATGCCTAGAAAGGGTACTGAAATCATCATGGGAAGTATTAAACCTTCAAAACTATGCAAACTGGAGCTACAAGTCACTGAAAGCAAACAAAAAGGATCCCAGCTTTGAAGATGCTACCAAAAATCGAAAATCTTGGATTTATAACTGCTACCAAAACTGAGTTCATCATTAAGCATGTGCTACTGCCACTACAAAAACATTCCTCCTATCCCTTGTTTGGTTCCTGTGTCTCTCTTGTAGCCATTTTAGTCTCCAAGATCTTTGTTGCCAGTATAAATTTCTCTTTTCCCTGGTTAACCTTTAACTTGTTTCATACAACTTATTATTTTTTCCTTCTAATTTGCTTAGCTTCTTCTTAATCTTATTTTCCTCTTTTAACAGTTTCTCATTTTCTCAATGTAGTTTCTTGATTTTCTCCCATGTTTTATCTTGACTTCTAATTCTATGCCTTAGAGTTTGTGAATAAGTTTTTTCACAACAATCTTCTACTTTGTCAGGAGATTCAGATTCACTTCTATCAAAGTAAGACAAATTTAAGGCATTTTTAACATTAGGCTGAGCTTGATAAATCACACATGGGATCACCTTTTCAATTTACTTTTGGCCAAGTTTATATTAGGAATAAATTTACTGGATGCTAAAGGATCCTGCCCACGAGGTGGAACAACTAATTGATCTTGAACTGCTTTGATTGTTGCCTCAATGATGTCTAGAATGGTAGCAATAGCTTTCTCCTTCTAATTAAGAGAACTAATTTCTTGATTAGATGTAACCCTAGTATTCTTGGGTATCTTGGATTTTATAGGGTCTTTGGGTACCTCTGACTTAGGCATCATCTTCAATTCTTCCAATATTGGATTTCTTCTTATCTTTTATGGCATAGGAACAAGTTCAACTATCTTTATCTTTTTAAAATTTCCCCTCTTCTGAGGTTGAGGGCTTTCAAGATCTATTACAGCATTCATTTTCAAATAAGGGTCATAAATTGATGTTGCATTCAATATTAGTTTATTAGTTGGCATCGTGTGAAGTATCCTAGCTGAAAATCTATGATAAGAGATTAATTCAACCTGTTGATGCTTATTTGTATTTGCTTTGCTTGATTTACTTCCAATAGGATTTTCCTTTCCCACCATTGGAGCCTCAACTTCAATCTGAAGAACAGGTTTAAATGAGCTTTCCTCAACCTCAAGTTTTGGATTATCTTTCTCACTACATTTCTTTCTATTATATCCCCTTGGTTTTAGATATGCATCTCTCTTTTCTCCATGAATTGATTTAATATTCTTTAAAGAATTATCATGTTGAGTTTTTCCTTCTTTACCTTTTGTCGTAGTGACCCTGCTGATATTTTTTCCACTACATATTTCTTGGAGGAAAATGAGACCTTCTTTCCTTTTGAAGGGATTTTATCCTCAATATTAAAAAATATTTCCATGAGTAGAATAAAAAAAATTCCATGACCTTTGAACTCTGTTCAATTCTTCAACTATTAAGAGTTTAATCAAAGACTACTGGAAAACACTTTTTTGAGACTTATTAGGGTATAACTATACTCTAAAGGAGATAATATGGAAAATTCATTCTACTATTTCCACTTAAATGTAACAAGAATCACATATGATACAGTAGATGAATGCAAACCTTCCCTCATAGGTTATACATCGTTGAACTATTTTGAGAAGTTCTTCCCATTCGTATTTGAGCCAGTCTCTTGGTACTCCTATACTCAAATTAGGTTTCTGATGATCCGTTTTCAGAAATTGATTGATATTTTTCACTGGGAAATTTTTGTTCTTGAACCAATATTCTCCATCTATAGGTAACCTGCTAGCTGCTGCAATAGTATATTCTAAAACTTGAAGGATTAATCCACCAATTTCAACCTGATGCCCGCCAAACTTCTCTGCGAATAAACTTGCTACACCCTCATGTTGTCCCTACAACCTCCAGTAAAATTAAATCCAACCTATTTCTTTAAATCTCTCTTTGCAAGAAGGGTGTTCTTCAAGAAATTCTCCTCCATTCGGCTCAATACAAAGTACATGACTTCCCTTTTCTGAAACCACTCCTTATTGCAACATAAAACTAGGGTTTCTCTTCCTTTTTCCTGATGAAATTCAATTATGCATCTTCTTACTAATTCAACTCTCAACACTTTAAGAGATCAGTTATGTTTGAGAAGTAAATATGCAATAAAAGCAGGGAAAGGTGGTTTGAAACTAGTTACCATGTCATCATGAAACAATGTGGGTAGTTTTGAAATGACCCAGAAGCGTATATTCAGGGGAACTAAGTACAACTTCAACAACTATTTTTCAATCCTCTTGAAAGATTCATAATTACTTTGATTCCATTCGGTCAATATGCTAATGATATTGGTGCTAAAAAATAATTTTGAAGTTGACAATCCCATGCTTGAAATTTATTAGCTTTAAGATCAAACAATCAAACGATCATGCTACCAAAATTTTTGGTAGCATTTCTTTAATCACATACATAATAATATGCTACCAAATTCTTAGCCTAATGAAAATGAACAACCAAGCTATACGTGAATCTTTAAAAGACTGAAGACATAAATCATGTTCAAAGTTAACATCATCGTGTGCCATCTTTTAATTATCATACCTATTTCAACTGATTTAAAAAAAATGTACAAGAAACCAAGATTCCATAAATAGATTAGTAAACAGTCGGGATAAGGTTCATCAAAGTAATAAGCTAAGGAAAAAGATGTCCCAAATTAAATTTTAGGTCAGGGAAAATAAAATTTTAGATAAAAAAATTCTTAGCACTAAGACCAAGGATTTCTTCTTGTCCTTAAGAGAAGGTTGAAAGGGCCTTGCAAGAGTTGATGTGACATCTACTACTTGATAAAAAAGGAGGGGGGCCTTAGACTTATTAACAACCAAGAAATGTGCAACCCTCTATGCCAAATGGATTATTAGAGGCATCTAAGGTAATGGCAGTTGGTCAAAATTTGTGAGAGATGTCACCATGGCTCTCCCATACTTTCCATTTCAATGTAATCAATTCCC
This sequence comes from Larix kaempferi, assembly GCA_027924585.1. Lineage (NCBI taxonomy): Eukaryota > Viridiplantae > Streptophyta > Pinopsida > Pinales > Pinaceae > Larix > Larix kaempferi. Next base: position 6,363,001 of record BSBM01000376.1, read on the forward strand.
TAAAGTTGGGTATGTGTTGTATTTTATGAATGACTAACCCCATTCTGGTTGGGGTTTGGGGGTAGTCAATGAGAGTCTAAGCATTGTTCTTTGCTCTATTTTTGGCTATTTTGGCCAATGATTTTTCATCCCATTGTAATCTAATTACAGATCAAGGGAATTGCGGTTTTGGATGTTGGTAAATGCTTATGTATTGTAATAAAAATGATTGAATTAATATATTGAAAAAGAAACAAAGAGAGAGGTGAGCTGTAAGTTAAGTTATTTTTTCCTTTCAAGGTTTCCATGGCAATCTTTTTTGTGCTTTGTGTGAATGTCACTGTTTACTTTCTGTTTGATTAAGAATCATATGCATTGTTACACTTAAATAGTATATTTGAAACTTTCACCTAAGGACTAAAGTTGGAGGGTTTTTAGCAAAACATTTTTGAGATGAGCATAAAGTCTGTTGTCAAATATGTTTGGTTTAAAGACAAAACACTCAGCAAGAGAGGGATCGATACTCTAGTAAGTTTGCATGTTTACAAAAAAAATTATATGTTGTATTGGGATTATATCCTAAATTGAACTACAACTTTAAGCTTGATTACAATTTTTTGTTTCAAAGTATTTTTGAACTCTTACATGAGGAAATATACTTGAAATCGAGAATAAAAGACAATTAAACTTAGCGGAGGGATTAGTATAAAAGCTTTCCTAACCTCTTTTGTCAATTTTTGTAGCTCAATACAAGATGGAAATGTTGGGTGCCTTTGAGATGGTTTGCAAGGATTACAACTCTCTAGAGAGCTCCTTTGGAGCCTAAAAAACATTGTTTTCATGGTCTTTGATTTACTTAGATGGTTTGAAAGGTTTGTAACTCTCTAGAAATCTTGTTAGGAACCTAAAATTGTTTATTTTCTTGGTCTTTGATTCACTTAGGTTTTACAATTACAAAAATATTCATAAAAAGGAAAATGAATGTTTTACCCTAGCTAAGTTCATTTTGTTAAAGGTATCCACCATTTCCAAGCCCCCTTCTATGCTCAATTAATATTGGGAGATGCGAAGTTGTGGCTTTTCACCTTCTATATTGTGTAACAACCATTGAGATTGGAAATTATTTACTATATAAGGAAGCAATGCTATAATATTATCTTTAATGGAGAAACTACTCAATGTCTTCAAAATTTTATTTTGCAAAAGGATGTAATATAATCTCACAGTCTACAAGTTTCTGTGCAGACTAAAATGTTCAATCATATTTTAATAATATAATAGATTTTCTCCCTTTGCACCCCTACCCCTTAATAACAGCAATCTATTGTTGGAAAACACATTAATTGAGCAATAGGGGGGGAACCCTAGAACAAATATTATGAAAAATAGAGCATCATCCCTATAAACAAGAGGATAAGAGCTACCAATAGGAAATCAATGATTGGGAATCCTCAATCCAATAACATAGGTGGTTGGTCCACATCTATTGGACAAAGAGGAAATCTAAGAGATAAGACAAGATGGGGTATCCATGTTGTTGAAGCAACTATGGATGATTGGGAATTTAAATTGCCCAATGTGGAAAACCTTGATATGCTTGTAGCACATTAATGATTGGTTGTTTCATTTCGTGCTACCTCGTGCCTTTTACAGGATTAACTTTTTATAGTAGTATTGTATATTTAGGCTTCAAGTGCAGGTTGCATCTTTATATTTTTAGATTTTGGTGAGAAGTTGGACCAATTCTATTTGATTATATGTTGACACCACTAACTGGTGGTTCATGACATTTAGTATGAGGTTGTCCCCTATCTTTTACTAGGGTGTAAATATCTCCCTAGTCCCTTTGAGGTCTAGGGAAATATTTAGGAATATATGTTGATATTTTCTTATTAATGGAAGGATCATTTCCAAGTAAAAATATTCTAACTTGATATTAGCATCACACATCTACAACACCCATTTTCTTCAAACTATTTGACACCTACAATGATGGGAAAATGTATGTTTGGTGTGTTATACAACGTCATAAGTATGGCATAACCTAACTAGTTTAGAGTTATAATATTCAATGATTCTTTGTCCATTGTATTTGCTTACATATCCTATTGTTATGTCCATGCCGTAGATAGAGACTATATGTTTGACCTTACTCTATTAGTTTGGATAGAGATACAAAGAAACCAAAGGTATCTTTAAAGTTTGTGAAAATTTATATTAATTTGTTTTATTTATATAATGTATTTTCATGTGTTAATTATGATTGGTCTATAGGCTTTGATAAGACCAATTTTATCATTGACCAAATTAGATAAAAATAAGAAAATAAAATAAAACAATATACATTATGAAAAACTTTACAATGTTTATGAAATATTATGTGAGAGTGTTGTACTGCTGTCACTTCATATATATATATATATATATTCCCTACATGTAAGGCTTAAGGTAATAATTGACTTGGAGGCTTGTACCAAGCCCAATATTTTTTTTCAACTTGTGAATTTTTGTGACTTTGGTGTGGTATACAAACTTACTTTGGCTTGGTATAAAAACTTCTCTTTTGGTAACTTATGGTAATACCGAAAAAGTGACTTTGGTTTGTTATAAAAACTTGGATTTTGACAACTTATAATAATACAAAAAAGTGGCTTTCGCTTGGTATAAAAATTTGGATTTTGGAAACTTATGATAATACACAAAAATTCAAGGAAAAACTTATGATAATACAAAAATAACAAATATTCAAACTTTTTGGCAACTTATGATATTACAAAAATATTCAATGAAAAACTTATGATAATACAAAAATAAAAATAGTGGTAAAGGTACCTTTTTATTTGGTGTTTTCTGCACTTTATATATCACCTTGATCTCATGTGGTCATTCTCGAAATTTTTCAACTTGCGACTTTGGCTTATGATAAAAAAAAATATTCAAGGAGAAACTTATTATAATACACAAGTAAAAATAGTGGTAAAGGTTCCTTTTTATTTTGTGCTTTGTGCACTTTATGTATCACCTTGATCTCATGTGGTCATTCTCGAAATTTTGCAACTTGCGACTTTGGCTTGGTATAAAAACTTTCAAGGAAAAACGAATGATATTAATACAAAATGAAAATAGTGGTAAAGGTTATTTTTTATTTGGTTCTTTGTGCACTTTATCTATCACCTTTACTTTATGTGATTATACTCAAAATTTTGGTTCCCAAATTTAGAAACTTGTGACTTTAACATCCTTTAATTTGTTTGGATGAGAAAATTTATGATAGAATAAAGCACTAAAATATGAATTGATAATTCTTCATATCTTCACATGAATAAGGGACAACTCAATGCCTTCCTTAGCATAAACATGAACTTGAGAATGTGGGTTAAGTCATTCAATTCAAAAAATAGTGAGTTGTGCAAACAATTTAGCAAGTTTAATAAAAGGCTATGCAATAAAACACCCTATAAAAAGATTAATAAAGATTAATAGTGAGTCCATGTGTATGCGAAAATTATTCAATTTCATTGAGTTTAGTTCAAGAATATTGAACTAAAATTGATAAAAGGTTGGCATCGTGAAATTCAAGTAGAATGTGTTGGTACAACAAAAATTGGGAGACGATTGATCTTCATTCTTCATTTCTTTTTCTCGTCAAATTGGTATGAAAAACTTTCATCATCAACATCATGAGAACAATTTCTTAGCATTGAGTTTCCACTAGTCTAATAATCCGTCCATATTCTACTTGTACTATTCTTAAATCCAAAATCATGATTTCCTACACTTCTCGGTATTTCCTGTTGGGATTAATGTTGTCATTGATGTCAAACAGGAGATTGTTGGACTTAATGTTGTCATGGATGGAAAATGGGAGATTGTTGGACTGAACGAGAATCCTTAATGCCATTTTGAAGAAGTATATATAACAATGCTATTTAATTTCAATGCAGTGGTACACATGTTGACACAGATGTAGATAGTTGGAGAAACAATTACCAGAAGAGGTGTGCAGTGGTACATCTGTCAAAGCAAATGAAGATAGTCATAGTGAGCACATAGTCAATATGTTGAAGCAAGTTATGTGTCGAAGTGTTCATGTTGAAGTACACAAGTCGAAGATAACAAGCAAGTAGTACATCGGTCGAAGTGTGTAGACCAATTGACAAGCCCACAAAGTATTGAAGAAGGATGGGGTATAAGCCCCTCGTTGTGGTAGAGGAATTATTTTTATGATGGTCGTTGTGGTCAATTGATTGAATTAAGGTAATGAAGCAAACATGTCGGCCCTCATGTAGACATAAGAAAAGCTATAAGTAGGCAAGTACTAATGCACTTTGTGAAGTGTGTAAGTGGTGTATGAGTGCGAGTATGGATGGTATGAAGTTTTAATTTTGGGGGTTTTGAAAGGGAATCAATGGATAATTGATTCGAAGAAGAAGAAGAATGAGAAGCAAGTACAGAAACAAGCCACACGTCGCAGTTGGATAAGTTGAAGTAATTTACATTCTGGATGAAGTGGAAGACCGCAACTGAATCTAAAGTAAAGATAGAATCAAATTGCACGTTGCAGTTGGACAAGTCAAATTAATTTACAGTCTAGATGAAATGAAAGACAATTGTTGAATTTGAAGCAAGCACAAAATCAATTCGCATGTCGCAGTTGGATAAGTCGAATGTAAAGAAAGAACCAATTGATACGTAGAATATTGAGAAAGTAGAAGTAGAGTTCAATGAAGTACAAAGCTAAGTCACAACTGATCTTGGAATCGACTAATTGACAAATATAGTGATAGTGATAGATTAATTCTCTTATTCATATCAGGGTGGAAGGATAGGGAAAGGACAGAAGAATGAAGTCTCCTTCAGGTTGGTGCTTTTAAATCACGAGGTAGGAGCCTCCTTCCAGTCGATGCTGGTAAATTCAGGGATTCAAAGCTTCCTTCAGGTTGGTACCTATAAATCAGGGGGTTGGAGCCTCCTTCTATTTGGTGCTATAAAATTAGAGAGTTGGTGCTTCCTTCTTGTTTGTGCTTGTAAATAAATTGAATATAATCTTGATATATATAAGAAATCATTCCACGGTTTTTTTCCCATTTGGGTTTCCACATAAATTTTAGTGTATTGTGTATATGTGGTTGTTTATTGTGCACTATTGATTTATGATTCGCATGATATATCGAATGTAGTGATATATTGCTAATAAAGTGAATGATTATATATTGTGGTCAAAATAAATAATTGTGGAAATATTGATTCTTACCCCTCTTAGTATTCCAACAATTGGTACCAAAGAAGGTTCCTTCAAGTTATATTTTAATCATTGGAAGGAAGATCCATGGAAAGAAACGAAGGGATTTCATCAAGTAGAACTCCACTCTTTGATGGAAGCAATTATGAATTCTGGAGTGTAAGGATGCACACATATCTAATGTCTCTAGGACTCGAAGTTTGGATCACTATTTTCAATGGCTACAAAGTTCCATAATATCCTCCTATGGATGTTGAAGGAAATAATTTGTATCATAATAATGCAAGAGCCACAAATGCCATCTTCAGTGGTTTGTCAGAAACATATCTAGTAAAGTTCATGCATATCACCTCCATGAAAGAAATGTGGGATAAGCTCAAGAACATATATCAAGGAGATGATGGAGTCAGGAAAAAAAAGCTACAAGTACATAGGGGATATTTTGAAAAAATTCATATGAATGAAGGTGAAAAGATCGTAGCATATTTTCTTCATGCTGACGAAGTACTAATCTTTATCAGAGGACTAGGAGAAGAGTTGAAAAAAAAAATTGTTGTCCAAAAGGTAGTTAGATCCCTCCTAATGAAATTCGACTCAACGATATCTGCCATTGAAGAAGCTTGAGATCTAGATGCACTAACAATGGAAGAATTACAGGGAATCCTTAGAGCATATGAGATTAGGATAGACAAAGGAAAAGGAACTTCGTGACATGAAGCAGCATTCAAGGATAGCAAGAAAAAAAGAACCAAAGGATGCAAATCAAGTAGCAAATATGAAATTGAGTCAAGCATTGAAGAAACAAATTTTGCTTGAAAACTCAAAAGAGGATCAAGAGAATTCAGAGGTAATATACCCTTCAGGTGTTTTAATTGTGGAAAAGTTGGTCATTATGCTTCAACATGTCAACAAGGAAAAATGAACAATAGTGATGATGAAGATAAGTCTTATCATAAAAGAAAGGAAAATAAATATAAGAAAGGAAGTCTTAGAACCAAACAGTCTGATAGACAAAAGAATAGTTTTTACTCAAAAGAAGAAAATAGCTCATATGATAAAGAATATGACAGCGATAATGACTCAAGAAAAATGTTTCTTATGGCAATAGTAACTCCAAATGAAGATCAAATAATCATTGATAGTGAAGAAAAACCTAAGGAAGAAAATAATAACGAAGAATCATAAGTTAGCCTTGAGGGTGAACTTATCAGTGTACTAAATGACCTAAATGTTACTAGGAAAAAGACCAAGCAACTGAAAGAGAAAATAGTCAAGCTGAAAAAAGAAATCATAAAAATGAAGGAAGATGAGAATATAATCACAGAACTGAATACCCAACTTAAAGAAGCAAAAAGAGTTGAAATCAAGAAGAAGATGAGTGAAAATATGGAAACTGGAAGTGTTATGTTAAGAAAGGAATTACAAGAACTGAAATCAGACTATCAAATACCAAATTGAGATTATAGAAATTCAAGTAGTGAGGATAATTATTATATTATAGATCAAGAACAAGATGTACTGAAGCTTAAGACAGATGTTTTAGCAGCACTAGAAGAGGTCAAAGGGTCATAATATGAGTCATATGTTGAGGTGTCAAGGGATGACTTGGAAATTCTAAAGAGTAAAATTATGTGTTTTTTTAAGGAAATGGAAAAATCTCATAAGAAAAATGAGTTGTTACAGCAAGTACATAAAGAGTCTAAAAGAAAGGAACAAGAAGAGTGTGAAGAAGTTACTAAAACAATGATTGACTTGAAGAGTTAAGGTGCACAAGCATCAAGGACCAAAGAAGATGAAAATGTAAACATGGAAGAAGAAATTGCTTCTAATAGAGGATAATAGGAAGAAGTCAAATGACAAAAATTCAAAATCTATGGAATATTCAAGAAAAGATGTTAGTTGGTTTGAATCCCAACTTGAGGAAGTCAAAGAAAGAGAGAAAGTTATGAGAAGTTAGCTAACGAAGGAAGAAGGTACATGACGCAGTCTTAAGTTAAAAGTAGAATAATTCAAAAGAAGAATTGAGAAAACAAATGACAACCATAAGAATAGATCATCAATCCTCAACGAAATATTAAACAACCAAAGGTTTCCAAATAACAAAACCAGTATTGGATACAACAAGAGAGTTGAAACGACTAGGGATGATAAGAGCATGCTGAGATGGACAAAAGGAACATTCGAAGGAACATAACTGGAACATGTTGAGAATTCAGTCAATAAGGTAAGCTATGAATAAATAAGTCAGAAGGAACTACAATAGGGAATCATGTCCTATCAAAACAACCTAGAATGCAATAGGTCATCAAATCAGGTTCAGTCCAAGTATGGGAATTTATTTAGAGGGTATTTTTTCTCTTGTTATGAATATGGACATAGACCATTGAATTGTAGGAATTATGGTAGAAAACAGTTCAGCAATACAGTTAAGTGTCTAAAGTGTATCCATTATGGACAAATTGCAAAATATTGTTATACCATAAGGTGCTATGTATGTGATGGTTTTGGACACAAAGCACAAAAATGTCAAAGCTCAACAGGACATTCAAAAAATACCATACCTCATCCCACTGGAAATAAAACTGACAATTTGTGGATGAAAAGAAGAAGTGATACTATGCAATATCAAAAGACACATTCAGATAAGTCTACATACTCTCAAAAGTGGATAAGAAAAACTCCAATGGTATGTATTGTCGAAGTAGATGATAGTAGTACAAAGGTAGCAAAATATTTCTTCATTTCATGCTAATCTATGGAAAGTTATATGAAGATCCTTAGTTCAAAAGAATATTATATACAATGCATGAATTCAAGGAAAAGGTATATTGAGCCTAGAAGATGAAAGGAAAATTTAATTCAGAAGACATTTGAAGACTATCATGATCCATTCACATTGCTATCAAGCTATATGGAAAGTCTATAAACAGTACAAAGTAAGTTGCATTACATATATGAACAAGAACGGATTCATCCATAATAGTCATATTTTATCAAGAACTGCTTTTGCAGAATTTAGAGTCAACAAAATCTGCCATATTTGGAAATAATATCAAATGGAATTACAAAAATACTAGTTCCTTCTCATTTACAAATTTAACAGTTGGAGAACTTGTCAAAATTACACTAGAACTAGCAAAGAATTTACTGATAATTGAAGCTCAAGTCATGTCCAGAATTCTGTAGTGAGAGGCACAATTCAACATCTGGTGATGATTTCTCTTTGAAATTTGCAATGCCAGGAATTATCCGAAGTTGTTTCAAGAGAACCAATTTTTTTTTTTGTTGCTCTTCCAACTCATCAATTCATTTCTTCATAACTTCAATTTATTCATCATTTCTCTGATTAATCTACATCTAGCATACCACTCTCTAATATCAACCTCTTTTACTTAGTATGCCCATTTCTCCAAGTTCCTCTTAAGGTTTGAGAACTCTATTTGATGTCAGTGAACCACCACAAAAAAATTGACCATGGGATTAACTTGTTGAAAAGGATCAGGCATTATGATGTAGCTACCAATGGAATTGAAGCAGGCATCAGATTAATAAAATGAGTGTTTTTCGAGTGGATGAACACCAGGAGAATGAAACACGGAGAAAATGAACCGGGAAGAATTACAGCATATTGAAGGTTTCCAAATGCAATTACCAAGTCTGGTAGGATTTGTATTTAATTACCACTTATAACCGATAATGTTTGCATTCACAAGGATTTATGATTACATGCTCCTAGACATATTGAAATGGTGCAAAAGTAAGGTTGCATTCATGAATGATTTGATGGCTTCCTCTCTATCTTATTTAATGTTGAATATTCCATGCTTATGTTAATTCATCACCCATGTCAAATCCTAAGCATTTATGGGTACATTCGAAAAGACGGATCAAGTTAATGTTATCCAAAAGAGAAAATCTCAATTTAGATATGCAAGATTGGAAGAGTAATTGCGACATCCCAAGATCTTTCCAAGGGACAAACAGTACAAGTAAACAACATAATGTGTCAGCAACGAGCATCTGCGCAGGGGGAGTAGCAATGGAAAAGTCACGTAATTAGAATGTGAAGACATTTTCCATTGATGTCAAAGGGGGAGAAATGGATGTAGGGGGAGGAAACAATAAGTAACCAAAAGCCTCCAATAAGGGGGAGTGCAAAAGTAGTAGAGTATAATATTAGAAGAGTTGAAGTGTAATGACAAAGGGGTTTTTCCATCAATGAAAAAGGAGGATATTGTTGGACTTAATGCTGTCATTAATGTCAAATGGGAGATTGTTGGACTTAATGTTGTCATGGATGAAAAAAGGGATATTGTTGGACTGAATGAGAATCATTGAATCCAATTTGAAGAAGTATATATGACAATGTTGTACAATGTCAACGCACTGGTACACATGTCAAAGCATATGCAGATAATCAGAGCAATAGTTACCCACAAAAGTGTGCAAGGGTACATATGTTGAAGTAGATGTAGATAGTCGACATGAGCAAACAGTCAATATGTTGAAGCAAGTTGTGTGTTGAAGTGTTCATGTCGAATTACACAAGTCGAAGATAGCAAGCAAGTAGTAGGTTGGTCGAAGTGCGCAGCACAATTGACAAGTCGACAAAGTATTGAAGAAGGATGGGGTATAAGCCCCTCGTTGTGGTACAATGAATTATTTTTCGGATATTCATTGTGGTCAATTGATTAAATTAAGGTAATGAATAAATTATGTCGACCCTCATGTGCACATAAGAAAAGCTATAAGTAGACACGGACTAATGCACTTTGTGAAGTGTGTAAGGGGTGTATGAGTGCGACTGTGGATGGTATGGAGTTTTAATTTTGGGGGTTTTGGAAGGGAATCACTGGCTAGTTGACTCGAAGAAGAAGAAGAATTATAATCAAGTACAGAAACAAGTCACACATCGTAGTTGTATAATTTACATTTACAGTCCAGATGACTTGAAATATTGTAGTTGAATTTGAAGTAAGCACATAATCAGATAACACATTACAGTTGGACAAGTTGAAGAAATTTACAGTCCGGATGAAGCGAAATAAAACAACTGAATTTGAAGTAAGCACATAATCAAGTCGCACGTCGCATTTGGATAATTCGAAGATAAAGAAAAAATCAGTTGATACGTAGATGATAGATAAAGTCGAAGCATAGTTCTGTAAAGGACAAAGCTAAGTCACAGATAATATTGGAATATACTAATTTATAGATACAATGAAATTGATAGATTAATTCTCTTATTCATATCAGGGTGGTAGGATGGGGCAACAACAAGAGAATGAATTCTCCTTCAGTTTGGTGCCTGTAAATCAGGAGGTAGGAGCCTCCTTCCACTTTGTGCTGATAAATTCAAGGAGTTGGAGCTTCCTTCTGGTTGGTACATGTAAATCAGGGGTTGGATCCTCCTTCTAGTTGGAGCTATAAAATTATAGATTTGGTGCTTCCTTCCAGTTGGTGTTGGTAAATAAATTGAATGTAATCTTGATATATATAAGAAATTATTATGTTGTTTTTCTCCCATTTGGGTTTCCACGTAAATTATGGTGTATTGTGTATCTGTGGTTGTTTATTGTGCACTGTTGATTTATGTTGCTCATGATATACTGAATGTAGTGATATAGTGCTAATAAAGTGAATTATTATACATTGTTTTCAAAAGAAATAATTTTGCGAATACTGATTCACCCCCCCTCTTAGCATTCCAACATTGCCCAACTTATTAATTCCAATTCATTGACAATGCACCTCCATTTGTGTGTTACATTTTATGCTAAGACTTTGAAATCCTCCCTAAAATTATTCTAGAGGTTAATTAGACGATAATCTCCTTAAAAAAACATATTTATTTCTTAGCTTTGATACATGCTTAAACATAGCCACCTTTTGGGTGTTCCTTAGAGACATAGTTCTTTGAGAAGTTCAATGATGAGACCACACAATATGAAACTCCAACTTTGTTCACTTTCTTGTAACAATTCTAATTTTTCATGGTCCTTTAGTTTAGGTTTTGTAACAAGGATTCAAATTAGTCATTTCCATCCTTTAATTTGCTTGAATTAGCAAAATTATGATAGAATAAAACACTAGAATATGAAGTGATAATTCTTCATATCTTCACATGAAGAAGGAACAACTCAATGCCTTCATTAGCATACACACGAACTTGAGAATATGGGATAAATCCTTGAATTAAAAAAAAAATTATTCTCGTAAACTAAAACCTACAATATTATTTGTCAAACAACATTATGCATTAAGCCTAATACCAACTCATAGTCCCTGTAGAATTTTTTCAAATGCTTGTACTACAAGATTTTGGATAACCTTACTACCCTCAAAAATCTAAAACAATACTCCCCCATGATGACTTGTCGAAATGGACTATTACAACCATGAGTATCTCCTATGGATGGTATAATGTCTGTTACTTATGTCTCAATTTTTTCTACAAGAACTTCTAAGATAAAATCCTTGCTAATGTCCTCCAAAATGTCTCTACTTGGACCCTAATGAAGAAACCTTTTGTTGGGATATGATAGTGTCATTTCACACATCTAAAACTCATTCTAAATATTATGAAGGGGGGATTCTAGGGCTTATTGGAATCATTGTGAAGGGGGAATTCTAGGGATTATTGTTGAGCAATGGGTAATGACTCTTGCACTAGGATATTATAGTTTAATGATTATTATTATTATTATTATATATGGTTTTATACATTATCGAAAAATTCACCAAGTATTCACAATTTTTTATAATTTATTAAAAGATTCGTCGATTCGCCAAGACATTACAAGGTTTTATAATTTAGAGAAAGATTCGTTAAGATTTTACAATATTTTATAATGAAATAAGAATTTCGCCAATATTTTACAAGATTATATAATTTTGTATGAGAATCGCCAAAAAATTATATATACATATTATAATATTGATAAAATAGCTTTTAAATTTTTCTATGTATCACGAGGATTAGCCCATTTATTATACATATAAATTTAGGAGGGGTTCTTAAAATTATCCCTGGTGTGTCCAAATAGAAATTTCAATCACACTTCTATAAATAAATTAAAATATATAAGACTAGAAGAAGCAACAAGTAATATTTAACAAGATGTAATCCAATTTTGTGTTTATAGTAGTGAATCTTATGTTAATGAATTTCCATCTGAGAAAAGGAAAGAAATACAACCTAAAGTGAGAAGTGCATTTTTTTGGATACTCTAAATATATACAAGGTTATAGAATTCTTTAACTTATTTCAACATAATTTATTATTAGAGGAGATTTCAAATTTGATGAAGGTCTATTGGCTTGCGTGCCTATTTCTTAATTTGTGTCATCATTATCCTATGATCTATCTTTGATGAATGTAACATGATGTTATTTTCACTCTTTTATTCCTTTTATTTTGTACTAGTGCCTATGTTCCATTTTCTTCTTCTAGAAATGGTGGAAATGACAATGAAATTCCATCTCTACCTTATAACCCTCCTCCAATTGGTTCCATTCAACAAAAAACTACACCAACACTACAACTCTATTGGTGGGTCCATACAACATGCGAAGGCAATGGTAATAATGACAATGATCATTTTGATCATCATCCTACATGATCACAATTCCAATGAGTCTCCTCTTGTTTAGCTCAACTTTCAAAGATTCATGGCTTAGAAACATTTTGAAGAAGCTTACATATTAGGTTGTAGAAATGAATGAGAAGTATCATTCCTTGATGGAATATGATACTTGGGATATTGTTCCTCTTCTAAAAGAAATAAAACTTGTCAAATGAAAATGGGTGTATAGGACTAAGTATGCAATAGATGGGAGTGTTGATATGTATAAGGCCTAATTAGTTACCAAAGGATTTTTCTAAGTAGAAGGAATTGAATATACTAAAATATTTTCCTCTATAAGTAAAATGAATCAAGTATGCCTTTTTCTATCCTTTTTAGCATCAAGCAAACAGGAGGTCCATCATAAGGATGTTAAATCTTATTTCTTGCATAGATATTTGTAGCCTAAATAAATTCACATGGAACAACCTCCTAGCTATATGTTTAGATTTACTAGCCCAGTCTTGTTTGCCACCCTAATAACTTTCTATACAATCCTAAGCAAGATATTGATGCTTCATATGCCAAAATGGATGTCTTTAGTCTTGACACCAAATTTTCTAAATGTCATTTGTACTCCAACGTCTCTACCAAGAAAGTGAGTGACCATCTCATCATATTTTTTCTCTATTAATGACTTTAAACTCCATGGTAGTGACCCCAAATTTGATGTGAAAAACATAAGACATTTGCATTATTTTGTTGGCCTCCATTACTTTCAATTTGAGGAAGGCATGTCCCTTTTCTAGACTTATTATGCATGTGAACTTATTCAACTTTGTTACATGAAAGATTGTAAACTAGTACCATCTCCCTTTCAATTTGTAGTCAAACTTGATGCCACCTGTACCATACCCAAAGTAGATGTCATTCCATTCCATCATTTAGTTGATATCTTCTTTTATTTGACTCATACACATCATGATATTTCATTTCTTATTGGTTTTTTTTCGTAGTATATGAAAACACCCCATTAAATCCATAATGAAACAATAAAACATACACTTCGGTGTATCTAGGGATTCTTAAGACTACTTCAAACTCTAGTTAAAACCACTTGCAACATATGCGGGGTTGGCATAAAGATGCTATGTCTTGGCTAAATCATTGGGGATTTTATATATCACTCTGTAGAATATTGATAATATTAAAAATATTATTACATTTAAGTTTAAGGAAAAATTATGGTGTGATAAAAAATTAAAGGATAAGAGAAAATTAGAATACTATATGGAGCTGATTAACCATATTATAGAAAATCAAAATTATATTTCGAATTTAACTCTAGATTAAAGAAGAAAATCAATATTTCTAAAATACAAATGAACTCTCATGAGCTCCATAATGAAAAAAGGGATTGGACCATTCCTAAAATGTCATGGAGTGAAAGAATTTGATATCTATGTGACATTAACAAGGTTGAAGATGAATGTCCTACATGCATCTACATTAAATCTTAATTTCAAAATATTCATTACAATACTAATCTTCCTAATCTTTTGACTTGCCAAATCTATATTGATTTAGGAGTGATTATCTTCAAACTTGTATAACACATTAAAAAAATTCTAATGAAAAACATGTAGTCAACTACGATTTTTAAAAAAAATCAAGCCACCTCCTCCTCCTCTTCCGCTCTCCCTTCCCCCTCCTCCTCCTCAAGATACCAACTTGTTTTCCTCCCATATGTTGAATGAATTTCATTTGGGGTGAAGGCCAAAAGTCATAGCCAGTAATTTTTTATTTGAAAAGAGACTAAGTGCCTCAAGATACCAACTTTTTTTCCTCCCATATGTTGAATGAGTTTCATTTCGGTTGAAGTCCAGTGTGTAGGATAAAAACCAACTAAAACGCCCCATTTTTCCGGTGGACTTTTTATTAAAACTAGTCAAAATTGTCCTTGAAAATTGTTATTTGGGAAATTATGCAATTTCAACAATCGCAATTAGCAATCGTAGACTAAATGCCAGATTTTAAAACTACCCAAATCGTCGAAATTGCGATTTGAGCATTCCAAATTACAATTTCAACAATTCTTCCTCTGTCGGATTCTGACGAGTTGGGGGCGATTTGGTTGTCATGTTTATTGTGCCTAATGCCAAAGGTCATACCCATAATTTTTACACCTATAGGTGTTTATATCTTAGAATTTGGGGTGAAGTAGGAAGTATGCTTTTCCTAGATTGCACGAGGATGAAACAAGTATACTGGGTGTCATTGCAAATTCAAAATAAACAAATATAAAAAGAAACGAATATAAAAAATAACTCATAGTTGATGCAGGAATAACTAGTAACCGATGCATGGATAACGAGAAGTGGTAGACAACCCATTTAACTAGAAGAAGGCGAGTGATAACAATACTTGAGGGATATACAATCGGTCATCACAACTATGCATGAAGAACAAGTAACACATTTAACTTGTTCATGACACTTAACTGGTGGTGTATTGATGTTCACCAACCACAAATTAAGTGGCTATGCTAGTTTATTTGAAAAAGAACTGAACACCGAATTAAAAAAAATGTTTCTACGCAAATCCAAAGTATGAGATGTGCGCATATGGATAACAACTCGAAAAGAAGTGGAGATGCCATTTAGTTTAGACTACACCTCGAGTTCCCATGGCCAACGTAGTCCCCCAATGTACACTTTTATAGCTAATTCTATTCTTCCTAAAAATTATTGAATTTGAATGATGTAGATATTTTGTTCACGATATCCTTCATTAATAATGAAAATATATTCAATGTTTTTGATAAAAAAAAATTATTTGAACATAATGAAAAAGAAAGCCGTTAAATTGTCATATAATAGTAGTTTTACTTAAGTTAATTAAGTGAATCTAATAGTTTATTTAACATTCCAAGGATGTATATTTATATTAAATAATATTATTTATTAATATAAATTTAGCTAGCAGTAGTCTAAATGTTAGAATTTTTGGAAAAAAAAAATCGATTAAAAATCAAACGTGTAACAAATAAACTACTCGAATTAGTTATATAGAATTTAAATATTTAAATAAAAATAATTTATTTTATAATTTTGATTTTTTTATTATTATTATGTTTTTATTAAAAAAATTATTTTGAATCTATTAAAACTTTGTTTTAAATATTAAAAAAAGAGTTCTTTTAAGATTTAAAAATATATAAAAAAGAGTTTATTTAAATTTAAAAATAATATTTCAGTAATACCCATAGATAACACATTGTTGGGGCTGAGGCGGGCCAATGCACGGATGATTTAGACGTGTGAGGTGCACCCATTGAAAAAAAGTATCTTATTGTCGGTTTCTTAAGCTGCTGCTGGCCGGGTTCAGTCGCCAGAGGTGTGTTATATGGCAAAGGTGTATAAATAGCGAGAGAAATATGATGTGCCGTTTTCTGGCATATTGGATGCTGGCCGGTAGATTTTGTTTGAAAAAAATTATATATTTAAATATGTACGAGAATATTCAATAAAACATATATTTTATTATTTAGATTTGCAATATTTTGTGAATATTATCTATTTAGTAATATTTTTTTTTTAAATATAGACACAATTTTAAAGAGAAAATGGTTAATTGGATTCTTTATATGTGTGTGGGGGCGTCAACAAATAGTTAATTCACTAAAATTAGTTTTTGCAGTATTAATGATTTGTATATATAATTTTATTAATTCAAAATTATTTTTATTAAATTTTAAATTAAAAATATTAATTTCTCTTTTCTACCAAAAAAAAAAAGTCCATTAATATAATGTTAAATTAGAGTAAGAACACTAATTATACATTTTAAGAAAATAGATAAATTATTATTATTACAACATAAATTCAAATAATAATCTATATATAACTCTTATTACATACTAGTTATGTATAACATTATGAGAATGTTCAAGCTTTAAAGAATTGAAAATTCTTAGTGGCAAATAAGAAAACCTTGAATATAGCCATTTCAATCATTAATGGAAAACACCCTCGAATGAAAACTTTAGAGAATTGAAAATTCTTAGTGGCAAATAATAAAACCTTGAATATAGGCATTTCAATCATTAATGGCAATAACGGTCAAACAACCATTGTGTGCTTGATCTAAGTGATGTGTTTTTATGCCCTTGTTTGGTGAAGTATTTATTAGAGAAGCATTACCTTGTTCTTGTGCAATTTATACACAAATATTTGGTTATACAAAATGAAACACATTAATTTTAGACATTAGTATAAGCATAGAGTAGTAGTCCTTTTTTGAATTTTTTCTCAAGAATTTGCATTTAATTAGGAATCTACATTCAAAATAAGCTTTTAAAAAAAAAGAAGTGGTTAGTCATTGTCGAAGCCCATGTTCCTCAAATCAAATATGGTGAAACTCTTGGAGACTATGCACAAGCAACCATATGTGATGAAGACCTTTCTCACAAATTTGGGTGTGTTGTTGTTTAATCCCTATGTGAAGAGTGACATGTGGATGTGGTCTTTGGAAAATGTTCAGTGTATACAAGTCAGACAAGAATGTCTACCAAGAAGAAAAAGAAGCATGAGGTCCTTCCACAACAAACTGTAATGCCATGTTTGCATCTCGATTTGGCATAATATATACTTGGGATGCAAAACGACTTTTAAAAGCAATATGGTTAAAAATTGTTTGTAGAAATGCCTCATCAACATGTGTTTCTCGAAATGCCTGTTATTGAAATGCTCATGGAAACATTTAAAATATTGGTGAGACCACATAACGATAAGACAAAAAAGCTATAGGTACAATTCTTGGACTTTGTTGAATCCATTAAGCTAAAAGTATAGGACAAAACAAGGATCCTAGTGGCACAATAAAACATTTAATTAGTTAGAAAGTAACTAGATTATCATTGTATGTAACTAGAATATGACATGGTAAGGATTCCATGTTATTTCTATCGATTTTTCTTTGTGGATAAAGGCACTTGTAAAGATATACTCTTCTTATCCAAGGAATATTCTCTTCTTATCCAAGGGATATTCTTTTAAGGATGTAATTTGAAGGATACACTTAATAGAAAATAATATGCAATTGTGCTAACTCATATAAACAATGTATATATATTGTGGATAAATCATAGGAAGTCCCAATTCTCAAAGTAAGGATTGAATTGTAAGATATATCTTGTTTTTAAAATTTTTTTATTGTCTATCTTAATCATTCTATTAATTAAAAAAAAAAATTGAAAATGTTGTGTTTTTATCAATGTATTTTTAATTTTTAAAAATATTAAAATATTTATAAATATAAAATAATTAAAACTTGGTATATATATATATATATATATATATATATATATATATATAAGAATTATCCTATACACCTTCAAAAATAAAGATTCTAAATATAGTAAAGAATAATGGGTGTGTGCAAGAAGATGAGGGTCACTTTAGATACAATTTTACTTTTTCAAAACTCGTTCCTGATACATAAAAATATAATGCGTTTCTGATACTTAGCACTTGCCATGATAAGACCCGAGCCTGACATGTCACTGGACATGTAGGATAGGTAACCATAATGCGTACGTGTTATGTAGTTACAAAATGCGTACGTGTTGTGTAGTTACAAAATGCATACGCGTTATGTAGTTACAAAACGCGTACACGTTATGTAAATCTAAAATCAATTTAAAAACACAGTTCCGACCACCCCCGACCTCCCGCGGCGCTCTTCACGCATCAGAAACGCGAAATAGAGGTTGGACGAGGACGGTTTGTGTGCCCTGGAGTATCGGTGGAGCTCAATTTAGCTAGAGGGGAGGCAAATTCACCGGTGGATTGTCATCTAATTAAGTAATTCATTCACCCATACCATTTTTTTGTCATTTCCTAACCTAAATTACTATTTTTTTATTGTTTAAAACAACCTAATTTTGTAATATTGATAAAATTGGGAATAACCCAATCTCTAATTAAATTCACATCTCCCTCAACCAAGATGAGTGAATAATTAAAATGAATCCCTTTTCAAAAACTCAAAAATTCCTAATCCAACCAAAAATTGAAAAAAATAGAACTCCCCCCTTTCTACAATGTATCCATCTAAGTCACCTGGCACGAGGACACGGGACACGGTGACCCCCAGAATTAGGACACGTAGGACACGTTTTATATACATATATATATATTTTTTAAATATATTAAAATTTAAAAATATAGACATATAGATCCAATAAAATTTAACATTTACAATTACAAATATGAAATATTCAATAGAAATTAGATCATTCACAAATCACAACACATTTGTCATTCACAATCACAAATCACAATGAGACATTGAGACACATAGATGCATGTTAGAGACTCGGGACCATATTTCTGATTAAGTCATCAAAATCAAAATTTATTAAATAGATGTCGGAATGCCACTGGGCACTGGCAAATCCCAAATAGACAAATAGTCTAATAGTCTAATAGTAAATATAAAAAAGGGGTGGATCAAGATGGAAGAATCCCATCTATCAATGACTCAATAGTCCTCCTCCATGCCTGAATCAACAAACTCATCATTGCCTTGATCCTCCTCCTCCTCCTCCTCCTCCTCCTCCTCTCTGCCAATCTGATTAATTGCATCTGCTGGTGTGGAGGATGACCCCTCCATACGATCACCCTCATCAAAAGTGACCGAATCTAGCATTGGATCATTAAGATCCATGTTGGCTAATGCCAACTCAATACTGCTGTCCAAACCCATCTCATCAAGAAAGACATCCCACATCCGTGTCTTTCCCTTCTCCCACTCCTCCCTCTTCTTGTAAATAAGACGAAGGTTGGAGTGCACATACACCATCGTCTCTGCCCTGGACTGCTCAAGCTTGCTCTTCTTCACACTATACAAGTTCCCATATGTGCTCCAATTCCTCTCACAACAAGAGGATGAAGTAACTTGAGAGAGGACCCTCAAGGCTATCTTTTGTAGAAGAGGGCATGTTGCCCCATGAGTTGTCCACCAAACAAGGGGTTTCTTAACCCCCATGTCTCTAACCACCTCATATCCTCCAAATCTCCCAATGCCACTAGAAAACTCATAAAATTCCTCCTCCACCACCTCAAGGTGGTCTCTATCCTAAAGTAGCCGTCTAAATGCTATCTTCCTCCCCTCTAAGATCTCTCCATGCATGTGAGGAGGGACTCTAGATGAGGGCCCCAACCCACCACTGAGCCAATCCTGAGCGTAGAACCTAGGGTTAAATGAGTGGGCCAAGCAATGCAAAGGTGTGCAATTCTTATCCCACCTGGAGATAAGAATGCCTTGTATGATGTTCCATAAGTTCTTTACCAATGTCTCATACTCAACACACTCATTCTCCATAACAATGGTCCTCATGGACTCAATCATGGAATCCCACCCCTCATAAACATCTCCTAGGATGGGTTGGTCTGTGTCTGCAAACCGCAACAAAGAAATGATTGGCTCCATGATCTTGATGCTAAGGACTACCCTATCCCACCAACCATCATCTAAAACCGTGTCCCATGCAACACAGGGACCCTGTTGGACATGTCCGGTTACTTAGGTATCCATCCACATGAAACCCAAATTTCCAACCCTCAAAGGCCATTTCCCATGATACTAATTAAATAATTTTCCTTGGTAATGGCCATAACAAGATGAAATGCATGCACAAGTGTGAATAGAAAAAATCCAAAAAAAATTAGTAACTTGGTTTCCCAAAATTTCATCACAATCATTTGTCCATGAACATAATCAAAATTTCATCAGAAGTGTATGTAGCTATACATTGCCTCTTAGTTAAGCACCCTTGAGTAAATGCCAAAACAAATTAACAAAGTGTCTCTCGGGCCTTCCCTATCCACACCCTCGATCAATCTACTCAACGCTCAGGGACCGTCGATTCAACTGAAAGACTTCATATAGAAAATCACTATGTTTTTTATTTAATTTTCTGAACTTGCCATACAATGTAGAGATCGATTTTGTAGAGAGAAATTGTCTCTGTTTTGAGAAGTTGACATTGTTGTTATTGTCATTCTAGTCACAATCTCTAGTTGATTATTCAACATCTTAATCATTGATAGTCATCTCAAGTACATATGTAATCATATTGGAAAGACAAACTCATACACATCCATTTCATTCCATGCCACTTTGTCCTCCCCTCCAACCACAAGGCGTAATATGTTGAAATCAATAAATTTAATGTTAGCTTATGAAGTTGATGGAAATATTGTTTTCTGCAATGGACGTAAAGGCCAAAACATGTCAAAATAACACTCCTAAATTCTAAGAAGTTTAAACCCAAGTTTCCATGGAAAAGTCACCAATGAGGGTTAAGAAGTGCATTAACTTCTAGAAAGAAGTTGAACGAAACTTACTTTTTAATTGTTAAATGTTTAATTTTTAGTTTTAAATGTATGTAAGTGAATGCCATTAAATTGCTTACTTGAGTTTGATTTAATACATTTTCAATTTTGAAGAGACGTCATTATATACCATGTATATGTTTCTAATGATTTTCGTATTGATGTCTTTATTGCAGTTGCGGCTATGGACACCAATGCCGAGATACAGATTGAGCTTGCCCACTTGAGGGGCATTAGTGCAGCTTTTAGTGGTGGTGAGAGGATTCGCCGCTCGCTTGCCCTTGGATGCAATTGTTGACACCATTTCACAGTCTAGCAATGTACTATATTATATTACATCATATAGAGAAAGAAAAAGACAACAATATGCTGATGGGATAGACTACAATGCAATAAAAAAGTTGAAAATATCCAAAGAGCTCATATTTGCATTGTTTAGGGACCCTCGGGCGGGGAAATCCCAAATGCAAACAGGCCGCATATCTCCATTGAGTGGTGCACGTTTCAACCATTTGTTGATAATTGGATGGACAGATGGTACATGGTTTTTGATATACCACCACACAACAACAGGGAAATTCCCTTGTATTTCCTTCGAAAGATGTACACAGAGTTCGTGTTACATAAACATGTAAACTATTTTGACATCTTTCAGTTTCAGGGGATCGGTAAGGGGATGCCCCAAAACCGACCCAATGCGAGGCTTTGAGACCAGGATTGCCCTATCCCTACACCTCGCAGGCAGTTGCCTAGGCCAGATGTCCCACCTGTACATCGTATTATTCCACAGACATGCGATGCATTTTTGAGTTTGGCATGGGTGGTTGTTCTCCATGGCACTATGGTTCATCATATGGGTGAGGAAGGGACATCTATCCCTGGTGTGGTACATACCCCAGCTCATCACCATGCAGGACCATCCACTAGTGCAGGACCATCAGGACCATCCACTAGTGCAGGACCATCGACACATCCCCATCCTAGTACTGATTCTCACGAGTGCACATCATGTGGTCGTCCCTGCTATGGTCTTTCCTCAGATGTTTCCTTCAGTGGGTTTTTGAGAGAGGTATGTTGATGGTTAATTGTAATAAATTCTTCATTTATTTTCGTCTTTGTACACATATATATAGTTTGAGCTAATATATTAATTTTGTGAAGTTGCAGTTGATGCTTTATGCTAGCAGCAACGCCCCAGAGCCAGATGTTCCAGACTCTACAGGGGGGCATGATGCTACCCATTTGGCAGGCCCATCTTATATAGCACCTATTTTTGTATCTCACACCGAAGTAAACATTTTAAAATTTCAGTTTTTTAATACTTGTTAATTTGTTAATTTCCACATACTTTACATTTTATTTCACTAATGCTATCTATGGTCTAATATTTACAATTATTAAACTTGCAGATGACAGATCCTTCACTGGGGCAAGGTAATGTGGAGATAGCACCCATGGTCGTACCATCCCATGAAACATCTGGGCTCCAGGTAAACAACTAAAAATGACATTTTTTAAATACATGTTTTTTTGTTGAATCATGCATGTCTAACTACATGAACACTTGCTGACTGTAGGAACCATCCGAGACATCTGGACCATTGCCTAGATTTGTATCTCCCGCCTGGCCATTCGTGAACAAGGGTCGTGTGTATGTGAGGCGTTCTACTCCTAGAAAGACTCCAGCTGCCCACGACCATGGGCTTACTCACACCATGGTAATGTATATCCTTCGATGATATTTTTTGTTTAACTTGAAATCTAGTGCATAAATCGTTTTTGTTAATGTTTAAATTGCATGTTTACTGCATCAGGAACCCGAGTTGTCTACTGAAAACCTCGCATCGATGGTTGATGCAGCAGTCAGTGCCGCATCTGCAATGGTAACTGATCACACACAGGTATGTAACTATTTCAACATTATCTTTACATAGTTTATTATTGTTGTCTATTGTTTATTCATGCATTTCTAACTATTTCAACATTTTTTCATTGTAGCCACCACCAGCAGGAGCAGTTCCTGGCCCCCCTGGTTTGACCATCCTGGATGTTCAACCAACAGCTCCATCTACTACACAAGCAACGCAATCTCCTTTTTCAGTTGAGGTGAGATGTCCTTCAATGACCAAGTGTTTCATGCACTTTCCATGCACCAGTTGAGAATTGTTGAGCTAATGTATTAGTGTACATAGTTAGTTGAATTTAACAATTGATATTTAATTTGCAGGATCCAGAGACGCACACTGATCCTAGAGATGTGCCTAGAGGATCAACGTCGGGAAAGAACAAGAGGAAGCTTGAGTTTTGATGTGTCTTATGGGATATATGTACATTTGGATACATGTACATGTGGCTTTGATAGTTTTGGATAGTTTTGGACACATGTGCTTTTAGATACTTTTGTATATATATGTACTTTTCGATACATTCACTTTTGAAGACATGTACATTGACTTTATTGTGCAAGTACTTTTGGAGACATGTGCATTGACTTCATTGGATACATATACTTTTGGATATATATGTACTTTTGGAGACATGCACATTGACATTTCACTTATAAATGAAGGATACATTTCACTTTGTATTTGTTCTTCGGTTTCCACGTGTTCTTGTATCAATCTAATGTGTTGATTTGTGTGGATTATCTATTAATCATGAATGCGGTATGTCAAAAGAACAAACTATTATATTTAAAGGTTTCAATGAACTCACTACATGTGTGCACTAATTGGTATCTAATTAAAATTTGTGATTTTGGATGATCATTACAAGTTATGTCAAAGTTCTTGCTCATGTAATTTAATCAAACTAAATGCAATACAATGTTTTTCAAGGTTTCAACTCACTCACTCATGCACACTAATTGGATAGGTGTAATTAAAATTTGTGAGTTTGGATGATTAAATTACAAGTTAAGTCAGTGTTCAAGTGTAATTTAATAAAACTAAGTGCAATACATGCTACACATTTCATCAACGCTCAATATTTGATTGTACAATTAGATTCAACACTACATATGAGTAACTACATACAAGTGCTGAAAGCAACATTGGTGAAAGGAACAAACGTTACCTCGGGATTCGAGAAATAAAGTGCCTTCTAATGTTGGTTGGGAAGGATATGCTTGGTTATCCTTATGGCTTGGAGGTCATCTTCATGTAGATAAGTACTCTTGTTGTCATGTGTCATTAAGGTTTTTTCATGTGGTAAAACCCTTCAGGGTTAGTGTTTGTTCATAGTTTCATTGTACTTGATTTCTAAACATATCATTATTCTAAGAAAGGTTGCTAGGTTTTCTTCCCCATGAGGGTTTCCCGGGATAAAATGTTGTGTCTCTTGTCCCTAAACAACATTTTCATGTGACTTGCAGCTCGACATAGCCTAGAAAATGAACTTTGGACCGACGAACTGTCGACTCCGTTGGTCTCCTGGCATGCGATTATTTCTAGGGGGGCCTCTCCCTTGTCTCCCCATGGCCCAGTGGCTTCATTGTGCATTCATTTCATAAACTAGGGTTTTGCTCAGTTTAATTGCATGCAATCTTGCATTGGTGGGTCAACTCTACAAAAACCTCCCCCGAGCCAGTGTTGGCAATGTTCCCACGTCGGCGTTGCCCACACACACTTGCAGGAGCCAACGACATGCAATCTTGCTGCTCTGTTTGCTTTTTGGCTCCCGGATGGAAATTCACCAAGTGTCCCTGGATGCCATTTTCATGCGACTTGCAACTCGACATAACTCGGAAACCGAATGTCAGACCGATGAACCATCAACTCTGTTGGTCTCCTGCTGTGCGATTACCTCTAGGGGGCCCTCTCCCTCGTCTCCCCATGGCCCAGCGGCTTCATTGTGCATTCATTTCGTAAACTAGGATTTTCCTCAGTTTAATTGCATGCAATCTTGCATTGGTGGGTCAACTCTACAAAACCCTCCCCCGAGCCAGTGTTGGTAGTGTTCCCACATCGGCATTGCCCACACACAGTTGCAGGAGCCAACGACACACAATCTTGCTGCTCTGTTTGCTTTTTGGCTCCCAAACGGAAATTCAACAGGTGTCCCTGAATGGCATTTTCATGTGACTTCCAACTCGACATAACTCAAAAACCAGACGTCGGACCAATGAACCGTCAACTCCGTTGGTCTCCTAGCATGCGATTACCTCTAGGGGGCCCTCTCCCTCGTCTCCCCATGGCCCAGTGGATTCATTGTGCATTCATTTCATAAACTAGGGTTTTCCCCAGTTTAATTGCATGCAATCTCGCATTGGTGGGTCAAATCTGCAAAACCCTCCCCCGAGCTAGTGTTGGCAGTGTTCCCACGTTGGCATTTCCCACACACACTTGCAGGAGCCAACGGCACAGAATCTTGCTGCTCCATTTGCTTTTTGGCTCCCGGACGGAAATTCACCAAGTGTCCCTAAATGGCATTTTCATGCGACTTGCAACTTGACATAACTCGGAAACTGGACATCGGACCGACGAACCGTCGACTCCGTTGGTCTCCTACCATGCAGTTACCTCTAGGGGCCCCTATCCCTCGTCTCCCCATGGCCCAGTGGCTTCATTGTGCATTCATTTCGTAAACTAGGGTTTTCCTCAGTTTAATTGCATGCAATCTTGCATTGGTGGGTCAACTCTGCAAAACCCTCCCCCAAGCCAGTGTTGGAAGTGTTCCCACATTAGCATTGCCCACACACACTTGCAAGAGCCAACGACATGCAATCTTGCTACTCCGTTTTCTTTTTGGCTCTCGGACG
Source organism: Larix kaempferi (assembly GCA_027924585.1). NCBI lineage: Eukaryota > Viridiplantae > Streptophyta > Pinopsida > Pinales > Pinaceae > Larix > Larix kaempferi. The sequence continues at coordinate 6,388,945 of BSBM01000376.1, forward strand.
GAAATTCACCAAGTGTCCCTGAATGGCATTTTCATGCGACTTGCAATTCGACATAACTTGGAAACCAGACGTCGGACCGACAAACCGTCGACTCCGTTGGTCTCCTGGAATGTGATTACCTCTAGGGGGGCTTCTCCCTCATCTCCCCATGGCCCAGTGGCTTCATTGTGCATTCATTTCGTAAACTAGGGTTTTCCTCAGTGTGGGAGTGTGCAATTTTTGCACACGGGGGTCAACTTTGAAAAATCATCCACCGAGCGGGTATGGCTAGTGTTCCCAGCCCGAACCTACCTAGACACACCTGCAGGACTCCCCGGAACCCAGTTTTGTTGCACGGTTGGATTTCTATGCCCCCGGCAGGTATCCAGCAAGTGTCCCTGAAGGCCTTTTGGATGCAAGACGGAACGAGCCATAGAATGACGACCGTGGCTCGAATAGATGAACCGTCAACTCTGTTGGATTCAGCATGTCAGGATAGTGCTAGGGGTGCCCCTCCCCTCTGGCCTGGTGGCCCATGTGCCACCTTGTAGGTCCATCTTGGAAACTAGGGTTTTGCAGGTCCATGATGAAGATTTTCATGATGATGATGATGGTGATGATTATGAAGATGTTGATGATGATGGCTTGGTCTAAGGTGGTGCTCTCAAATAGCTAATTCATTATGAAATATTTAACAAGACATGAATTAAATTTAATATAAGTGTATTGTTTAATATAGTGAGCATGAATTGAATTAATTTTGTTGGGTGAAGCCAATAACCAACATGATGAACATAATATAATTTTAGGGTTTACTGATCATATGTAAAAAATGGCATATTCATAAACTTGACATACAAGAAAACTTTTGGCATATTTATAAACAACGTAAACGTAAATTTGGCATATCAAGAACACAAAATTGACATATTCATATGAAACATACATGTGCAAATTGAGCATATATCAATATTCAATTACAAATAGTATAAATAGTATAGTATTAAAAGTATGTAACGTACCTCATCATGCTAGATCCGACCTATTATCATACAACCAAGCCCTCCGGATAATCTCTTATACTGATGGTCTCCATTAGTCTCTCGTGCTCTGTATCCAGTAAGAAGTAGCGTACCTTTGATGTATTTTGACTAGGCATTGTTCATACCTGGAGGTTTGTGCCAATGATTAAGTTGGTAAAGTGATACACACTTGCACCTGGTTTGTAATCCCTGTAAACATATCCACCCTTCTTTCTTGCATTGTTGTCCCGTGTCAAGTATTCACCTTTAACAACCATAGACCCAGTTGGGAAGTGGTTGTTTTCATTGTCAGTCATGGACATAATGAGGGTTTTCTTTCCATCTATAAAGCATGCCAACCAGTAATCACCACCCCATTCAATATCTTTTGAGGCAACCACTGCATATATGTGCCCTGCATTATATGATTGTAGGTATGTGATCAAAATATTTTTCGTGCGATACAAGGCCATTAATGTGCATTTGAAGACTACATAAACAAACAAAAAATGTTAAGGAAATGCATCATACCAGGTTGTACAAGGTCTAAGACATGATCAAAATCTGCAGAAATAGATGATTGGTCTTCTTCCAACGGAGGCAACTCAACAATTGCACGTTGATCAAGTGGAAGTGATATGCGATCCCATCCATCAACCCAATCCAATGATTCACACCCATCCCAGTCACCATCACAACAAGGCAGGCAAAAACAAGCGAGTTTTCTGGTCCAAATTTCAAATACTGGGTTATCAGAGCTTTGAACTGAATGAAAGCCACGAGTCCCAGGCACAGTCTTGTATTCCCATGCATGTGAATGATCTATGTCTACCACCTCCCAAAAAAATCTCTCCACATGTCTCTTTCTTGTGGATTCTACTCGCATAGTTGATTCCTCTCCCATTACTGGCGTGCACCACTTGACTGTAGATTGAGCATTTAGAATAGTATATTTTGTAGATACTTTCAATTCCTCTCTTCGTAGGGCTGTTTTGACACATGCTCCGGCTCCATCATAATCTCCTTTACCATGCCCAGTCTCAAAATAGTTCCACATATGTGGCACTTTGTAGTTTTTATGCAATGAACACAACCACTAAAATATGCTTTCATTTTTGAACTGACCAGCACACCCATCAGACCAAATCCAATGTCAATCCATCTGTATGTTCCTTCCCTTCAAGTGATCATAGAACATGATGAAGCAATGACGTACATAGTGGAAGTTGTGGCACCTATCATCACTTATGTATAAGTGATATTCCTTCAGAATTTCTCTTTGCTCTTCAGTGCTATTTGGGCCATGCCTATATGTGATATGGACCATCAAGGAAACCTACTGAGAGTGATAATACTGACTTTGGATCTCATTTTGAGGTTGCATAGTGTAGTTCTCAGCAAAATCAACAACTACAAGTATAGTACCAAGGGGAAATGTATCTCTGCATATTCTAAACTTCTCATCCTGCCATCGTGCCACATGGACATGCTGAACATATTGATGTGTCTTTTCAATAAATTCCTTGATGAAGTCACTAACTTGTACCTGGTGACACAAAATGATCTCAATGTCAGTTTTTGTTGTAAGTAAGGATTGAAATGTAATCGTTACAACATAATTTTATAGATATAAATGCATACCTGAGATGTCACCAATTGTATTTTTTTGCTTTCTTTCCCTGGGACTATTTCATAGTTGATATATTTGAAACTTTTCATGTCTGTAATCGTTTTCCCAAATTCACTGTCTCCATTCTTGTGCATACATTGGCTCAATAATGCCATTCCAGCACAGTTGGAGCATGTTCCATCCAAACAAGATTTTGCATAGTATGTTTGCCCTTCAGGCCTATTGCACATGATGCTATAAATGAATTATGTTGATGAAGTCGGTGATATTCTCATGGAGCAATCCTGCACATGGTTAGTATGCAACACACAACGAATGTACAAAAATGTTTCATAGTAATATTCATATTCTACATGGTATCTACAACAATAAGTGTTACGAAGAGTATTTATTCTAACATACCATGGCTTACATTTCTCAAAAGATCTTTGCCCCAAGTTCAATTGTCTATGCTCAATCCGAAATTTCTCGTAAAGTTTTGTCTGTGTTATATCAAGAAGATGCTTAGTATGTGGTTCACGATCTATTGAACCCCTTCTTAGTTTTAGTACATCCTTTCGGTTTGAATAAGGCCTTGTGTGATCATGCCAAAAATTGTGCACTAGTCCCTTTACTGCATCAACTAGCTTCATGTCACAACGTGGAAATCGACCAACAAAGGCCCAAAAATTTGTTTGATCGGTTTTGTCAAGATGTTCTCTTCTAATAGAATACCTATAGAGGGTTTTTACATTCAAATTAACTAGTTCGGATGTAGGCCTTAGAATGCGAAGGGCCCTAGTGTTCTTATTTGCAATTGCTTGTGACAACACACGACGAGCAGCATTGCGGTCCTTTGAACGTGTGTTCTTACCAATTTTACCAAATGCATCTACTAGGCTTTTAACTATATGAGAACTTGGTTCATAATTCTTTATCATCTTTATCCCTAACTTTTTCCTAACAACATTCATGCTCCTAGATTTTAACAATGATAAAAATAATCTACATTTATCTCCATCACATTTAGAAACAAAATATTTATCAAGTATCTGTTGAGTTTGATAAGCAATACTACGTTTAGATAGCGTACCTTCAATGGAATTGATGAGACTTTCAACAACTTGTATACGCTTCGGAGTTCTTTGACGTGTGCTTGCTAATGGAGGTAAGGGGGTTGGAATTGTACCATGTAGCGCATCACCAAGATGCTCTGGCGTTTCAGTAGTAGCTTGGTGTCCTTCATTCTCTTCCTGGTAGTTGGATGGTGGAAGTCCAACATCCTCATCGATGGTCTGGATAACATTCTCTTCTTCAACAGTAGGCAAAATGTCCAATGCCTCTCTGACTTCATCGCTTGTATAACCACATCCGGATAGCAAATTTTGTGTTTATTCATGAGCTTCATCTTGAGATGGTAACTTATCACTTTGACTTGAAGTGGGAATTGAAACATCCCCTAATGAGCACCTACATTTTGCTTCTTGATTACTTCAATGGGGTGCTTGTTCAATAACTATTGTGGAAATTGAAGGTCCCTCTTGTCGTGGATTAATAGGATGAACCGTGGTATCCTCTACAATTGTATTTGGATTAGTTTCCAAAGAAAGCCTCCGATTCATCATGTATATTCTTTTCTTTTCTTTCTCTTCTTCAATGACTTATTGAGGTCTCTTCTTCCTTGTTGATTTGTTTACTCGGTTACGTGCATTCCCCATCACCACAATGATCAATTCAATATAGTTTGTTTTTGTTTCTCCTCAATTACAAGCTCTTCAATAATAAGCAAATGGAAGTTAAATCATAAATTGTTTGGGCTCTTTGATTCTCTTGTACACTTGTGTATATCCACCATCACCATGAAATGGTCTTGAAGCTTGATATCTTATCTTGTGTGCTCCTCAAATATAGGCCAAATGAATCTTTCAAAGACCTTGTCTTTGGTGTTATTCAATTGGAGATTCTTCAAGCTTGCTGATTATCTTCTTCAAATATGGCCATATAACTCAACACCACACTGAGCAACCATGAAAGATGTCCTCAATGCTGCACTTGCATAAAAAAAATAATGATGGAGATGGTGTAGAATGTGAGAATTTCCAATGGTGGGCTTGTATTGTTCAAAAAATCGCAGGAGTGTTGTTTTGGCTCGGACAGAGTGAAGTTGCTCTTGGATAGGGACAGTCCACTATTTATAGAGTTACAAAATGCGCACGTGTTATATAAAGAAAAAAAGCGTGCACGATATGAATTGTAAAAACGCGTACACGATATTGTCAAGCACAATAAATAGGTTAGGTGCACGGCTAGGGCAACGAACAAAATAAAAAAAACTAATATTTTATATGGTTACATACATTGTCAAGCATACCCCACTCTCCATCTCTCCACCTTCTCTTTATCTTCGTCATTATCCCTCCCTATAGCACTCTCTCCCTTCTTCTCCCTTAATCACTAACCCTCTACGCCTTTATCCCTCCCCCCTGCCCTCTCTATCTTACCTTGTTCCTAGAGCCCCTCCCCAATAAAGGCCTTTAGACCCTCTTCTAAACACTAATCCCTAAGTGCATAAGTGCACAAGATGATGATGAGGAGGAGGGTGATGACAATGAAGATGATCATGATGCAGATGAAGATGATAAAGATGATGATGAGGAGGAGGGTGATGACAATGAAGATGATCGTGATACAGATGAAGATGATAAAGATGATGATTTTGATGAAGATGATGGTGATGATGATGAAGATGTTGATGATGTTGGTGGTGGTGATGTTCGGATGATGATGATGATGATGATGATGATGATGGTGACATGATGGAGATGTTGATCTGTTGAGGAAGATGATGATGATGATGGTGGTGATGATGATGGAGATGTTGTGTTGATGGGGAACCTAGAGATGACAATGATGATGAAGATGGTGATGGTGATGGTGATGGTGATGACGATGAATATTTTGATGATGATGCTGAAGGTGATGATGATGAAGATGTTGATGATGATGGTGATGGTGATGTTTAGATGATGATCATGATGGTGATGATGGTGATGATGGAGGAGAAGATGACGATGATGGATATGTTGATGAGGAGCCTACAGATGCCAATGATGATGATGATGATGGTGATGAAGATGATTATGGTGGATATGTTGATGAGGAACCTACAGATGCCAATGATGATGGTGACGACGATGAGGATGTCGATGATGATGGTGCTAGTAATGATGATGAAGATGTTGATGATGATGGTGATGGTGATGTTCGGATGATGATGAAGATGATGGTGACATGATGGAGATGTTGATCTGATGAGGAAGATGATGATGATGATGGTGATGATGATGAAGATGTTGATGATGATGATGATGGTGATGAAGATGATGATGATGATGGAGATGATGTGTTGATGGGGAACCTAGAGATGACAATGATTATGAAGATGTTGATGGTGATGGTGATGGTGATGACGATGAAGATTTTGATGATGATGTTGATGGTGATGATGATGAAGATGTTGACGTTGATGGTGATGGTGATGTTTAGATGATGATCATGATGATGTTCAAAAGATCATGATGGTGATGATGGTGATGATGATGGAGAAGATGACGATGATGGATATGTTGATGAGGAACCTACAGATGCTAATAATGATGATGATGATGGTGATGAAGATGACGATGATGAAGATGACGATGATGGAGATGTTGATGAGGAACCTACAGATGCCAATGATGATGGTGATGATGATGAGGATGTCGATGATGATGGTGCTGGCAATGATGATGAAGATGTTGATGATGATGGTGATGGTGATGTTTGGATGATGATGATGATGATGATGATGATGAAGAAGATGATGGTGACATGATGGAGATGTTGATCTGATGAGGAAGATGATGATGATGATGATGGTGATGATGATGAAGATGTTGATGATGATGATGATGGTGATGAAGATGATGATGATGAAGAAGAAGATGATGATGATGGAGATGTTGTGTTGATGGGGAACCTAGAGATGACAATGATGATGAAGATGGTGATGGTGATGGTGATGGTGATGGTGATGGTGATGGTGATAACGATGAAGATTTTGATGATGATGTTGATGGTGATGATGATGAAGATGTTGATGATGATGGTGATGCTGATGTTTAGATGATGATCTTGATGATGTTCAGAAGATCACGATGGTGATGATGGTGATGATGATGGAGAAGATGACGATGATGGATATGTTGATGAGGAACCTACAGATGCCAATGATGATGATGATGATGGTGATGAAGATGATGATGATGGAGATGTGGATGAGGAACCTACCGATGCCAATGATGATGGTGATGACGATGAGGATGTCGATGATGATGGTGCTAGTAATGATGATGAAGATGTTGATGATGATGGTGATGGTGATGTTCGGATGATGATGATGATGATGATGATGATGAAGATGGTGACATGATGGAGATGTTGATTTGATGATGGAGATGATGATGATGATGATGGTGATGATGATGAAGATGTTGATGATGATGAAAATGGTGATGAAGATGATGATGATGATGAAGATGATGATGATGGAGATGTTGTGTTGATGGGGAACCTAGACATGACAATGATGATGAAGATGGTGATGGTGAATGTGATGGTGATGGTGATGACAATGAAGATTTTGATGATGATGCTGATGGTGATGATGATGAAGATGTTGACGATGATGGTGATGGTGATGTTTAGATGATGATCATGATGATGTTCAGAAGATCTTGATGGTGATGATGGTGATGATGATGGAGAAGATGACGATGATGGATATGTTGATGAGGAACCTACAGATGCCAATGATGATTAGGATGATGGTGATGAAGATGATGATGATGGAGATGTTGATGAGGAACCTACAGATGCCAATGATGATGGTGATGACGATGAGGATGTCGATGATGATGGTGTTGGTAATGATGATGAAGATGTTGATGATGATGGTGATGGTGATGTTCGGATGATGATGATGATGATGATGATGATGATGATGAAGATGATGGTGACATGATGGAGATGTTGATCTGATGAGGAAGATGATGATGATGATGGTGATGATGATGATGAAGATGTTGATGATGATGATGATGGTGATGAAGATGATGACGATGAAGAAGATGATGATGATGGAGATGTTGTGTTGATGGGGAATCTAGAGATGACAATGATGATGAAGATGGTGATGGTGATGGTGATGGTGATGATGATGAAGATTTTGATGATGATGGTGATGGTGATGATGATGAAGATGGTGATGGTGATGTTTAGATGATGATCATGATGATGTTCAGAAGATGATGATAGAGATGTTGATTTGATGAGGAATATGACGATGATGATGATGATGGTGATAATGATGAAGATGTTGATGATGACGATGATGGTCATGAAGATGATGATGATGAAGAATATGATGATGATGGATATGTTGATGGAGAAAGTAGAGATGAAAATGATGATGAAGATGTTGATGATGATGATGATGATGGTGATGATGATGAAGATGTTGATGATGATGGTGCTGGTGATGAAGATGATGATGAAGATGATGATGATGATGATGATGATGATGAAGATGATGATGATGGAGATGTTGATGAGGAAGGGGGAGATGACAATGATGATGAAGATTTTTATGGTGATGAAGATGTTCATGATGATGGTGATGGTGATGAAGATGATGATGAAGATAATAAGGATGAAGAAGATGATGATGATGGAGATGTTGATCAGGAACCTAGAGATGACAATGATGATGAATATGTTGATGATGATGACGATGGTGATGATGATGAAGATGGTGATGGTGATGAAGATGATGACGAGGAGGGTATCCACCTTATGTATATATTCACAAATATCCAAGTCCCTATAGAACTCTCTCCCTTCGTTCGCCCTTAATCAAAAACCATATGTTCCTTTTATCCCTCCCCCCTACCCTCTCTATCTCACATCGTATCCCTCTCTCCCTATCTCTTTCTCTAGATTTGTCCCTGGTTATGTCCCTCACTCTCTTTACCTCCCTCCCTCTATGTCACTTTCTCTCCCTTACACCATCTTCGTCCCTACCACCCCACTGATACCTCCTTCCCGATCACACACACACACACACACACACAACCTCCCACTTTCTTTGTCGCTCACAACTCCCTCTAGTCTCTCTCTCCCCAACCATTAATCTCTCTCTCTCTCTCTCAAACACACACACACACACACACATTATGTCCCTTTCCATTCTCAAACCCATCCCCCCTCCATCCATATCTATCTCTACCTTTCTCTCTCCATCCCTCACCCTACCTTCTCTCCCTCCCTCTCTCATCGCCTGTCTCTCTCTCACCTTCTATCCCTCCCTCATGTTATCTTTCCCTCAACCTATCCCAATCTCTCCATCACTCCCTCTCTCTCACACACTTTATGTCCCTTCCCCCTCCTCTCATATTCTCTCTCTCTCTCTCTCTCTCTCTCTCCATTGCCACCACTCCCTGCATGTCTCCCACCAACACTTTCTGTCCCTCCCTTCCTATCTATTTATTTCGTTCTATCCCCATCTATCTCTCACTCCCTCTAAATCCATTCCTCCCCATTGTCCCTCTCCCTCCCTCGCTCTATGTCTCCCCCCCCTTGTATTCTTTATTTCTCTCTCACATCCCCCTTGCCTCCATCCATTCCCCCTTGTCACTCAAGTCTCACTTTCAACTTCTAACCCTATACCTCTTCAGAACCTATTCTACTCCTAATAGTGCTCGCAAGATCCACTTCCCTTCAACCCCTATAGCCCATCATGTTCTCATTCCCTTCATCTCTCCCCACTCAAGCCTCCAACATCCTTCTAATCCCTTGACCCTTTCCCACCCCTGTTAAATATTAACCATAGATTCCCTTTACCCTTCCCCACCCTTTCTCAAATATTAAACAAAAATTCCCTTGAGTCTTCCACACCCCTTCTTTCTCAAGTATTAAACATGTATTTTATGATTTAAATAACGCGAGTGCATTTTGTAACTAAATAACATGTACGCGTTATGTAGTTATATAACGCGCACGTGCTATATACATCTAAAAGAGCGGCAATATTTTTGAATTTGGAGTTTGCTCGCATGTCAACAGTAATCCTATGTTATGCTTTGGAGTTTGCTTTGGTAATTTCAAACCTGTGCAATGTTAATGAAAAACCAAAGCTAATTGGGTATTTCTTCTAGTTTCTGGAGAAGCTTATGCTTAGACACTCGTTACAATATGCTACACACAGTCATTTTTTACGAAATCTTAGACACAAATAGCATTTTTTCTGCAGATTCCAAATATGTAACTTTTATTTTGAAATATTAATTTTTTCTATTTTTTTTCAATTTCTTTTCTGTCCTACTTCCTTAACTCGTGAAACACACTGTTAGTGTTTCTTCCATAACTTTTTCAATTCTCGATCATTTCAAAAAAAAAATGTATGGTGCATAAGAGGACACTAACCTCCACGTTCTATGAAAAACCCATGTCAAGATTTTTGCATTAAGACCTTCAAAGGCTCTACCCACAAAAGAGGTACTATTTTCGAGGTTTGATCACTTAGACAATTATAAAAAAATTATAAAATTACTAATTTAATTTTCGAAAAATAATGATGCACAAGTGCTATGTGTTCTATACATGCATGCCGATTTTTGTAGCTTGATTCCATCATTTAGGACCTCAAAGGCTCAACCCACAAAAACATATACCTTATCATTTGCCTGAAAAATAAAAAGTGTCTGTTAGGAAAAATGAAACTTGACATAGCTATGCAAATTTTCAATACATAAAAGTTATATATTCGGAAACACGATTCAATTTCCTACATTTCATCTTTTTTACTCAATGCAAGATATTTTGCATAAGTAGCTCAAAAAATCCAAGTAAGTTGAGGGATGCTTGCTTTTTCAGTTTTCTATTGCATCTAACGCGCCAAAAGTGACCCTCATTAGCTTGCACTAACCCTAATCCTATATACTAACTCTTTGAATGAAATATTCCAAAGAAGCTTAGATTTCAAATAAACTTAGATATTGGATTAAATAAATACTACTTTCAATTATTAAATGTATCAACAAACAAAACATTTCTTTTCTAAACAAGAGAAATAGCTGCAAAGCAGCTAGTCCTTGCTTTAAGATTATGTTTATAGTTAAGATAGTGTTTATATGTTTATAATTTTCTTATTATATTTGATATTATTTTTGTTGCTTAAATATTTATATTCATATTTTTATTTTTAAAAGAGCTGGTCACTTTCCTTTTAATTAAAGTGGTGTTAAAATTCTAAATATTCTAAATATGATAGATATATAACTAGACTTAAGTATGATAAATGTGTGTCTATATTTACCATTTTACAATATGTATATTATGTCAAAAAATAATATTTTGTAGAACCATTAAACTAATTAAGTATTACTATAATTTCAAGGTGAATAATATTTAAAATTTATATTTAATAAAAAAGTAAGTATAAATAATAGTGTTACATATTGATAAAAAGTAAGTCAAATATATTGTATTAATTAAAAGTACATATGCCAATACAAATAGAAAGAATATATATATATATATAGATATATATATATATATATATATATCAAGTTTGTGTAACCACAAAAGTATATATATATATATATATATATATATATATATATATATATATAAATGTTAAGTCAAAAGAAAAAAGATGTATATTAAACAAACTTATAATCATATATTCTTATTAATTAAAAATATATATGATAATAGAAAGACAAACCTATGTTTATACATTATCCATATATTATAAAAAAAACTTTGTATATTAGTGTTAGGTTGAAAGGAAAAAATGATTACAATTAGTTCATAAAAAGTGTTTTAAATATATACATAGCATTGATTGAGTTTTTAAAATTAGAAATTAATAGTAATAAGACTAATTTACAAATAAATAAAATTATCTACTTCTCACAAATACAAAGCTAATTGCTAATTGCAAATACTTTGTGGATACCAAATTTTTAATCTTTACGAAATACTTTGTGGATATCAAATTTTTAATCTTCATGAAGGGCGATCATAAATCTTTAATTAATAAGTTATATGTTAAAGACCCATATAAGTTAAATTACAAACTCCCTTTATGACAACTTCCTATTATAAACGGTATTTCTACTTTTCCACTCAACTTCCTGTTATAAACGGTGTTTCTATTTTCCACTGGTGAAGTGAATTACCTCAATTGTTCATTTACAAAAGAACAACTTCTTGATGAACTCCGATACATTAGACAAAAATCATCCAAGCTCTGGGCTCTAAAGTTGTTTGAACACAACGAATAGAAGGGTCTATTTAGTGTTAAAATAGTGCTACAAATATTACCTTAATGCTTCATAATAAGTGGGATGACAATCAGGCGAAAAATAAAAAAATTTAGCAGCCTGAAAGCTGGAGGTGGTTTAAACTTTTAAACCACCGAAGTATACTTTTAAGTATACTGGAAAAAATTTATACTCATAAGCGCAACTTTTTATCCTTAAGTTGGGTATACCCGCTGAAATGTCATATTGACTTACCATGGTTCACATACTTCTGCAATGTAACATCTATGCTTTAAAATAAGTTCTATTGTGTTTTAAATCTATATTCATGTCTACATGGGAAATTTGACTTAACTTAGCAGAAAACTAATCCAATTTGTTGTTATTGGAGTATAAGTGCCTATTGATATTTCCAATAAATAATGAGTCTAAATCTATTTGCATAAATATAAAAATGGTCAAAGGTACTAATTATGTTCTCTCATGAAGCCAACAGTGTTAACCTTAAGTTTATATTGAGTAAAACTCCAACCAAAGTAAGATTTGAAAGATCTGAGTATTATTGTAAAAGTAATGTCCAAGTCTCGGTATAAGTGGGATTTTGGGTATTACCTAAATAAATTGTTTTTGTTAATATATAGTACCTATGCATTATTTCTTCTTAAGTTATAATTCTTAGTAATCTCTTTGATTCCTCTATTTTTTTCCATTATGTGGGATTTTAGTTATCAGACAATCTTTTTGCAGTTTTCTTTTTGAGATGAGCAAAATAGTGTTGAGAGTCCAATATGTATATGCATTTTCTGAAGGATTCAAAGCAATAATATTTTGTCCTAGTTGCATAGGTTTCTTTCTAGTTGTCTTGTTCTCCATGAGGATCAGAGTCAAAGATACATTGCGGCAGAGCATTTGGGACATGCTTTAGGAGTGTTGCGATTTTCCAAGAGTAGTTTCCAAGGGAGGTTCCCTGGTAAGTTTGAGGTTTGTTGAATATTTATCTAGTTATCCACAAACCTTGTTATGTAGTTAAATATATTAACCATTTAGGTATTACATTTAGCATGAATGAGGATCTAATTTTCTTTATGATGTTATGGCATGTATGCCTTCGCAATATTTTTTAGGAATGTATAGTAGGCATGTATGTGAATCTATTTTCCATTTCAGGTGAAGATTTCTTGAAGCGGATGTTCAAGTGAAAACCAAATTATTCATAAGGCATGATAATCTACCTTCTTTGGATGAGCCCATTTTGGAAGGGAAGAAAATTATAGCACCAATAGCATATAGGCCATGTGGATTAGGCAAAGAATTCCTTTTCATAATGTGACTTAAGGGGGGAATTCGAGGAGTCATTCTTCGTTACCCTTATTGTTTCCACCACTTGAATGCAATAAATCATCCTGGTGCACTACTATTCCAAGGCAATAATGAGGTTTCCCATTTGAGTATGTATGCTATGGATTTCCTAGACTTCAAATTATATGCAGGTAGCATAAGGTGTTGATTTGAGAGGATTTATCTGGTTATCTGAATTGTTATAATACACTTCTGGATGATGGGAAGCTTCTTTGCTTCTATTTTTCAAGAAAGTTGAAAGTAGCCTTTTGTGGGTAATCAGTATTGATTTCTTTTGTAATCTAGTCAACCAGTCTTATATGATTCTCATAATTGAATAAACTAACTATTTCATTTTTTGCGAAAACCTATTCACCAATCCATTTTGTAAGTCATTTGTTTTCATCATCCATTTTGTGAGTCATTTGTATTCATCATCCATTTTGAGCAATGGGTGCAACTGCTTAAAGAATTATATCATGTTGCGCTCATTATAGAGATAAATAAATTGATTCAAACTAATAGTAATGACATACATAATTATTATTGGATAATGACATAGATTTGAGCCAGGAGAGTTGAATATTTTTCACTTTGTATTACTTTGCACAAGTTAAATGGATTTCTGTAAATTTTATAAGGCTTATGTTATTTTTTAGATTGATGAATTGTATTTCCTTCTTGTATAATATTGCATATAAGGGATCTTATAAGAGTAAATGTCAATGACCAAATGTATGGAAACTAAATCACACTTCTTCCTTTTGACGTGTCAAAAGAATGAGATGAAATTCATTAAAAGGAATAATTAAAACCAATTTTTGAATATTACTTTGCATAAATTAAATTAAACCAATTTATGTAAACCTTATAAGATTAAATATCAACAACCAAATGTATAGAAGCTAAATCACACTTCTTCCTTTTTGAAGTGTCATAGGAATGAGATAAAATTCATTAAAGGGAATAATTGAAACCAATTTTGCAACCAAACCAAATGTATGGAAGCTACACTTCTTCCTTTTTTAAGTGTCATAAGAATGAGATAAATTCATTAAAGGGAATGGAACCAAATGTATGGAAGCTACACTTCTTCCATTTTGAAGTGTCATGAGAATGAGATAAAATCCATTAAAGGGAATAATTGAAACCAATTTTGGAAGCATGGAAGTAGATCTAAGATGGTTATACCATTGCATTATTGAAGTGAACTCCATCTCATACAAGGAGGTGGGCTGCTGTCATATTAAAAATAGAATGGAATATACATTTATTTAAAGGAAGTTTTTATTTTTATCATTTCCAAAGTGATTATTAGTTTGTGTATTAATGATTATCATTTGGAAGGGTTTGAATGGTGGTATTGGATAAAGTTTTATAATGCATACCACCATTGTGAGTATAATGTCAGCTTAATCCATTCATGCGTTGATTTCATAATCCAGAAAAATGAGGTCTCATCTTTAAAATTGGTGGCATTAATTATTATTAATAATTGGTTTTCATTAATCGAAAAGCAAGGAGGAGATCCAGTTTGTTTGGAATATCAAAATATTAAGGTTCATGTCATCTCCTTAAAGAGAAATCCCTACCACCGAGAAAGATTATTTCAGTTCTTCAAAGGAAAATTATGAGGAAAGATTATTTCAGTTCTTCAAAGGAAAATTATGAGAGGTAATTATGTTACGGATCTACTTAAAGAAAGCTATCGCATCTGTGCAACCAATTCACAGATGATGAAATTATTATGCTTGAGAATTTTGAGAATGAATATCACATCACAACTTTGATAGAATCTCACCAAGACACGACCATCATCATATGAAGAACATGTTAGGGTTTATTATTCACCATAAAACTGCATAGTTTGGGTAGCATTAAAGAGAGGGATCACTATATTTTTTTATTGTGGACAAAAAAATCTTTTAAGAAACGACCACACTTTCACCAAGATTGTGACAAGGAATTGCTGGACATCGAATTAGGAGAAGGAGATCCCACTAAATTGACAACGAATTTGTTTGTTCTGTCCATCATTGCTCTCCTAGATCGCATCTCCACCAATTCACAAATAACAAAATTTCTATTAGCAAAAGAAAAGATTACGTGGCTATAAGTCTATAAAAAAATTAAGATACCAGTTGTAGATTACTCTATTGGTCCATAGCTAAAGAAGAAGATAGCAAAGGACAATAGTGCACATTTTCACAGGGAAAGCAGCACGAATTTATCATAGAATAAAGATACTAATTTGAAGAATAGGGAGACCTTCACACTTTCTTCCTGAGTTCAGCCGTAACCAATGACAATGAACGATATTTGGCCTCTGCACTAGACCGCGAGACAAGGGGTTGTTTCTTTGAGAGCCAATAAATGAGATTGCAACCGAGGAAAATGCAACCACCTGTCGTAGATCGGTGGTCATCAGGGTTACCAGCCCAGTCGGAATTTGAAAATGCAGTTAGATTATTCGAATACCGAGCCGCAAAAGTGAGACCAAACCCAAGGGTACCTTTGAGATACCGAAGAATGCATTTGACAGCAACCATATAAGTAGTGGTAGGAGCATGCATATCTCTTTGTTTTTTATATTTTCAGAAATATTTTATTTAATTTTTTTAATGGATATTTTGTGTGCAGGGATGAAGGTGAAAACGATATTACAAAGTTGAATTTTCAGTCAACGAGAAAGTTTACTGGATCGACAATTTAATTTAATTTCTATAGGGGTTATTATATTCATGCAAACGTGCCAAGCATCCACAATGTGTTTTATGAAGAAAAAAACGAAAAGAACCATAAACCGGCTGCAATGAGGAAATGCATTAGAATTAATATTTCTGAAAGTTATTAATCTCTTTGCGGAGTTTTTAAATATCCATATATATATATATAATTTCCTTGAGTTTAGTGCTAGCTTACAGGCGCGGAGTTTTATGTTTGAAGTTTTCCTGAGAGGCTCCAAATATTAGGCCACCTACATACCTTCACATACCTCCTCACAAGCCATCTATGAACCTGCATGCAAAGCAGATGGCATGATAAGACGTTACCCATTGCTTCCAGAAAACTCTACCAATTTTCCTTTATTTTTTTAATTTTTTTTTTTACATGCTTTTAGGCATGGGCGCGGTACCCTTCCTTTTTTTTGTGCGTGCGAAGGGTTGGCCTCTCCTAAGTCCTTGTAGACTTGCAAGACCCACTCTGCCATTGTCCTTTGTTCCCTGCTAATAGGACTGTGTAAGGCTCGGCTCGACACACTCTCTCTTGTGGCTGAGCTGGGAGGAATGTAAACATTGGCATATCTGGAGGAGTTATGCATTCAACAGATTGAATGCCGCTAGTTTGGTGTATATTATGTATTAGTCTTTCATGGTATTCTGTATCTTGTATGGTCTGCCTGAATCTATTTGTTATTTGTTATGTATGTGTTGTGTTCTTCGGTACTAAGAGGTTAAGGCAAGCATCACATAATTTTTTTTTTTATTTAGCAGGAGCCCAGACAGATTCAATCCCAGCTACACGACGAGATATCCACCCACATCGTGGTCTATTCTGGAAAATTACAATGAATAAAGATATTATGAATCTTGCTCTACAATTGCCCAATTGATACGCGCCGAAGGCAACGACTTTAGCATTTTGGGGAAAGTGGAGCATCACAGCTGTATTTGATGGAATGTACTTACTTTTACCAAATTGTCACGGACATTATTTTTCTTATGAATGCACAGCGTGAATTATTCTTACTTATTTGTTGTTATTGCAAAAATGTTCTATAATAGATTGAAATCCATGGCCTGATCAAATTCAAATTCAGTTATCTAAGTGACTTTACTTTCGCTTAGGTAAGACCACCCTTTTGCGTAGGCAAGGTCTTACCTTTCCCATAGTTGAGGCAATTACCTTCTATATGAAGAAACCTGTCTATCTCCTCACCCCTGAGGTTTCAATTCCCAAACATGAATGAAATTCAGAAGAACCTTGGACTCATGAACATGTTTGCTAAGTGGTGCCTCAATCATGATTGTTTTTGTATCTCCGTTTTAGTTTTGGTATTTATGCTTGGAAGCTAAACTGCAGTTCAATATTACTTCTTGGAAAATTTGATTAAAGAATTCTATCGCCTTTGCAAACTTGGTTTTCTTCCTTCATCAAAACTTCTATAATCAATTCCTCAAGTAAGATCTCTCATATATCTCATTTCTTTACCGTTTTTATTTAATCCTTTAGATATTTTAATTTTTACTTTTTTATTTAAACCTGGGATATAAAAATAACCTATTTTACTTGTATATCAAATGATTATCACAATACTTACAACTTTGGATATTGCAATGAAGCATCCACTTCTAGCATTGCAAATGATCCTAAAAGCTATGGAATTGTGGAAAGACAACAAAGGTCTTTTAGCATCATCATGTGTAAAGTATGAGAAAATAAATAAATGAAAAAGGAAACCTGTATATAAAACTTGCCCATAACTATTCTAGTGTTATTACTATGGAGATTGGTGATATATAACAATCATATACAACGTTTCAAGTTTTTCTTATACCAGCAAGGGCAATTCTTACATATCACAATTATGGGAGATTTGACAAAAAGGGAAGTTGGCTTTATATCAAGGTAAATTAGGCGCTTCATCCCTATAGATTTTATTTTCTTAGGAGAACAAATAGAAATGGCAGTAGTTTGATAGAATTGTTGTTATTTAATAGTATTCCATCATATCAAACAACCTTCTTTGGAATTGCATTTCTTTGAAAGCACTCTGACATGGAAAGCATACATGCCATGTCCTTTGAGCCCATACTTGATATGAACATTAGATAAAACCTGTCATACGCTTAATCTAGGCTGAAGAGAGACTCTTTTAGCCAAATCACTTTCAAAGCAGAGCATGCATGAGGCAATGCAAATTGCTAGCTGTAACAGTGATACAAAACCTAAATATTAATTGGTTAAGCATGCAAGCTTAAGATATGCATGAAGCAATGCTATGAATTCTCTACTGTTATAATTAGTTTTTTGAAATTATTTAAATTTCTACAAAATGACTAGTTTTCTCAATTTAAAAAAAAAAAGGTAATGTTGCAGGAATATTGAAAATACATAGTTCAACGTCTGCTGCACTTGAGGGAAACAATGTCTTAGAGCAACAATGCAATATAGACAGGGACGTCTTAGAGTAACAATGGAATATGGATGATGAATATGGTGGAATATGGATAAAGATAAATATGGAGGTTTCAGTTTTCTAAAAAAAAAACGTAATGTTGAAGGGTTATTGATAATACATACCTCAACTTCTGCCACACACCTAAGGGAAACAATGTCTCGTACCAACAATGGAATATGGATAGGGAGGGGATGAATGCACAAATCGAGAATTGAAGAAGTTTCTAGAGTCGTCTTTATTGCAATTTTCAGTTTATTTTAATCACATCTGGTATATATTTTGAAGTTTCTAGAGTTAAATTTATAACAATTTTAAGTTTATTTTAATGAACTTGGGTATATATCTCGAAGATATCGAGATTGTATCAACTAACATATTTGCAAAATCCAGATCAAGATTCTCAAATTGTGTAAATGTAAGTAATGTCAGAATTTTCAACAAACTTTATTGCAAATAGTGGACATAACGTCAAATTAAATGTGACATATAATTTCATTAATAAATGACGGTTTAGAGTTATTTACTTGGCAAGCTTTTGTTTTGCTTTTATTTTCTAAATTTTTATTATTTTATAATTCAATAAATATTTTGCACACCGATAAAAATAATCAAATCTATATACGGCACCAATCACAAAAATAAATTATCTAATTTGAAAAATTTTAGAAAATATTTTTAATTTAAAAAAAATTCATTTTAATACGAACTAATTACAAAACTTTAAGGGACTTACACTAAAAAAAATTGAAACAAAAGTTGGTCAATGGAAAAGGGCGACCAACCGATCGCTACAATAATCCCTGCGAAGCAGGGATTAATAAAACCGAGATCTCTGCGCATTTAAGTTTAATGGATCTCGACCCGTTTAATGGATCATCCTAACGAACTCATGAAAGAGGCTCCAAGAAATTATAATCAATTATAAATATTTTTATAAAGTACGGTATTATTTATATATTTGGGTATTTTTATTATTATTGTTATTATTATTTGTATTTCTTTACAAATTTATGTAAATAATTAGAAATGGTTAAACATTTAAAAATAATTGATATACATCATTTTCATGTATACAAAGAATAATGAATTATTTCATGGAAAAAAAAGGAATAATGAATTATTATTATTATTATAAAAATAAAAATTTATTTACAAATGAAAATATAGAAATTAAATAATATAAAAAAATTAAATAATTAGCAATAATATAAGTTAAGTTCAGTTATTTATATAAATAATGTAAATATGAATAATAAAAATACAAATGTGATGAGAGTTAATTTTATTTATACAGCATAGATCCATCTTAAGCCTATAACTAGCAAACATCAAAAGGGATCCAATTTCTTGAGGTGTAATTTTTTTTTTAATTTAAACTCAAAAAAATTGATTTCTCTTGGTTGATAGATCCGGCTTTGATCAACCCGGATTTAAGTTTTAAGATTTTATTTTATAGACTAACATGGATTTTTTTTAATTACTTTTCATAATTTTTATTTTATGAGCCAACATGGATTTTTTTTAAATTACTTTCCAAATTTGTTTTTTATGAGCCTTTACAACATCTCTCCCATATTGCGCTGTAGAGCACCCCACTCGTCTCGCTGGAATAAGAAAAAAACATAAACACATGAAGTAAATACATAAATATTCATTTGTAGTTAACTAAGGTATTCATGGTTGACTAAGTTTGAAGATGGTCGACTAAGTTTGACCATACATAAGCATGGGTTACTAATGTTTGAGCATGTTTTATTTTAGTGAATCATGGGTGACTATGGCTAAATTTAGTTAACCATGGTTGACATTAGTAGAGTATGGCTGTCTCTAGTTAAGCTAAGATTGACAATCTTTGAGCATTGTTGAGCATGGTAGATGAAGGGTGTCACAGAATGGTTGAATTTTATGAAACATGGTTGGCATTAGTGCACCTTGGTTGTACTTGGTTAACCAAGGTAAACTATAGTGAAATTTGGTTGTGTATGGTTGACTTTTGTTAGCTAAGGTTGACATGGTTTGACCATTTTCTACCATGGTTAGTGATGGGTGACCATAGATGTTTGATAAAGTTTTACAAGAGATGATTATTGTTTGACCATGGTTGAATTTTGTTAGATTTAAGGTTAACCATGTTTGACCATGATAAGATATGGGTGACAAAAGATCATTGAATAAGGTTGAGTATGGTTTATAACCAATGATTATAGTTTGACTTAAGTTTTACTATAGTTTACATGTATGGTTATAGTTTGAGTAATGTTGCCTTTGGTTAACTATGGTTGGCTTTAGTTCATCATGCTTGACTTTTTAATCAATATTGACTTTAATCCCTAGTTGACCTAAATCCATGTTGACTTTAATTCGTTGTTGACTTTAATCCATGTTGACTTTAATCCATATTGATTTTAGGCCATAGTTGACTTAAATCATAATCTTTAAATCTAATCGAGATTGAGTATGATTGCTTCATGATTGACGTTGGTTGACTTTAATCCATAATTGGTTGACTATGATTGACTTTAATCCATTATTAACTTTATAACCTGTAATAAATATAACACTTAAATGTAATTATTGCATGTTTGTGTTTACAATAATCTTATTAATTATTATTATTATTATTATTTTCAATTCCTTGCCAAATTAGGCAAACAATCTTTTTAAAAACCCAAAATTTAAATCTCCTGCCGATCTGATCGTCGTAATCTTGACTGCTTTTATATTCATTATTAAATTTTTCAGTCGCCTTTTTTATTCCGGTCAGTGGACGATTGAAATAAAAAATCTGATAATAACAGCCTCCATTATTGACATGTATAAATAAATTGGCATTGGTCGTTGAAATTTCCATCATCCGTATCATTCTTATGGCAAGATGCCTCTTCCAATCGCCAAGAGAATTGTTCGACGTATAATGGCGATGGAGAGAATGCAGATTTGGAGCTATAAAACAAAAGATTAAAACAAAACGATGGAGTCTAAGACCGGGTTTGGGAGTAAGCTGGAACGGGTCTTGTTAATACATTCGTCACATGAATACCGGAACACATTGACCAAGCCGGGCCCATTCATGCATCTTCAAAACATCATCCACTGTATACAATAATAATAACAGTCCTGCCATTAAACCTCACAGCTCGGCCGACTAGCATCAGGCAAAGTATCTTAAACTCGCAGAAAAAAAGCAGAAGGGGAAAGGTCTAGGTTTCGGGAAAATGGAGAAAGAGGCCACAGAGGAACTCCAATTACTTGGCGCAATGGGTACTGTGAGAGAAACCTTCAACATCGTGCTCCGCTCCTCCCGTAGTAAACTTCTGTGGGCTCTGGTTCTCACCCTGCTTCTCCCCCTCTCTTTTTCATTTCTGGGATCGTACTTCTTCCTCGGCCCTCTTCTCCTTAAAATCAATGAGAGTCAAATAGAGACCGTGAACCCCCAGGGCAGGACGACTCGGCGTGAATTGGGCTTGGAAAGGAGGGAGCTTCTCGTGGTCCTAGCAGCGTACATAGCCTTCGTTGTAGCCTTGTCGCTGTTGTCCATGGCGCCGGTGGTGTACACTGTGGCCTCCATCTATACCGTCAATACCAAGAAATTGAAATTGTCGTACGTTAGGGTTTTGAGCGCCGACGTTCCCCGTGTCTGGAAGCGCTTAACGTTAACATTCCTCTGCTTTGTCACAGTCTCCTTCATCTCTATGGCCGCCTCCCTCTTGGCCATCATCCTCCTGCTCACCCCTTTTCTACCCTGGCAGCCTCTTCCCCTCCGTGGGCGGAGAGGCTGATAATAAACTTCAATCGTACTGGGCTTCTCTTTTCGGTGTAATTGTTGTAACTGTGGTTGTTTTCTGCCCCCAAATATATATAATGATGGTGTGGCACCTCGCCAGCGTAGTATCCATTTTGGAGGACAAGTATTACGGCTTGGCCGCCATGCGAAAGAGCAGCAACCTCATGAAAGGAAAGCGGATTACGGCCTTGGTGTTGCTTATAGTTCACATAATATTTAGCGAAATTGTCGAAGGGCTTTTCCGGTATGCAGTCGTAAAGGGGCGTAACCATGGACTGGGGATAGCGGCTAGGGCTGTGAATGGCACAGTCCTTCTAGGGTTGTTTTGTTTTGTTAACTTGATAGCGATGTCGACGCATAGCGTGTTATACTTTGTGTGTAAATTGTACCACCATGAGAGCATATATGATAATTCGGCTTTCAAAATTTATAACGTGGGTGACTATGAGGCTCTGAAAACCACCAGCATTCAGCTGGAGCATTTGCATGCAGAAGTATAAGATTAGATATAATCTGGTATTTTTATACAGTGATTTACTTGTTGTCTTCTTCTGTAACAGCATGCATATCCTTTTGTTCGTCAGCACAGGGAGTGTTCATATCTTGTATTGTGGAGTTAGATGTCTGTAAATCCATATGGTTAAAAAGGAACAATTCTATGTATATGGGAGCTTTTAAAAAGAAACTGTGTGAAACGTGTAACTCCAGGATATCAAAAGGTACACAAATTTCTAGGAGTCATTTAAGACCGTAATAGAAAATGTGGACCTCTGTTCATAAACATTTGTCTTCTTCATCTTCTCGCATGGACTTGTAAAAGAAAGGAGACCTTTCAACTTACAGAGATTTGTAAATAGGGTAACCAACCAAGATTTATAAATAAGGCAAGTTCCAATGGTAACTCTATGGAATTTGGTGGTGAAGGGAATACAGATGAAGAGATTGTGCTTTTTTTACCATGGAAACAGCAAAATGGTATATCCAAAATCAGATATATCAGTAACTTGGAACTTAGCCATTCACCTCCACTAAAATCACAACCCTACCGATTTTAAATTATTTTGAACTTGTAACCTCCACTAAAATCACACATATAAAAGTGTTGCACTACAATAACAACCGCAATGGTAAGGCTGTGACAAACATCGATGGGTTAATATATAGATTTTAAAGCTCTCCAAGTAAATTCATTTTTGGATAAAGCTACATAAAATAGCCGGCGTAGATATACATGTCTTGGTAATATGGTTAATGGTTATGAGCACGGTGACTTACATTTCCTATATAGGATCATGAAGTTTAGAGTTTAGTGCATGTCTGGTTAAATTCATATTCAACGTGTTACGATAAGTTTTGGATTTATTCCAATAATATATTGATAATATAAGATAAAAAATTAATAATTAAATAACTCTTATATATATAATAAATTCTTTATAATATCATTCCTTCAAATTCAAAGCACAGAAGCCAACTTTTATATATATATATATATATATATATATAATAACAGTGCATACAATATATTATGGCTGCTATGAATAAGTCTTCATAATATCTTTCCTTCAAATTCAAAGGAGAGATGCCAACACTAAACACCAGCACCGTTGAGATTAGCATGGTTGTGAAGAGCGAATCACGAGACTTAAAGGATTGTGATGCAACTCACAACCACTACTTTGGTTTTTGTCTTTTAATGCTAATATCACATAAAAGGATTGTGATGCAACTCATAACCACTACTTTGGTTTTTGTCTATTAATGTTAATATCGTATATTAATGTTAATATCGTATGTTAATATCACATACGAGTAAGTTAAAAAGTAGAGAATTTCTATTTTTTTATAGATTTTTGTTAATATTTTTGTTGAAATTGTGATTTTCATTGTTCAAATTGTAAATTTGATTGTAGAAATGAATTTAGCTTTCTCAATTATTATTGAAACGTTAAAATTATGCAATTTCAACAAGGTAAAACTATCATTTAAACAATTTTAACTAAATTTTGATAAAAAAATAACCCAAAAATTGATACAAATCGTAGATATTTTAACTTAGCCATAAGATTGGCATAGAGAAGCTTGACGCCCAAGAAACTCCTGGATATTGAAGTGTCTTTTTGTCCATATGCATGGGGTTTTCGAGGGTTTTCTTGAAGAAGGTTTGGTCTGTTATGGAGGATCCTTTTCGACTGTTCATGGCAGTTTCTTAGCTATCTTCTCGTCCCGGGAGGTTATACTCTTCTTAGTTTTGTTTTGCTATCCTAGCAGGCTTTTAAAGTGCTAGCTGGGTGCTTTGGTTAGTTGCCTCTCCTGGTTTTAGGCATTTGTTGGGTATCAATCTTGAGGTGACGGAGGTCAACTCTGATGGATGCCAGTGTCAGTTGCCCCAAGTTTTTGCGGGGGGTAATCTCTCTTCTGGCACCTTGTCACAAGTAGACCACTTTTTTGTGACCCGGGAAAATCGAGGCACCCCTGTGAGAATACCCCTTTGTATGTTTCCTGTGAAGCGAATGATTCTGATCCTGCATTGGACGAACTGGGTAGTCATTTGTTTCCACGTAGATGGGGCGATCTTTCTCATAGCAGTGAAGAAGCAGCTCGACGACATCACTTCCAAAAAGCGATTAAACCCAGGGGTGAGGAGATCAACATGACCTTTGGTAAAGATGTGTAGCTGAGCAGAGTCTTGAGCTTGTCAGAACAAGCTATTTTAGGGAAAGTATGCTTTGAGATCATTAGCCGGAATGTGCTTTAATTGACTGGGTCGCTCAACATTGGAATCCCATACTGGAGTATTGCTTCCGAGTCCATATGTTGGTTAATAATTGGATATTTTTTCACTTCATTGATGCTGAGCATGTCTCTCGTATTATGTCCAGACCTTCAACCCTATTTCGGAATTTCGGAACAGTTCCAAAGGAAACACTATTGGATGTTAATTAAGGGCTGCTCGTTGGAACTTTGAGCCAGAGACATCTTTGAAGCCATAGCCGACAGGGTTGGTAGGATTATTTATTTTGATGAGAGGTTTTTATCTCATGAAGAAAAAATGACATCCTTGGTTCTCACAGAGTTGGATGTGGAGAATGTGTTACCTATGGCGATTAACTTCACTTGGGGTGATAAGTCTTTCAAACAACTTCTTGACTACTAGAAGGCTCCATTTTGCTACCATAAGTGTGGGGGAGTCGGTCATTTGAAGCGCTCCTGTGAAGTTATGGAAAATCGAAAGTCCAATAGCCTCCCTAGTACTAAAGCAGGCATAAGTGACATTTTGGGTGATGTTAGAGAGGTCCAAGCAGCTCCGAATGAACCTTTTGACAGGCCTTTTGGTATTGAAGTGAGGCATTCTTCACAGTTTGATAGTCTTCCCAACATCATAGCTTGAACTGACTCTTTGAGTGCCCCTTTTTCAGGTAAGTTAAAACTCTTGTTTCCTCAGTTTTTCGATGTTTTGACTGAACCTGAGATCTCTATGATTGTTGATGCCGAGAGTAGATTCATATCTAGGGTTAGCGTTCCTCGGGTAGTCATTCTCACAAACCTTAACCCTACCTCTTCATTGCAGGGTAGTGATTTACAACGGTCCAGTCAGGAACTCTCAGCCCCACTCGGGTGTTTACTTGGTGAAGCAAATAACCTGGGGAATGTTGATTTTCTAACAGACTCTCAAATATTAAGTGACGAGGATATTATGCACTTGGAAGGGGGTGGTTTTTCTCAAACACAGGGGTCTGTGGGTAGTATAAGTCCCCATAACATCCTCTGTGGGGGGTTCTTACAGGATCCCCTTCACATTTTATCTAGAGGGGAGAAGGAGGTAGTGACTTCTGACATCTCTTGTCAGAATGTTACTTTAAGAAAGAAAAATGGGGGTAGATGTAAGAAGCTGCAGTCTGACCTATTTGATTTGGATCTTATTTCAACCCTAGATAGGGGTATGGTATTGGATTCCTCAGTGTCCCAAGATGATGTGACAGAATTTTTCTAGCCTCTTAGAGCACAGTGGGTCGATCTTGTGGTTACTTAATGATCCTCTTGTCTCTCAATATTTGAGGGTTGGGGGGCGCCTTGAAACTCTCTTCCCCCAAGAGGTTACTCTCACTTGTTTCTCCAGATATTGTTTTATTTCAGGAATCGATGGTTGATGGTGTTAAAGCTAGACATTTGTTGTGGAAAATTTTCCCGTCTTGTGATTGCTGCTCTGTGGATGTAGTAGGTATGTTTGGAGGCCTACTATATGCTTGGAACCCTTTACTCTTTGATTTTAAGTCCTTCCAATTGTGTGGTGGCATTGTACTAGTTGGTCACAGTAGGGCTCTCAACCTTGTTTTGAATATATTCAATTACTACGGTCCTTATTGTAACGCCCATATTTTGATTAGGCATATTTATTAGTTAGACACACCATACTTTATTTCTTATATATTCTGTTGAACTCAGCTCGATTGAGTAAACTATATTGGACCTCATTATATGATGTTACTCTGTTTTATGATTTCACCATGATTATGATGTTACTATTTTATGCGGTTATGATGTCATGATTATCATATGATTTCTCTATTTTACGATTACAGTATATGTTTATATGTTTTCATTAATGAAATGTGAAATATATGATTCGGTACGTGGATACCATCTTCTTATATGAATTATTGAAGTGTTATATGTCATACGCATCTATGATGAGCTAAAAAGGTTACATGAAATAAAATGATTTTTGATAACATGGATCAATTGGCGATCAATGGGAAATGCTTTCTATAAATTTGTATTTTGCAAAATACTAACCTACAGGGAACAAGGGCTAAGGGATAGCCAGTTACTTGATCTGATATATTGGAAAAGAAAACATGTTCGTACAGTAAACCTTAGCAGCCAAAATGATGATACGATAACACAAACTGATAATCCCGATAGCAGCAAAGTATGAGTTGATAAGGGCGTAGGCCCAGTATGTTGAGAGGGATGGATGTGTTACCCACCCTATGTTTCCATGAGACCCGAGGTCGTGGGAGGGCCGTGCTGAGACACGCTCCCCATGTTGTTGTGATGACGATGGTCGGATGCCTTCTAGGGGAGGATAGGTCCGCTGTTCAGCCGACTCTATCGCTCTCAAGTTCTATGTGGTCAGATCGGTGAGTCCGACATCCACTGTTGTACTAGCAGAGGAAGGATAGGGAGGATGCTGGACGTAGGTTATGATGGGAGGATGTGTTAGTTAGTACTGTTGAGGGTTTAGTATTTCTTGATTCCGAGTTAGTGGTAGTAGGTACCCTTCCTTGTACATGATTGATTAAACTAATGTAAAGATAAAGATAATGTTGTGAAATCGTAAAGAACTAACTGTTAAATAACTCAAAATGTTGAAGTAATTGTACTATATATATTATGTTTGTTCTTCTACATGGGGGTAAATACTACTATTAGTTAGTAGGTATGCATAGGCGGGATGGGGTTTGTCTATAGTACATTTATGATCTGTGCATACGCTGGCCACGCATGCACACCTTGCACATGTACACTAGTATCGATATACAAACACTTAACATATTGAATAAATGTATAAGTTGTCATAAGTAATTGGGTTAATCATGCATTGACCGAATTCAGACAATGAATATAAAGTTATTTAAGATGTGTAAAACAAGTCAATTAAGCTATATTTTACTTGTTGGTAAACATCGTGATATACAATGGAGACAAGTGTCATCAGTTAACATTGTCGTCTAAGAATTGTTGTAAATAGGGTAATGGTACTGTCTAATTAATTAGTAAGATTGTTTAAGCACTTAAGGGTGCTTTGTTTAGAAGAACGACGATACTATGTAGAGGTTAGGGTACTCATGTGATAAACAAATGATGTAAAAGACATCTTTATTAAATTCACCATTATTATTTCCTTATGGGGATTTGATTAATATTATTACTTAAAATTTATTTTAATAATATTACTACCCATGTCATAACAATAGCAAAATAGGTAAAATTTAAATATTGACTAATGAATGATTAGAGTGTGATTATTTTACATTTCTAAGTTAGACATAATAGGATAACAATTTTGGAATGAATGTGATGTGATGGAAAATGGTTATTTAATTATTCAATACGAATCTTGGATTTTAAATCTCAAGATAAGTGATCTCGACGGATGAGGTAGACCATTAAGACACATCATGTCCAAGTTGAAAAGGGTCAACTATTTATATAATATTTTATTAATTACATTAATAACATTAAATACCAAGGATGGCGAATAGACTTGTAATTAATGAAGCTTGTCCCGAATGGATAACCTTTGGGTAATAATTCCCACCGTAATAAATTCTTACGACCGTTAATCAAAACCAAATAAATTTTCCATGAGAGTAATTAATTATACATTGTTATAATGAGACGTGGATGAATGAACTAGTGAAAGGAGTAAATGTTTGAGGGGCTTGAGAGGGGGAGTTTGGGGCGGTGGAGTAAGCCCAAGGTCTTCTCGAGGATGGAAATGTATATAGAGGAGGAGAAGCTTGAAGGGAAGGGGGGGAGAACTGGAAGTGGAGAGAAAGGTTGGAGGACAAAAAAGTTTAAGAACGGGGAAAGGTTTTGAGAACTGAAGTGCAGACTGCTCTCGGGATTATCAGATTGTGAGCTCGGGGGCTTGGAAATCCTTTGATTTCCAAGGGTCAGCAAGATAATAGCTGGTCGGTAGGGTGGAAACTTCATTTTGGCTGACTAGGAGAATCTAAAACCTGCTACAACCTACGGTCTACTAGCATCAGCATCAGGTAATTTCCTGGTTATTTATGTTATTTGATTATTATGCTAAAACTTAATCTAAACATGCATAACTTGCTATTTATTGATTTACTACTGTGAAACATATTCTTATGCTGTAACATGATTGTTGAAAAGAAAATATTGATATGTTTGTTTATTTTAAAATACGAATGCAAGGTTGATAAAAACACGACAGTACACTAAATATCATTTAGAAGCATAGTAATTGTTAGAAATTTACTCCCATACACCTGATAAAGTTTAATACATAGAAAATTAACTCTGAAATTTTACTTAGTGCTCTGCTGTAAAAAAACCAGAGCACTACAGATGGTATCAAAGCTTAAGGCTCAGACACTTTAGACCTTTTGGGCAAACCACCATGAAGATTCAAGATGTTAAATCCTACAAAAACTTAGAACTTAGGACATAAACCTAGATAGAATTGAGGTATCAACAACACCAAACTTCAGCCTCTTTTACCTGCACGAACACAAAATTGGAACACCATTAGAAAATCTGGATATGTTAGAAAACTGCATATGTATACATATGTGTTTGTATTTCAAAATAGATACATATTTGAAATATATTTAGAAATAAAAATAAATAGAGAAAATATATTTAGAAATAAAAATAACACGAGCTAGCAGTATTTTTTTAGTACAGCTTGGGTTAAAATTAATAAACTAACCGAGCAAATTAGAAGTGATAATTTCGGTAAAGTTTGTGCAAACGAAAATCAAGGAACCTAAATATTTGCATTACACTAGATATTCTTAAACTTATGGACTGCATATAGTTGCATGCAATGTCACAAGACTCATCATTTTTTTTTTTTGGGGGGGGGGAAAGTCTCATTCCAGTGGCCACCATTCACATGCCAAAATCCTAAAACATAACTTTATTTTAATATTTTACCTACTGAAATAAAGCCTAAGCAAAAAAAAAAAAAAAAAAAAACCCAACCATAAAGCAAGAAGTGAAGTGAAGGGTAGTAGAAAGCACTTATAAAAAACAAATAAAGTGCAATTCAGTAAACAACAACAAATAGGAAAAAAAAAAAAAACGTAAATTGAAAATTACTTTATTGTTCAACTGAGGTTCTATATTGAGATAAACACTGAAAAAAAACCATCAGTGCAGAAAATGAAGAACTCGAGTTAAGGACAGCAGATAGCACTCATAGAAATGAAGTTTGAAGGTGTAGTTCAGCAACGAGCAGGAAAGAGGATAGATGGGAATGGATGCTGTGCTTGATACCCCCACTAACTCAAATGGAGGTAGCAGCAGCAGAAATATATAAAACCTATGCAAAGGCTCATTATGTTTCTGATGGTTAATCTTTGATTTTGCCTCACATTTGGGCTACCGAATATGACGACTGCTATTGTATACATAGGCATTTCAAATTAATATATGCATTTAAATGTTACACAAACACATGCCCTATTTCCATCTAATGCATAAAATCAGGTCCACTCAAGGCACTTCTCTTGACATACAAAATATCAAGAATAACATTTTTGGTTTAGGATAAGTGCATAGAACACTAATATTTAGGCGAGATTTTTATTATAGCTAGCAAAGTGTTGCCTCACACAGATGCTTACCCATAGTCAATTTGACATAGAGAAAATAGTATCCTGCAAATTTTGGTCCATTGTCAGGCATACCCAAACCTGGAGCAAGGTCAGCATCCAGCTGCGTATGAGGTGCAGGCCCTTGCATTTGCTTTACCCGTTTCTTGTGGCTTTTGGTTTGAAAGTGCTCGTCTCTGATTGAAATATTAGCGAAGTACCGATCGCAGTGTAAACAGTAGAATTGGCCCATTCTAGGGAGAACCCTGCAGCTGTAATGAATGAAGTTGTAAAAAAAAAAAAAAAAAAAAAGATAAAATAAAATATATATATTTTTTTTTATAAAATAGAAAAGGGGAAACCCCATGTACTTGACAGCCACATGCTCTAAACCAACTGAGCTATTCCAGCATGAATATCATGCTGAATTAGCAAGGCTTTTACAATTTTTTTTAGCAATTCATGGTAATCTATTCCTTTCGTTGGCATTTTGGTTTCATGCTAGTCTGCTGAAAACGAAAATGAAATATTAGCAGGCACATGCCTTAACCACTAAGCCAAAACGACCTCTAAGCCATAGCGACGGTGAAAACGCCTTAGAGTGTGATTATTTTCGATAAAAATAGAAAAAGGTGAAACCCTAGCGCAGCTTCAGAAAAGAAACAATGGGCTAAGCCCAAGCGCCCAGCACCGAGAAGATACATGACCAAAAACGCAGCCATCTAGCACCTGAACATCACTACAGCCAATAGCCCATGCTTTCTTTGTTCCTAACCCATGCGCTCAACACCGAGACAACAAGCTGCCAAGTCCAAGCGAACCCAAGCGCTTTATTGTAGTTCAAACGCCCAGCCCAAGAGCGTAGCTCTCCTGTATAATAAAATAATTGTTTTGGGACTCGAGGAGCATCCTCTGGCTATTTCACCACATCCGCGGAAACACACTAAACTACAGCCCAGGCACTAAGTTCACATAAGAGCCTAGCCCAGATATATCGGGCCTATCCCAGATGCTCTTTTATTTCCTGTATAATAAAAGATATATCGGGCCTAGCCTAGATGCTCAGCAACGACAGCCTTCAAAGCAACCATCCGCCAAGCCGAAGGGAAACACGCATCATCCACTGCACTGTTCACAGCAGGACTGCAAAATAATCTTGCGCATTTTTCTTTCCGCATTACCTTACCTACGTATACAGACAACTCCTCAATTCTTCAATCTATGCAATTGAGTTTCTTAGAATAAGTAAGCCCAGATCCATGGATGCCACCGACAAGCTGCAGAGATTTGAGAAACTAGATTCCACAACGTCAACCCCGTCAAATCAATCTGAAAGGAATGATAAACACAGTAAAATCGAGCACATAAAAAGTTGCAACTGGGCCTTAAAAGTCGCCCTATGGAGACAAAAAAAAAATCCACGAGAGGAAACCCAAGTATTTTGTTTGAATTCTCCTTGTACTGTAAAGGCCGTGAGGGGGACTGGGATTTTGATACATGCCATCGCAATCACTGTCAGCTGGTGTGATTGTGTAAAAGCGTTCACACTGGTGTGATTGTGTGAAAGCATTACCAAATAAAATGAAACCTACAAAATTAAAAGCATGAAGGAAAGGAAAGGAAAACCACCAATTTAAACGGAACAAGGTGGAGATTATACCTGAAATCAGACGGAGCTTGAACCACTTTCCATGGCAGAGTTGCAGAGCTAAAACTCCAGGAGAGAGGGTGAAAATGGCCGCGTCTTGGGGATTGACCCTATTTAGGGTTTCCCCCCACTTTCCCAGGGCGGTGGGTTGCGTGGAGAGACCACGCGCCTTCATGCTTCTTCTCATGGCAGTAGGAGGACGCGTGGGCCTCATGCAAGGGCTCGATGGGCCCATGAGGATCTTAGGGGTAGGTTATTATTATTTGAACAATTATAATTATCGAAATTTAGTAATTTTTAAAAAATTGTTAAAAATTTAATGTAATTATTATAAATCGATGAGTCAATTATTTGAAACTTTAAATGATTTAAAGTTATTTCTTTTTTTGGTTGAAATTAAATTTGGTTAAATTATTAGCACAATTATCAATTATTTAAAATTTAACAAAACTATAATTCCACTTTAGTGATTATTACAAGAATTATAATTAGAATTAAAAATTAATATGAATTATGGTTTAATTAATTAGGGTTTACATCTCATGTTAGGATTAGTAAAATTCTAGTTATTTATTTGATTTCTTATAAAAAATAAAAAAAAATTGCCGAGATTTCAACTCCTAGTCGAAGGGATAAGAGAGATCGAAATCTCAAAAACAAGACACCGTTAAGATCAACATGACGAGCTGAACACCATGACAAGATTGTTTAAATAAAATCGACTATAGATTTTACTGCGCTAATCGTGACAATTTGTTATCTCATGTTGCAAGTTATTTCTTATGCATAAGTATAAGTGTATGAATACCTACATTTTAGTTCCGCATATATTTGATTGAACAACTAAGGATATGATTTTATTTCAATAACTCAGGAACTATCATGGTAACAACACGCAGAGGTTGAGGTCGGGGTCAAGGTCAACCACCGTCACCACCACCTCCACCACCGTCATCACCGCCAAAACCGCCACGATCAACCTCAACGCCTGAAATGCAGATCATAATGAGGTCTTTGGAGGCTATTATGACCACGATGAACAGGCAGTCGGAAAGGGCCATCGAGGTGGAAACCACTCAAGTGTGTCGAGAGAACTCTGAAAGGGCACATGGCCCAAGACTGGAACCGCTTCAGGACATATCGAGGGAGTTGCAAAAGATAAAGGTTCCAGAGTTTTCAGGAGGACGACCCGGTAAGCATGCAGAAGCATGGCTGGAAGGCATGAAGAGGTGCTTCGCATTGAATGAGTACACATCTAGTTCCAAGGCTAGGATGGCCGTCTTTCAGCTTAAAGGTGATGCTTTGAATTGGTGGTCAGATCTCGAGAAGCAGTTGCACCTTACTCCTCTTACAACTTCTTGGGAACTGTTTGAGGAGAGGTTCCACAAGAAGTATTTGCCAAATTATTACAAGGAAGAACAGGCACGTGCACTCCATGCCTTAGTATAGGGAGACAAGACGGTGGAGGAGTATGAATCTCGGTTTATGGAACTGGTAAAATATGTTCCTTACCTAGATGCAGATGATTGTCAGGTAGAGCGTTTTGTGTATGGACTTAACTACAAGATTAGAGCTGCTGTGCAGATGTGGAAGCCAACTTCAGTTGCCATGGCAGTTGAGTATGCTCGTTATGCAGCGGATATGTCAGATGGAAAAGGGGGTAGTAAGTTGACAGGAACCAATCAGTATGTTTCAGGGAAGGCGTCACGTCCTTACTTCAGTGGAGGACAATCTAGACCTCCTCCTTACGGTAACAGGTTCACACTGAGGGGTAATACTTCAGTTAACTCAATCTCGCAGGCATCATCTGCAACCCACCAAAGCCAGGGATGTACACAGGGAAGTTCCTATAGAGGAGCAAGGGGTTTTAGAGGACCCAGGGGAAGGAACTCATCTCAGAGGATTCCTCCGAGCAACATGCAAGCCCCTCCCAATATCTCTTGTTGGGGATGCAGAGGTCCTCATTTCCAGCGAGATTGTCCCAAGGGTCAGTCAAGCAGTAGGCACAGGGGAGGAAAAGCACCCATGGATAGTTCGGGTAACAGTCATCGGATTCATGCAGCGGTTCATAACCGCCAAGCAAAACATCAGTCTACCGTAGTAGAATCCACTGGTTATGTAAACAATGTCAAACTTAAAATTTTGTTTGATCCAGGAGCAACTGATAGTTTTATTTCACCATTTGCATTAGATAAATGTGGGTTGGCAGCCTACGAGCACGATGATTTCAAACTGGTTGAAATGGCTTCAGGAGCTAAGCAAACAGTAGGTCTTAAAGTGAGGAGTTGTGAGGTTGACTTAGGAGTATGCAACACTAAGTTGGATGCTTATGTCACCAATTTGGGGACTTATGACCTCATTATTGGCATGGATTGGTTAGAAGGCCATAGAGATTTCTTAGACTGCTATGCGAAGAAGGTGTTGTGCCTCGATGACGAGGGAAGGACAATTCAAATCCAAGGCTTGAAGAGGAAGGTATCCCTCCGTTTCATCTCTATGGTGAAAGCTAACCGGTGCCTAAGACAAGGATGCCAATTGTTCGTAGTGGAGGCCGTGAGCGATAGTAAAGGACCTTCCTTGAATTCTTACCCAGTACTTTCTGAGTTCAAGGATGTCTTTCCAAAGGAATTGCCAGGACTACCTCCAGAAAGAGAGCTCGATTTCACAATCGAACTAAAACCTGGTGCAGAGCCTATCTCAAAAACTCCTTATAGAATGACAACTCTAGAGCTCCGTGAGTTACAGATGCAGTTAAAAGAGTTGCTAGATTTGGGACTGATTAGACCTAGTATCTCGTCGTGGGGAGCACCAGTGATCTTCGTTAAGAAGAAGGATGGATCTCTGCGACTGTGCATAGATTACAGAGATTTGAACAAGGCCACAGTGAAGAACAGGTATCCCATACCAAGAATTGATGACCTCTTTGATCAAATGAAAGGTGCGTCAGTCTTCTCAAAGATTGATTTACGATCAGGGTATCACCAGTTGAGGATCAAAGAAGGAGACATTCCTAAGACTGCCTTTCGAACTCAATTTGGGAATTACGAGTTTGTAGTGGTACCATTTGGTTTGACCAATGCTCCAGCTGTATTCATGAGCCTCATGAACGGGGTCTTCCGAAAATACTTGGACCGCTTTGTTCAGGTCTTCTTAGATGATATTCTTATCTATTCTAAGAATGAGAAGGAGCATGAGGAACACTTGCGGTTAGTCTTGACATGCTTAAGGGAACATAAACTTTATGGTAAATTATCAAAGTGTTCCTTCTTCCAAAAAGAGATTCACTACTTGGGGCACATCATCTCAGGTGAAGGGATCTCTGTAGACCCTGAAAAGGTAAAGGCCATTGAAGGTTGGCCAATTCCAAGGAATGCTCATGAGGTGCGCAACTTCATGGGGTTAGCAGGCTATTACCGGAGGTTTGTGGAAGGATTTTCTAAAATTGCAAAACCTATTACCACCTTGGAATGCAAGGGGATCCGATATGAATGGACCGATGAATGCGATGCCGCTTTTTCAGAGTTAAAGAGATTATTGACAAGTGCACCGATCTTACGGGTACCCGACATGGATAAAGATTTCATGGTATGCACCGACGCCTCGAAGCAAGGACTAGGAGCGGTGTTGATGTAGGAAGGTGGGGTAATAGCTTATGCATCTCGAAAGTTGAAACCTCATGAGGAGCAGTATGCCATGCATGATCTAGAATTGGTAGCAGTAATGTTGGCACTAAAATTATGGAGGCACTACCTAGTTGGTAGAAGCTTCACCCTTAAAACAGACCATCATAGCTTGCAGTACATCTTTACCCAAAGGGATTTGAATGCTAGGAAAAGGCGATGGAGTGAGTTCATGAGTGAGTATGACTTTGGTATCTCTTACATCAAAGGAAAGGAGAATGTGGTGGAAGACGCTCTAAGCCGAAGGCCGAGACTTTTCTCCTTAATTCCCTTGAAGGTGGACTTGAGGGAAAGAGTACTAGGACAACTATTGGGCGATAGTTGGTACCTAAGCATAACCTCAGCTATTCAAAATGGAAAGGAACAGGAATCGAAGTATGATGGGTACCATCTTGAGGAAGATGGATTGTTACGGTATCAGGGAAGGATGTATGTTCCTAAGGAAGGTGATATCAGGGAAACAATCCTTAGAGAGGCCCATAGATCACATTACTGTGCGCACCCAGGGGTGAAGAAGATGTATACGGACATGAAGCAACTCTTCTTCTGGCCAGGTATGAAGATGGATGTAGTGGATTTTGTTTCGAAATGCCTTGAGTGTCAACAAGTTAAGGCAGATCATCATCACCCGGCCGGTCTCCTACAACCGCATGATATTCCTATGACTAAATGGGAAGTCATTTCCATGAACTTTGTTGTAGGATTACCTCTCACATCTATGAGACATAATGCTATTTTGGTGGTAGTTGACAAACTGACCAAAAGTGCTCACTTCATTCCAGTCAGAGACACTTATGATGTGACAGATGTGGCAAGGGTATTCATAAATGAGATTGTACGTCTTCATGGAGTTCCTAAAAATATAATCTCTGACAGAGACCCTAAGTTCACCTCTAGATTTTGGACAAGCATGCAGACAGCATTAGGGACACAGTTGAACTTAAGCTCAGCTTATCACCCCGAGACAGATGGACAGACGGAGAGGGTGAATCAAGTGATGGAGGACATGCTTAGGATGTATGTTATGGATCAAGAGACCCAGCGGGAGAAATATCTTCCTTTAGTGGAGTTTACATACAACAATAGTCATCACAGCTCCATTGGTATGCCGCCATATCAGGCATTGTATGGGAGGCCGTGCAGGACACCACTCAGTTAGGACAGGTTAGAGGATCGAGTTTTAATTGGGCCTGAATTGATTCAGGAAATGGAGGAGCAAGTGTTACAGATTAGGCAGCAGCTGAAGGAAGCACAGGATAGGCAAAAGAGCTACGCTAATGCACACAAATCAGATAGAACTTATGAAGTAGGGGATCGTGTATTTATTCGCATCAGACCAAATAAAAGTACCATTCGGTTTGGGAAGGGTACCAAGTTGTCACCTCGCTTTATACGTCCATTTGAGATTCTTGAGAAAATCGGACTAGTTGCTTATCGTCTCGCACTGCCACCCCCACTTGCATAAAACTCATAATGTATTTCATGTTTCTGTATTACGACATTACATAGCTGATGAGACTCACAAAATTCATTGGAAGGAATTGCAGGTCTCAGACGAGGGAACCTTCAGGGTTGAACCATTACGTATACTTGATCGTAGGGTTCGACAGCTCCGTATTCGCCATGTGGACCAAGTTAAGGTCCAATGGGACAAGTATAGCCCAGGGTCTACTACCTGGGAGGATGCAGAGACCATGCGTCGAGATTTTCCCTCACTATTTTGACCATAACTTCGGGACGAAGTTTCCCGAAGGGTGGGTGTATGTAACGCCCATATTTTGATTAGGCATATTTATTAGTTAGACACACCATACTTTATTTCTTATATATTCTGTTGAACTCAGCTCCACTGAGTAAACTATATTGGACCTCATTATATGATGTTACTCTGTTTTATGATTTCACCATGATTATGATGTTACTATGTTATGCGGTTATGATGTCATGATTATCATATGATTTCTTTATTTTACGATTACAGTATATGTTTATATGTTTTCATTAATGAAATGTGAAATATATGATTTGGTACGTGGATACCATCTTCTTATATGAATTATTGAAGTGTTGTATGTCTTATGCATCGATGATGAGCTAAAAAGGTTACATGAAATAAAATGATTTTTGATAACATGGATCAATTGGCGA
The DNA here is from genome assembly GCA_027924585.1 of Larix kaempferi. Classification (NCBI taxonomy): domain Eukaryota; kingdom Viridiplantae; phylum Streptophyta; class Pinopsida; order Pinales; family Pinaceae; genus Larix; species Larix kaempferi. The sequence continues at coordinate 6,427,057 of BSBM01000376.1, forward strand.
TCAATGGGAAATGCTTTCTATAAATTTGTATTTTGCAAAATACTAACCTACAGGGCACAAGGGCTAAGGGATAGCCAGTTACTTGATCTGATATATTGGAAAAGAAAACATGTTCGTACAGTAAACCTTAGTAGCCAAAATGATGATACGATAACACAAACTGATAATCCCGATAGCAACAAAGTATGAGTTGATAAGGGCATAGGCCCAGTATGTTGAGAGGGATGGATGTGTTACCCACCCTATGTTTCCATGAGACCCGAGGTCGTGGGAGGGCCGTGCTGAGACACGCTCCCCATGTTGTTGTGATGACAATGGTCAGATGCCTGCTAGGGGAGGATAGGTCCGTTGTTCAGCCGAAGCTATCGCTCTCAAGTTCTATGTGGTCAGATCGGTGAGTCTGACATCCACTGTTGTACTAGCAGAGGAAGGATAGGGAGGATGCTGGACGTAGGTTATGATGGGAGGATGTGTTAGTTAGTACTGTTGAGGGTTTAGTATTTCTTGATTCCGAGTTAGTGGTAGTAGGTACCCTTCCTTGTACATGATTGATTAAACTAATGTAAAGATAAAGATAATGTTGTGAAATCGTAAAGAACTAACTGTTAAATAACTCAAAATGTTGAAGTAATTGTACTATATATATTATGTTTGTTCTTCTACATGGGGTTAAATACTACTATTAGTTAGCAGGTATGCATAGGCAGGATGGGGTTTGTCTATAGTACATTTATGATCTGTGCATATGCTGGCCACGCATGCACACCTTGCACATGTACACTAGTATCGATATACAAACACTTAACATATTGAATAAATGTATAAGTTGTCATAAGTAATTGGGTTAATCATGCATTGACCGAATTCAGATAATGAATATAAAGTTATTTAAGATGTGTAAAACAAGTCAATTAAGCTATGTATTACTTGTTGGTAAACATCGTGATATACAATGGAGACAAGTGTCATCAGTTAACATTGTCGTCTGAGAATTGTTGTAAATAGGGTAATGGTACTGTCTAATTAATTAGTAAGATTGTTTAAGCACTTAAGGGTGCTTTGTTTAGAAGAACGACGATACTATGTAGAGGTTAGGGTACTCATGTGATAAACAAATGATGTAAAAGACATCTTTATTAAATTCACCATTATTATTGCCTTATGGGGATTTGATTAATATTATTACTTAAAATTTATTTTAATAATATTACTACCCATGTCATAACAATAGCAAAATAGGTAAAATTTAAATATTGACTAATGAATGATTAGAGTGTGATTATTTTACATTTCTAAGTCAGACATAATAGGATAACAATTTTTGAATGAATGTGATGTGATGGAAAATGGTTATTTAATTATTCAATACGAATCTTGGATTTTAAATCTCAAGATAAGTGATCTCGACGGATGAGGTAGACCATTAAGACACATCATGTCCAAGTTGAAAAGGGTCAACTATTTATATAATATTTTATTAATTACATTAATAACATTAAATACCAAGGATGGCGAATAGACTTGTAATTAATGAAGCTTGTCCTGAATGGATAACCTTTGGGTAATAATTCCCACCGTAATAAATTCTTACAACTGTCAATCAAAACCAAATAAATTTTCCATGAGAGTAATTAATTATACATTGTTATAATGAGACGTGGATGAATGAACTAGTGAAAGGACTAAATGTTTGAGGGGCTCGAGAGGGGGAGTTTGGGGCGGTGGAGTAATCCCAAGGTCTTCTCGAGGATGGAAATGTATATAGAGGAGGAGAAGGTTGAAGGGAAGGGGGGGAGAACTAGAAGTGGAGAGAAAGGTTGGAGGACAAAAAAGTTTAAGAACGGGGAAAGGTTTTGAGAACCGAAGTGCAGACTGCTCTCGGGATTATCAGATTGTGAGCTTGGGGGCTTGGAAATCCTTTGATTTCCAAGGTCCAGCAAGATAATAGCTGGTCGGTAGGGTGGACACTTCATTTTGGCTGACTAGGAGAATCTAAAACCTGCTACAACCTACGGTCTACTAGCATCAGCATCAGGTAATTTCCTGGTTATTTACGTTATTTGATTATTATGCTAAAACTTACTCTAAACATGCATAACTTGCTATTTATTGATTTACTACTGTGAAACATATTCTTATGCTGTAACATGATTGTTGAAAAGAAAATATTTATATGTTTGTTTATTTTAAAATACGAATGCAAGGTTGATAAAAACATGACAGCACACTAAATATCATTTAGAAGCATAGTAATTGTTAGAAATTTACTCCCATACACATGATAAAGTTTAATACATAGAAAATTAACTCTGAAATTTTACTTAGTGCTCTGCTGTAAAAAAACCAGAGCACTACACTTATATTGGTCGACAAGCTTATTGGAAATCCATGGACCGAAGTGGGATTATTACTTACCCTTCTATTATATTGGTTGGGGATTTAAACCTAACCATTTTGGCATTAGAATCATGGGGGTCATCAACCACACTTGAACTGATGATTCCTTGGTTTCAGTAGTACTTTTTGTCTACCAGGTCAAGGGAAAAACACACCGCGTAGTCAATTAAAAAAAATTAACTACGCAGTAAATATTTCAATTCTCTTCACTTTGGAACTTTGACGGAAACCCCAACTTTTACTTTGCCAAATACTTCACTTCGACGCACATTAACTTCGCAGACCTTGACTTCGCATTAATGCAAATCTTGTACTAATACGAAGTTCTCAACTTATGAGAAAGGCTATACTTCGCCGAGTTCTTGGCTTGAAGATACAATTTACTCAGCATAACTTCTTAACTTCGCAGACTTCTTGACTTCGACAAACCCACTCTTAAGCAAACTTTATATTAAAATATTCCTTGCTAAAACATAAGAATCGAAACATTTAAATTTACCTCGAAGTTACTCCGCATTGAAATAGAACTTTTGCCACCGTGAAATATATGGAAATCTTGATTTCTTTTATAGACCATAAATGTAAGGAACATTTACACATGTAAATATGAAGAAAATATGCTACATGCAATAACCAACATTCTTGAGAATGAACACATAAATATAGACTTATATTACAGCAGTAAAACATAACAAGTTTGTTGCATTACAGAGAGATGAGATTTTACTTGATCTTTCACTTCTTACGGAGCTTGGGCTCTCAAACACATCGTGAACGTATTCTTCTTCTCCTTTCTTTGACACATCTCTCTCTGAATCTCTGTGATTGATTTTCATTTATACACAAACTTGATATCGCTTCGCCTGGAAGCTATTAAAATCCATTAAATAATGAAATAAATTTCTACCTAAGATAGAAATTTGACTTGCAGAACACAATCGCGGCTGAATAGATACAAGGATGTGTGTATGAAGCCTTCTGACAGACTGAATGGCTGTCTGACATCTCTGCGAATTCTACAGACTGAAAAAAAATATTGATAGAGCCGGTGCGAACTAGATACGCAATCAGCTAGTAATTACATTTTTCCAACACTTCCCCTTAAATATGAGCGGATGGGGATCATTAAACAAAAAATAAATTTTACAAAATATTTTAGAGCTGAAACATGCTCTATGCATGATGAAGTTCACTGCGCAGAACTTGTCACTCCCAAACAAATTCCCAGATATTGGAATGTGTCCCTTGCCAATGGTTTTGTAAATATATCTACTACTTGATCTTCAAACCTGCAAAATTCTAAACAGATTTCTTTGTTATTTATCAATTCTTTGATAAAATGATACCTGATGACGATGTGCTTGGTTCTTTTGTGGAACATATGATTCTTTGACATTGAGATAGCTGAATTGTTGTCGCAGTAAATGACTGTGGGTTCTTGCTCATTCTACAACAAATCACTTAACATCCTCCTCATCCAAATGGCTTGACATGAAGCACTTGTAGTTGCGACATACTCTGCTTCTGCTAAAGAAAGAGTTAAAATGGGTTGTTTCTTTGAAGCCCATGATACAACACCTGTTCCTAAATGAAATTTGTTTCCAGACGTGCTTTTTCTGTCATTTATGTTGCCTCCATTATCGCTGTCACTGTAGCCAATGAGTTTGAATTTTTCTGAGGTTGAATACAAAATACCAAAATGTTTTGTTCCACTTACATACCTCAAAATTCTGTTACCTGCTTTCCAATGAAATTCTGTTGGTGACTCCATGAATCTTGAGATTAAACTGACTCCATACATGATGTATGGCCTTGTCATTGTAAGATACATAAGGCTTCCAACAAGCCTTTTAAACAATGTAGGATCTACATTGGATCCATCATCATCCTTTCTTAATTTCAAACATGTTATCACCAGTGTTGGAGCTGTATTGCAATTTAACATCTTAAATATGTTCAAGACATCACTTGCATACTTTGACTAAGATATAAATATACAATTTTCAGTTTGTTGCACTTCAATGCCCATAAAATACTTCATAAGCCCCAAATTAGTCATTTCAAATTCACTTTCCATGACTGATCTAAATTCCTCTATGCCAAAATCACCAGTAAATATTAAATCATCTACATACAGGCAGATGATTAGCTTATTACCTTGCTTGTTGATTTTTGTGTACAGTGTTGGCTCACATTCACTTATGTGAAATCCATTCTAAATGAGGTAAGAGTCAATGTGACTGTACCAAGCTCCAGGAGATTGATTCAAACCATAGAGATCCTTTTTCAACCTGTATACTTTGTGTCCTTGTCCTGGAACTTTGTATCCTTGTGGCTGTTCCACATATACTTCCTCCTCCAAATAACCATTTAAAAATGCAGACTTAACATCCATTTGATAAACATGACATTTATTTTGTGCTGCGATGGCCAAAATTGTTCTGACAGTATCCATTCGTGCTATAGGTGCAAAAGTTTCATTGAAGTCTATGCCAGGATGTTGTGTGAATCCTCTTGCTACCAATCTTTCCTTGTGTTTTTGCACATTTCCATCAACATCTTGCTTTGTCTTATAAATCCATTTGAGACTTATCACATCCTTGTCGATAGGAACATCGACTAATTCCCATGTTTGATTCTTCTCAATGCATTCTATTTCTTCATCCATGGCTTGTGCCCAAACTTTATCTTCAAAAAATTCTTCAAATGTTATCATATCATTAATTTGAGAAAACAATGCAAAAATTGAGAATGAATTGGGTTTACCAGTCTCATATATCTCACGCAAAGTTCTTGTCCTTGTCGGAGTTTTTGGTGTCGAACTCTGCGAACTACTTGATGGAGTTTGCTGTGCTCTAGGTGTGCTTGTCAGAGTAGCTTGAACTGCGGCTTGTGTTGGAGTACCTTGTGTTGAAACATGTCACGGTGTCCTGGGAGTAGACGGAGTTGCCACATTCTAATTTGCATGTGGAGTATCAACCACATCCCTTGCAATGTCATCATGTTCGACATGTGACACAATTTTAAAATTCTTTTCTACAATTCCATCACATGCTTCATTTTCTACAAACTGAACATCTCGACTGATGATAACTTTTTTTGCGACAAGATCATACAACTTGTATGCTTTTGTGTCTTCAGAATGCCCAATAAAAATACATTTCTGTCCTTTGTTGTCTAATTTCATTCTCAGCACATTTGGAACATGTGCATATGCGATGTTAATTTTTCATCAATTAATTCAATAGATATAGGATCTTAACTAAATGAATAGCATGTACGGAATATCAAGCATAAGAGACAAGAGACAAGAGACACAAAACATTTCACCGGGGAAAACCAAGAAGGTGAAAAATCCCGCAACTTCCTCAGAGATAGAATAAGCATCAATACAGGGATCACAATTATCAAACCCATGAGATAGATAACTTCAGCAACATGCTCCTCCTCCACTTGTGAGCACTCCTTTTCTCTCTCACTAATGCAAAGTGAGTGAATAATAGAATGTGTAAAATCAGAGAGACACACTCTCTATTTATACACTAACTTGACTTGACCTTTACTCAACTAGGTCGGCCCCAACTTAACCACTTAACATAATGCTGACTGGACCGACCCCTCTAGGGTGGTCTAATAACCCTTTGACCCACATGACTCATACAGAGCCAACCCCATCAAGGTTGTCTAATAACCCATCAAGTATAAGTTACAACACTTACAATATAACTTGCGACACTTGCAAGTACACATCGTGACACTTCCAATCGGAGAAATAATACATCTTCGTTGGGGATACAATAAGGTACAAATTTAATACATACAATATACAAGTGAATATCTTCCGAAGTTACAAATACATCAACACTCCCTCTTAACTAGGAAGGTATTCTCTTGACACAAGTCATCAACACATATAGGAACAAGTCTTCAATATTGGAGCTGGATCATCATCACTGGATCATGGAGCATCATCATCACTGCTACTGCACTCGAAATCTAGATCACTTGGCTATCTCTGAATTCTTCTCGTCATAGGAAGTTCTACAGAGCCAACCCTTTTTCATGTTGGATGTAGGCCCACCACCTGTAGGTCTTCATCAACACTAGCCATACTGTGGAATCCTCAGGACTTATTACGTGCGTCACAATGCCTCGAAAGAGTATCCCAGGATCCTTTATGTGCCGAAGCACGACCAGCAAGATCTCCCAGGTCCACTTACATGTGACTGTCACAAAACCTTAAAAGAGTGTCTTGCCTAGCAAGATCTCTAAAGAGCATCCGAGGCCTTTTACGTGACTAGCACAACCTGTCTGGATCTCCAGGATGTATTACATGTGACTCCCACCACAAAACCTTGAAAGAGAAACCCAGGACTGATTACAAGCGTACTACTCAACCTATTAGATCTCCCAGGTGTAGTTACATGTGGTCATGGAAAAGCCTCGAAAGAGCATCCCAGGACTAATTACGAGCGTACTGCTCAACCTATCGGATCTCCCAGGTCTAGTTACATGCCATAGGACAAAGCCTTGAAAGATCATCCCAGGACTGATTACGAGCGTACTTCTCAACCTATTGGATATCCCAGGTCTAGTTACATGTCCTCCCAGAGAAATGCCTCGAAAGAGTATCCCAGGACTGATTACAAGTGTACTACTCAACCTATCGGATCTCCTAGGTCTGGTTACATGCTCATCTGCACAACTTGTCCACGGCCACAGAGTATCAACCAGATACTCACCATACATCATCCTGATGTACATGATCATCCTAATCATCATCATAGCATCATCCTGATGCATATCATATAGAGTATCATCCTGATACTCATCACACATGATCATCTTGATCATCATCACTGCATTGTCCTGATGCATGTCATCATACATGATCCAACTGATCATACAAATTGTCCACCTGATGCATATCCAAAGCAATAATTGGAGCATCGTCCTGATGCTCATCACACAATGCTTACATCCACAGCCATGGGAAGGATCATCCTCTCACCATGCTTGGAATGACTCCTGCAAATGTGTCCCATCACTTCTTCCTCGAAGTATCTTCAATCTGAAGAACACCAAGCCTGTCTCTGAAGTAATCGAACTTCATGCTGGCTAGTGGTTTTTTCAACACGTCTGCAACCTGCTCATCTGTCGCAACACACAGGAGCTTCATTGCTCCTCTCTGCACCATATCCCTGATATAGTGATATTTGATTTGGATGTGCTTTGACCTGTCATGGAACACCGGGTTCTCAGACATCTTTACACAACTCTGGTTGTTACAAAAGATACTAGTAGCATCCAACAGGAGATCAAATAACTTTGACAGTAGCTTCCTCAGCCATACTTCCTCACAACTAGCTGAACATGCTGCGAGATACTCTGCTTCGGCTGTACTTAGTGCTACACAGGACTGCTTCCTACTAAACCAAGAGATCACACTTGATCCCATACTGAAGCAGCACGCTGAAGTGCTCTTCCTATCTACAGCACTACCTGTAAAGCACCCTGTATGTAGTTAGATTATCACCAACACACACAGAGCATACGAGATTTATTGTCAACCCGAGAAAGTCTTTTTATTTCAAAGGATAAGTGCACAATCTATGCTTAAACACCAAACCATTAGAATTGAATACTGTTATGCTCTAACAACTATGTTCATCCCAAGAATCTATGCAGTCCCAATTGCCTTCTAATTGCTACAACTTCAATTCCTCTCTACCAAGTATCAATAAGAAATGATATAAGATCTAATCAACAATTGCAGGAAAGAAATCTCATCCATATTCTAGAACAATCACCTCTTTGATCTAATCATCCTTGAAAATCATAAGACATAAACTGAACATTAATCTAGAAATCCAATTGCAAAGAATTAAGTTTAGCTGTTCTAAGAATTTGAATTGCAGAAATGAAAATCAATAATCAGGAAAGATAAATTGTAAAAGGGCTCATGGGATCACAACTTAATCTGTAAAATGAACAAAGCTGTGTACAGCTACCAAATGAAACACATAAAGAAAGCCCTACTCAGTCGACTGTTACTCTGCACCATTTACCAATCTCAAGGGAATATAATCTTAACTATACTGAAAATCCACACCCAAATTACTACTGCTGCGTATAAAAGAAATATCATAAACAACCCATCACACAACAATCAATTAAAGAAATCTAAATTTAACTCAGCAATCCTTGTGGAAGACGGGCCCAGCCTTCACACAGAGACGCTGGCTGAACAACGCAAATTCCTTTAACTCAGTAGTAACTCCTTATATTAATAGAAGAATGATTACACCAGTTGTCTCAACTGCTAATACAATGAATTAATTATCTGTTGTTCAACCCCCTGAGTCGAGGCAACTCCCCATATTTATACATACAAATCGTAACATCCAATCCTATAATCAGGTAGCCATGAAGATCTCTGATCTTCAGGCGCCCTAAATAACTAGCTGTTACAATACATGGCAAAACAGAGACATCAAAATATGAGAAAGTTATCAATTGACCCAAGAGTGGTGGTCCTTCTAGATCACAGCTAAACTCAAGCAGCAACATACTCAAGATAGCGCATTCTGTTATAGCTGCCCTGTCACAGCTGTGCCTTAATTGATGATTCAAGCCCCAAGGATCCTTTCTAAGCAGCGAACACCTTTCAAGACTTGTTCAACCCCATCTTCTTGCAGTCCACTTATCTCAACTACCTTCATAAATCATAATATGTTAGCACAATTGAGAGATAAACAGCCTTAATTATCACAATCATAAGCATTAATAAGATAAAACAATGATTAGTCATACCTTGGTAATTTGGGGAAATAAAGTGAGGACCACAAGTCTGATTAGCATGATAAATGGTGTAGGATAGGGAAAAGAAAGGTGATCAAGGATGATTAGAAGGGGCCAATTCTGGGCTCAACATCTCCCCCCAACTACCCTGTTGCATGTCCTCATGCAACAACCTGCATCACTCAGAATCTGAGTCCTGTACTGAGCTCTATCCATGGAGAGAGGAAGAATTGTAGGGAACTCAGGCACCTTATCTATCTTTTGAAAAACCTCTGTGAGTAACCCAACATCTTCCTTCATCACTGTTCCCCTTTCACTGCTACTTGCTAGTGTTTGGAAATGCAGTTGGTGTAGTGGGAATCTTCCTGCAGTCTCATTATGCTGTGCCTGGTGCTCGAAAGGAAATCTTTAATCTGAATCTAGATCAATGACATTTCTGGGAGGTAGAATCACTGGTTCTTGTGCGACAGTGTCTTCTAGCACATCTAAATTTAATAAGAGAGTTGTTGGTTCTTGTGTGGCAGCAACATCCTTTAGGCTCTCTTCAACAGCTACCATCATTGCTTTTAGAGACACTGGTTCTTCTGTAACAGTGTCTTCTTTGTCCTTCTGCTGCTGAGATTGGATATCTTTCTCATTGTGCAGCTCCTCCTCCAAGATTTCAGTGTCACCTGAGCATGGTGTCTGTACCTTTTCATCTTCACTCCACTGTGTATCGGGAATGATATCCACTCAAGGATTATCTTTTAAATGAAATTCAGGAGTTCCGACTGCAACTTCCAAGGATGTTGGTTCTTGTGTAGAAACACCCTGGCTTGCCTCCTCCTCCTGTTGTTGCAACTCTTCTTCTTTGAGCTCGGTGTCATGGGAACCCTCTGGGGTTACAACCCAGAGTTCATCATTAAATTCTAGAGTGTCCTCTATTCCAGGTTCTTCTACCATCTGCTTGGCCGGTTGGATAGGTACACTCAGGGTTGCTGGTTCTTGTGTTACAGCATCCTGTTCAAATTTATCAATGTCCTGCCTTTGTGGCTCTTCTCCGAAGATTTCTGTGTCATGGGAGCATTCTGGGGTTGTAGTATAGAATTCTTCATTGGCCTCCAGAGTGTCCTCCATTCCAGGTTCTTCTTCCATCTACTCTATAATCTATGTATCATGGGAACATTCTGGAGTTGCAGTATATTCCTTATTAAGCTCTCGAGTGTCCTCCATCCCATGTTCTTCTCCTATATGTTCCCTCATCTCTGTGTCATGGGAAGTGGCAGCTTCAACAAGGATATTCAAAGATGCTGGTTCTTGTGTGGCAGCACCTTCTTTTTCTGCTGCTTCCTTTATTGTGGCCACGGGCTGTTGTGCTGAGTAAGCGCTAAGTACAATTTTGTGGCCTGCTTCCTTAAAGATTTCTCCATAGGTGGGATAGAGTATTCATTCATCCTCCTGCCCAGCTTCAGCAGAATTTGATCCATCAAGTTGTTATGCAGCCTCTATCAATGTATACATTTTTCTTTCACCCTGTTTTCTGCAGGTTTCCTTCCAAATTTCCAACTCCCTTCTAAGTACTTGGAGGTCCTCTTTTAACATTGCGTTCTCAGCCAGAAGTCCTTCAATTTTGGGTTCTTCCTCCACTGGCCTTTGTGGAGCATCCATTGGTCTTGGTACAACGATTGGGGGCTCAATCTGTGCTTCTGGGGTTGCCCATCTTTTCCTGGCTGCCTCTGTTGCTGTAGCTGATCAAGTTCTTTTCTTTCTGATTGGTGATATTAAGTTAAATTCATTGGTGGATCTTTTTCTTTTCTTTTGTGGTGTTTTCTTCTGTGGAACTGGTACATAGGGAATCAAAGCTGAGGTCGAAGGAATATTTTCTTGCCTCTCATGCTGTTCTTCTTCAATTACAGCTCCTCCTTCCCACTCAGGTGAGGACTCAATTGTTACCAGCTCAATATTTTCTGCCATTGCCCTGGCACTGTCATCTTCAAGTTCCATTGTCATAGCATTTACTGCTGCTCCAATTTCACCTTCTGCTGTCGAAATTGCCCTATTGTCTGCATTTTCCACCAGATTTTTATCTATACCTTCCCCCAATGGCTCTGCCTGTGATGGAGTTTCATCCCTCAATTGTTCTTCTTCTAATGCAGGTTCATCCCCCCCAAATGGCTCTGCCTGTGCCCCCTGTTGCTCTTCTTCTGATATAGTTTCGTCCACCCCAGATGGTCCTGCTTGTGCCCCCGGTTGCTGTTCTGTTTCCATTTCATCCCCCCCCCCCAACTTCAATGGAGGAACTCCGGTCCTCCTGTTGTGGTGGAACCTGTATTTGCTGTAATGGGATGACCCGCAAGGGAACGGGTTGCTGAGGTCGGGTTATGAATTGTTCCCAAGTTATATGATGTTGGGCAAGGGTTCTTACAATGATTAATTTGATAAGGCCATGGTGGGTGAGAGAGGAAAGTAGGTGCTTAGCAGACTGAACAAATGCCGCCATATGACGCAAGTCATGCAGTAAATAATATGGAATGTTTAATAAAATGCCATGGCGAAGATGAGAAAGTAAAGCGAGTTCAGAGTTATACACATTTTGATATCTACCTTCACAGGTAATGTACTTCTTGAGAAAGACAGCAACCTAGTCCCATGGCCGCAGCAGTGAGTTCAGTGCGATCCCCCTTCTGGATGATTCAACTTGCTCCCCCTCCAGTAGAAATTCTTCTCGTGCAGTCGTTGCAGGGACTCGTCGGTTAAACCATGGTTTTTCCACCATCGGTATGGCTGTAACCTCAGATATAATAGTCTTGGAGACTTCTATGCGCAGCCCCCACACCGTGGAATGAGTTTTGGTAAGATTCAAAGCAAATTGCAGGGCTGCATCCCGATCGAATCCGTCTAGTCGCTCAAAAAATTCGAGCCATCCGGCAGCTTGAAAGATGGCAAGAACTTGAAGATTTCTCCTGAGTTCCCGTGTGTTGAAAGGTTCATGACGAACTGGAATCCCCATGATCCTGGCTGCAAGCTGAAGATGCTATCCCATAGATTACAGGATCCCAAAATGGAAGTTGCAGCACAGAGGATGCACGAATCGTTGAGTAGAGACATTGAGAGAATGGGGAAATTTGGAAAGTTGAGCACAGAAAAACGTTTGAAATTTCCATGCCGAATTAGGGAAGGTGGTAGTTATTAGTGTTTACGTCGTACGAGGGAAAGGTTTAATCAGGTATAATGGTGGTACGAGTGAAGGTATGACTAATATCGTTTAAATGATATCAATACTTAATCACGTGATAAATGAAAGGCATACCTCATAAGACTGTGCGTCGGAATGTTGCGGAGAATGGTGGAGTGTGCAGTAGGTGACGTTGCGGAGCCGAACTCGTGCACAGTCAGAAGTGTGATCATGATGACTCGGATAAGGCAATAATTTCTTCCGCCAGTGAAACACAAACCATCGCATCCTTGGGGTCGGAATGATGAGTTCGTCGGCACGACTGAGGTGAATCAGCACCATGATTTAGCAGGTTTGGAACAATTCTTCTGTTAACACAGGAGTTACCACTGCAAGTTGCCAAAAATGATAGCACGGCCGACGAAAAAGATGTTGCAGTCGCTAGGAAATATGTTGCAGCCACCGGGAAAGAAGTTGCAGCCACCGAAAAAGAATTCTCAACAGCCGGGAAAAGAATTTACGGTATCGGGAAAAATTACGGCTGTCACGGAAAAGTTTTACGGCGGCGGGAAAAATTACAGCTGGCGGGAAAAGTTTTACGACGATGGGAAATATGTTGCAGCCTATCGGAAAAGTTGGTGCAGCTACGGGAAAATGGTTGCAGCCGCCGAAAATAGTTCACGTCCGTCGGAAAAAGTTCACAGCTACCGAGGAAACGATTCTAGGGTTGACGAAAAATGATAACGCAGCCGCTGGGAAATTATGTTACAGCTGCTGAAAAAGATGTTGCAGCTGCCGATGTTGCAGCTGCCAGAAAATATTCACGGCAGCCGGAAAAAGGATATTACGGTTGCTGGGAAATGATGTGGCAGCCGCCGGGAAATGAGGTGGCAGCTGCTGGGAAATGAGATGGCAGCCGCTGGGTCATGGTGTTGCAGTTGCCGATGTTGTAGCTGCCAAAAAAGATTCATGGTAGCCGGGAAATGATGTGGCAGCCGCTGGGAAATGAGGTGGTAGCCGCTGGGACATGGTGTTGCAGCTGCCGAAAAAGATGTTGCAGCTGCCAATGTTGCAGCTGCTGGGAAATGATGTCGCAGCTATTGTGACATGATGTTGCAGCTGTGGGGAAATATTGTTGCGGCTACCAGGAAAAAGGGTTTACGACTGCTAGGAAAGGGATTTTAGGGTCGACGAGAAACGATAATGCGGCTGCTGGGAATGATGTTGCAGCCGCTGCGACATGATGTCGCAGCTACTGGGAAAAGTTGTTGCAGCTACTAGAAAAGTTATTCACGGCTATTGGGAAAAAGGATTTTTACGTCTGCCGGGAAATCTATCGCGGTTTGCCGGAAAGGAGATTGCAGCTGCCAGAAAATATGTTGCAGCTGCCGAAAAATATGTCGCAGCTGCCGAATTTTTTTTTTTTTTTTTTAAGAGAAAAAGGGAAATACAGCATAGGGCGACTCTATTTTGACAGGCCCAATCTGGTCGTTCTCTTGGCGCTTCCCTGGAAATCATCAAACGGAAAAGATCAAATGCAAAAGGAAAACAATTAAACACTACAGCAGATAAGAAAGAGAATTATTTATGTACAGTAATTCAAAATGCAATTTTCAGTTTAAGGATTTGGAAAAGGCAGAGAGAAATTCCTACTCTGGTGCCAGCTGATAATCAGGATCGGCGGCAATTTGCGAATGAATGCATCTTTCGAGATAGGCTTACGATACAGTCGTAGTCTATGGCCATTAGCTAGTAATGGAATATGATTTTCATCAATGGTCACCAGACGGACAGTGCCGTTGTCAAACACCCTGTCAACCAGATATGGACCAAGCCATTTTGTGCGTAATTTACCTTTAAAATCCTTCTTGAATCTGGAGTCGTATAATAGTGCCCAGTCTCCTTCACAGAAAATTTTATTTTTAATAAATCGGTCATGCCAGTTGGATCTCTATTGCTGAAGCAACACAGTTTGATCTACTGCAGCTAACCGTTTCTCATCTAATTCATTTAATTGATTCAATCTTCTCCTCTGGGCTTCTGTTACATCCAGACTCATTTCTGTGGCTATTTTCAGGGTTTTGATCTCAAACTCAATTGGAAAGATGGCAGTCTTTCCATACAAAAGATCATAGGGAGAAAACCATGTGGTGTTGCGCCAAGTTGTGCGATATGCCCACAGTGCTTCAGGAAGCCTGTCAGCCCAATCCTTTTGATGGCTTTTAACTGTTTTAGTAAGGATTGCTTCAATAAATTTATTAGTACTTTCCACCTGACCATTGGCCTGGGGGTGGTAAGGTGAAGCTATCCTATGCTGCACATGATACTTCCGGAGCAAGGATTCAAATTGGTGTGAGATGAATTGCGGTCCCCCATCAGTAACTACTTCCTTTGGTACCCCAAATCGGGTAAAGATTTCACTGTACAGAAAATCAATCACCGCCTGGTCATTAGCCTTAGCCAAAGCTACAGCCTCTACCCACTTGGTCATATAATCAGTACAAACCAGAATGTAAACCTTCTGTCTGGAAGAAGGGCTAATAGGGCCAACAAAATCCAATGCCCATCTATCAAACGGTTCGAGTGCCACTTGGGGCTGTAAAGGCATCTGATCTGTTTTATTAGGTTGGCCCATCCTTTGGCAGCTGTCACAAGACTGAACATATCTTTTAGCGTCCCTGAACAGAGTCGGCCAATAGTATCCCATCCATAGCGCTTCATGCCCTATTCTTTTGTCTGCAAAGTGTCCTCCACAAGGTTCATCATGACAGGCCTTCAGTATATGAAAGATCTCATCTTCCCTTACACATCTCCTAATCTCAAGATCGGGTCCTGTGTAAAAGAGATGACCATTGAGCCAACAATACTTGGCACTTTGCTGGATAATTTTTCTCTTCTCTTGTTTAGACATGTGTGGCGGGAGCTTCCCTACAACCAAATAATTAGCAACATCTGCATACCAGGGGGAATGAGCTGAGAGTGCGAATATATGTTCATCTGGAAAAGAATCCTCAACAGGCGAACTATCATCACTGTTAGTAAAACGTGATAAAAAATCAGCAACAACATTTTCTTTTCCAGGTTTATCTATAATGGTAATATCAAATTCCTACAATAATAAGAGCCACCTGGTTACTCTGGCATTGGTGACAGGTTTGTTCATCAAATACTTAATGGCAGAGTGGTCAGTGTGCACAAATGTAGGATACCCAGTAATGTAATGCCGAAATTTATTAATAGAGTAAACAATAGCAAGGAATTCTTTTTCGGTAACAGTATAATTAAGTTCAGCAGGGGCTAAGTTTTTTACTAACATAATAGATAGCATAAGGTACTTGACCATCCTACTGTCCTAGTGCTGCTCCAATGGCGGTATCAGAAGCATCTTAAGAAATGTGGAAAGGTATAGTCCAATTAGGTCCCCTTAAGATAGGGGTTGTGGACAGCTTCTCTTTAAGCTTATCAAATGTTGTCTGGCATGCTTCACTCCACACAAATTGTGCGTCCTTCATTAACAATGAAAACAAAGGAGAAGCAAGTTTGGAGAAGTTTTCTATAAATCTCCTGTAATATCTAGCATGTCCCAGAAAACTTCGCACCTCTTTCTGAGTTGAAGGAGTTGGTATATTTTTTATCACCTTAATTTTTGAAGGATCCACCTGAATGCCATCGGTAGAGATGAAATGTCCTAATACCACTCCCTCTGTCACATACCCCAATTTTATTAAAATAATGTAATTATTTTTAATATTCCTGAGAACATTATGTTAAATTTAATGCTAAGTAGGAATGGATGACTCAGCAGAGTCTCCAGAAATGGAATGTAAATTCTGAATAATTATTATTAATAAATAAATTATGGAGACAACAGCATGGGAGAGCTGTTAAAAGAGGTTACTGGTCTAACTGGTGGATGGAATTAGGTGGAAGGACAAAAGACAAGTGGCAGCATCCTCAAACACTTCCTGAGTTGCAGGTGGCAACTTCCCTATATTTTGGGGTCATGATTCCCCAAGAAAGTGGAATCTGAGCAGGTGGCTCATTAATGACAGTTAGCCCAACTAAGACCTAGGCAATCTTTTAAATACTACTCAATGAACTGAGCTGGGGGTTCAGCAATGGTTCTAGAGGGAGAATACATTCAGGTGAATGCTATTCAGGAGTCCCATTGAGGAAGTGGGAAAACAGTAAGGAAGTGTTTTGAAGCAGGAAGTTGCAGTAACTTGGTTCCAGTATAGCTGTTTTGGCTGAGGGAATTATTGGCCGTACTTAGATTCCAGCCAGTTAGACCAGAGCAAGCTCGGGGGTCCTGAGAAGTGCTGTCTGGGCACTCTCCAGGAATTGGTAGGGAGGAACAGCCTCCCATTGCTGTTATTGTCTACCATAGCTACAGGTTCTGTCACTCTTCCTGTTGTTGGTTTATTTAATTTTCATATGAGATAGACTAGTACAACTATGTTTTGACTGTATTCAACTTCAGTAAATCAGTCTCTGCACTTTCTTTTGGTATAAATTTCAGAACGCAGATGTTATAGAAATTTCCTATTTTTATTTAAATAGAGTATTTATCTTATACAGAACCTAATCGTTACTGTTACAGTTAACAATTATCATGTTTAGGCATATTCTAGAATTCCTGTTAATGGTTAAATAATAGACAGAAATATTAAACAATAGATATTCCAGTAATCTACCTGTATATATATATATATATATATCGCATATTATAGTCAATTTTAGTTACAGGTTACTCTTATATCAAGTTAGAAGATAAACAAAACTCCTTTTAATATATTGTTTATACTCAGAATATGTTTTGACAGCTATTGATGAAATAAATGAGGAGACTGTAACAACATTTCATTGTTACAAGCATCCTTATAATCTTATTTATTAACACAGGAGTCAAATACAAACACTTAGCAACTGTATAGTATTATTTCCCTTCAACCTAGTATTATAATACATTAGCCATGCTTATTATAATAGAATTAACAGAGTTGTTTTAAACAAAAACAAACATATTACACAACAGAGAAACTGTCGACGAACGCAACCATCCTTGGCTGTTACAAACCATCTTAATTATACACAGTAATAATATTTATTCAGTATAAATGTTCTTCCTTAGGGTAGTCCACAAACTCTACACGGCCGTAGCCTTATATTATTCCTTCGACAGAGTGAAAACAAAGGAAAGAATGCCTTATATGGCAGACAGAACCTACAGCATCTTTACACATAGTTCTATGTATATATTATTCTACCCACAGTTTCATTTAATAACTATACAAGAATCAAAATAAACATTGTTATAATTCATTCCCGGTCGCTATCGAGTTAACAAATTTCATACATATTTGTTGAACACAAAACAGAACCTCAACTCGCCTGAATAAACCCTATACTATTCAACTATTACAGTCACAGTCGAGGAACATCCACCATCTTTTATTTAACACTCCAAATCGAAGAAAACGCAGAGAGACAATTATAGGATTTCACTATAACAGAGTTATCATCCATTGCAGGTACCGAAGAACCCATTTATCCTTACATTCAAACACATTCTAATAATTTAACAAAACACAAAAATGAAACATGGCCATGATAGGCCCAGTAATATATTAAGTATAAATTTTATGCAGCGAGGATAGAACCCTATGCCTAGCCAATACGAGTACCATAACAGAAACCCTGGCCTCATACAGTCTGAGCCGTGAAGGGCTCTCCAATAAACATAACAAGGTTTCAACCCCTTTCATTTCAAACAAAATAACTCATACAGATGACTGCAACCATGAACATCAAGTCGTCAAACGACCTCACTACACAGAAGTTTTCCTCCATGACACAACCCTAACCACAAAACCAGCAAAGGAAGAGACAGCCGTGGATAACCAGGCTTACCCGGATGAGCCAGTGTTGGAGATAGAACCCTGTACGCCTTCAGACCCGCGTGACCTGCACATTCAATGCCGAGAGATGTTAATACACATTCAATGCCAAGAGTTGAATATATAGTAAACCTGCGCTTGCTTGCAAAACAAAAACTGCAAAAATAAAGTATTACATTACCTGAGCAATGTAACCGTGGATAACCTGGAAGCCACCGGTGGAAGCAAGCACTGAAACCCCATCACCCTCGCCGGTTGAAAGAGTAAGGGAAATCATCATAACAATTATCGACAGCCGAGACAATATAACATTTCTGACGAAACCCTCACGCTGGGATTGAACCAGTCAAGAAGCACACCCAAAACCCAAATGCATCAACCCTCTCATAACTAAAAGACAATGACAAAACCCTGTCTCATATCCACACCAGCACAGTGAAGGACTGTAAGTAGCTGGGACTTCAATCAAGAATGAACAACAAAGCCACGAAACAATGAAACTATAGCAGACAATAGCACCAGAGCCGAGGACATACCCTACTACAGAATGAAACCACGAGACCAGAACCACAACACTTTGCACTCTGTTACAGTGCCCCAACTACGAAACTCAGACAGGGAGGGTTTCATCCTTAGGACCTGAGCCTGAAGGCAACTACAATAACCTGGTAGGGTTTTCGATAATAGCTTTCGATAATAGCTTATATATCACCAACTGCATGGAGGAGAGTCAACCACGTAGCACCCAAATATATCAACGTAAAATGGGTCGAGACCATATAGTTCAAATTGCAATCCAAATCATTATTCACCGATTCCAAAATCATTACATATATGTAAGTCAAACGTATAAGATAACATATGATATACAATCATTTAGCATATAGTGCATGCCTTGCAACTGAATCGTCGAGAATCCCAAGCACATGGGATGTATAATCCCTACAATGATAATAAGGAGACATAGTCAACATCAAATATGGAGTTCCTATTAACTTACTATGGTGGTTAATACCTTAACACAATGTTGATTATAAATCTTATCCATGGTATGGGAAAAACATTATGACTATGGCAAAATCATGATGATGTACATTTATATTGAAACCAAGGCATAGGTTAATGCCATGAGCATATCACATTTCTTCAATCAGTTAAACAGTGAGGTGGTCAACTTTCAAAGGAAAATACCTTGTTACTTACCAAATTCATATGATGGGGCACACTTTCGCCATTATATACTATCATCGCATTTCTACCGATATTATTTGTTAAACAGTAAACAAATAGGTAACATAGGTTAAACTTTAAAGTAGACATTGAACATTGCAGTATAGTCGAATATAATGGAACAACGCTAGAGGCGCCACATTTTCCCAACTCACATTAATAGTCCGGAAATACAGCAGTAATCACCGGTATTAGTTGACAACATATCACATGAAGTTAACATCGCTTATGCAGCCAATAATTATGATACAACAATTGTACCATTGATAGTTACAGCAGTAACGTAGAGTATTAATCATAAAAACATAATTATAACTGAAACAATGTAATCTATCGCAAAACCTGAGGATGCTATCCTAATAAGAAATATCATGTCGAGGCAGACTATCAATCTTAATTCAAGTGTAAGTTCATGAGAATAACTTCACTGTCTTGCACTACAACTTGCATTAGTAAATAAATCTACTTTAAAGTTTTAAAGTACAGGGAGTATTGATGCTTACCAAGTTTAAAATACAGTGATCCCTACTTCACCGGCGTACCTGGGACACGGAAGACAACTTATGCATTAGCTCATAAGCTAAGTAAGCCAGTCAACTACGACTAGCTCTTCCCTTGCGGTTCGAAAACAAAACAGTCATTAATTATAATCACCGAAATCAAAGTTTTTAATTAAGACAGAGTCTTTAAACAGATTATGTTAGTTATTTAAATTAAAACAAAATCAGAAATACTATCTAGTTAACATTTATTGTTATGAATAAAAATTTTAAATTTTTCAGAAATATCGGGTTCTGACATGTGGTATCAGAGCCAGGTTCAGACACTAGGCTTGGATGGGACTCCACTAAACTTCCGCAAACAGTGACCATAAAAGAAGATTTTTTTTTTTTTTATAAAACACTAACATATATTTCGGTTTCATGAACAGAACAGAAAATTTTTCTTTTCTGAATTTTACAGACAGGTATGGAAAAACTGGGAGAATATGCTGAGGAGGAATCTCCCAATGCTGTGACAAGACAAATGTCAAAAGAACTTGAGACAGAAGAAGAAACTGCTCACACCACTGAGCTGATGCAGACCATAAGAGGATTAAAGACAGAAATGGAAACAATTAAGAAAGATAATGAAAGAATTCTAAAGACTCAGGAACAGCTAAATCAGCTATTGATAGAAAAATTTCAGACTGACGGAAGGAGCAAACCAGCTGACTCAGAAGAAGTTAGTCATCCAAGAGGGTCAAAAAGGACAAAACCAACTAAATCTGATAGCAGTTCCTCATCTGAAGAAAGAAAGGGACAACTCAGTTATCACACTAGCAGTGACAGCAGTGAAGCTGAGATGCACAACCGAAGGAAAAAGTACAGGCCTTATGAAGAGATTTTCGGGGAGTTTAAGAAGATAAAGCCCCCAACTTTCAATGGAGAAGCTGAAACTGGAGAAGAGGCAGAATCCTGGTTATCTGGGATGAGAAAATATTTTCAGATCTATAACTACTCAAATCAGCTAAAGGCACGAATGGCCATCTACAACCTCTCGGGAAAAGCAGACATATGGTGGCAAGATCTGAAAAGGGTCAAAGGGATTAAAGAAAGAGAAGTTAATTGGAGTACCTTTAAAAGATACTTCAAGAAGAAATTCATGTCTGAGCGGTATTATGAAGAAAGGGCCAAAGAATTCTATGAACTGAAACTCGGATCTATGACGATGAAGGACTTAAACAGTAAATTTTTAAGTCTGTTGCGTTATGTACCGTATTTTGTCGAAGAGAAACCAAAAATACAGCGGTTTCTTAGTTGCCTGCCCTATCATATCAAGGACATAATTGAATATGACAATCCAAAAACACTGGAAGAAGCTATGCGCAAGGAAAATTTCTGTTACGAACAGAATAAAAAGAAAGAGGGGATAGCCAGCTGGAAAGCCAAAAAGAACAGCAATCTGATCGAGTACAAGAAAAAGGAATTTGTTCCCCATAAAAGTTTCAAGAATGGCAAAAACGGGAACCACTTTAATAGTAAAAGTTTCCAAGGAAACAAAAATGGAGCTGTCAGCCATTCAAACAATTACAAAAACAGCAAAGAGACTCCTAATAACCATGGAAACTACACCAAAAATTTCGAGCGAAAAGAACCTGTCAAGTGCTGGGAGTGTAATGGGCCACATTATGCTTCAGTCTTCCAAACAGAAAGAAACAAATCAGCAATATTCATATTGTTCAAGATGAAATGACAGTTGGAGATTTCGCAGGAACTATGCCTCGAATCAATGTAGCATTGGAAAACCGCCAGGCTGACTACCAAACTTCCATGGTGGAAGTAGGAGGTATGATTAACAAAACCCCAGTTACTATATTAATAGATCCAGGTGCTAGTCTTAGTTATATTTCACCTCAGCTGGTAGAAAAATGTAAATTGACTGTTGAAAGGTTTGATAATTCATGGTTTGTACAATTAGCTACTGGGGCAAAGAGAAAAGTAAACTGCTATGTAAAAGAATGCATCTTAAACATGACTGATTTTAGAACTACAGTTAAACTGAACGTTTTACCACTTGGCTCTTATGACATACTTATCGGAATGGACTGGTTGGAACAACATAGGGTCGTTTTAAACTGTTTTGACAAAACTTTTAGGTGTATAAACAGTAGTGGACAGCCTGTAACTGTTAGAGGTATCCCTAGGAAAACAGTAGTTAGGCAAATTTCTGCTTTACAACTTAAAAGAGCAGTCATAAAAGGGTGCAAGACTTATGCTGTAGCTATTACAGATGAGACAGATAAGTCTGAAAACAACCAGAAAACAGTAGAGAACATTCCTGTCGTCAATAAATTTATTGACGTTTTTCCTGAGGAAATCCCAGAATTGCCTCCCAAGAGAGAGCTCGACTTTACAATTGAGCTGGTACCAGGTGTTGTTCCCAGTTCAAAAGCCCCGTATCGTATGAATATTTTGGAGCTTAACGAGTTGAAAACTCAGTTGAAGGAGTTAATAGACAAGAATTATATTAGACCCAGTGTATCCCCTTGGGGAGCACCAGTGATTTTCGTTAAAAAGAAGGATGGAACTATGCAACTTTGCATAGATTATCGTCAACTAAACAAGATGACGATCAAAAACAGGTATCCGTTACCTCGTATTGATGATCTGTTTGATCAACTAAGTGGCGCTACGGTATTCTCTAAGATCGATCTGAGATCGGGTTATCATCAGGTAAGAATTAAAGAGGAAGATATTTTCAAAACAGCCTTTAGAACAAGGTACGGACATTACGAATTTGTCGTAATGCCATTTGGACTTACAAATGCCCCAGCTGTTTTTATGTGCTTAATGAATAACATAATGCACAAGTACTTAGATAAATTTGTTGTTGTATTTATCGATGACATTTTAGTCTATTCTAAGAGCGAGGAGGAGCATAAAGAACACTTACGAATCGTTTTACAAGAACTGAGAGAACAACAACTTTTTGCGAAATTTAGTAAATGTGACTTCTTCAAAGATGAAATCCAGTACTTAGGACATGTAGTCACTAAGGAAGGGATTTCAGTGGATCCCGAAAAGATTCAGGCGATTGAAGAATGGCCAGTACCTAAAGATGTGACGGACGTTAGATCTTTCATGGGAATTACCGGTTACTACCGGAGGTTTATTGAAGGCTTTTCAAAAATAGCCAACCCAATCACTTCTTTGCAGAAGAAAGGCAAGAAGTTTGATTGGAATGCGAAATGTGAAGAAAGTTTCAAGAAACTTAAGACCTTATTGACAACTGCACCTATTCTTAGGATAGCGGATCCAAATAAAGATTTCATAGTTTGCACCGACGCTTGTAATGATGGTTTAGGCGGAGTGCTGACCCAAGAAGGACATGTCATTGCTTACGAATCTAGGAAGCTGAAAATCCATGAAAAGAATTATGCCACTTATGACCTAGAATTAGCTGCTGTAATTCATGCTTTAAAGATGTGGCGACACCACCTAATAGGCAGAAAATTTACCTTACTAACAGATAATAAAGGTCTGAAATACCTTTTAGACCAGCCAAATTTAAATGCAAGACAAGCCAGGTGGCTGGCATTCCTAAGTGAATACGATTTTGAAATCCAACACATAAAAGGGAAGGAAAATAAGGTGGCTGATGCCTTGAGCAGAAATGCAAAACTGAATTTTATATCAGCTAGCAGCACTTATACCTCTGATTTAAATGAACAGCTGGCTGAAGGGATAAAATTAGATGAAATTTATCAACATTTACAATTTACAGCCAAAGAACAGTCCACAGAAAGTTTGATAAAAGGGTATAGTTTAAACGAAAACGGTTTTTTGTTGTTTAAGGACAGGCTGTATATCCCTAATGCACCTACAGTTAAGCTGTTAATTTTAGACGAAATACATAAAACCCCTTATTCCGGGCATCCTGGCTATCAAAAGACTATCACTATGTTGAGAAAAGAATATTTCTGGCCTAACATGAAATCTGAAACTGCTGAATATTTAGCTAAGTGTTTGGATTGCCAACAAGTAAAAACAGAACACCAACATCCAGCTGGATTGCTGCAACCTTTACCTATTCCTAGCTGGAAATGGGAAATAATCATCCTGGATTTCATTACGGGTTTACCCAAAAATCAACATCAGAATGATTCGATTATGGTAGTGGTAGACAAATTAAGTAAATCAGCACATTTTATTCCTGTTAAAACCACATACAAGGCTGCAAATATAGCAGATATCTTTCTAAAACAGATTTTTCGGTTACACGGTATTCCAAAAGTCATTATATCAGACGGGGATCCTAAATTCACAGGAAATTTTTGGAGATCCTTGTTCAAAGGATTAAACACCACTTTAAATTTCAGCACCTCTTTCCATCCTCAGACTGATGGACAAACGGAAAGAGTTAATCAAATATTAGAAGATCTGTTAAGGATGTATGTTAAAGATCAACCAGGTAAGTGGGAGGATTATTTACACTTAGCCGAATTTGCATACAATAACAGCTATCAATCATCAGCTAAGTTTAGTCCTTTTGAGGTTTTGTATCGACGAAAATGCAACACTCCTATCTCTTGGAGTAATCCAGTAGATAGATTAGTGTTAGGACCTGATTTATTGAAAGAAATGGAACAGATTGTGAAACAAGTGCAGGAAAACTTGAAGATTGCCCAAGATCGGCAAAAGAGTCAAGCAGATTTGAAAAGAACTCCTAAAGAGTTCCAGGTAGGTGAACATGTGTTCATCAAGGTAAGACCAAAGAAAAGCTCCCTAAGATTAGGAAGTTGTGCAAAATTAGCACCACGTTACTGTGGTCCATTTGAAATTTTAGCTAGAATTGGTCAAGTTGCTTATCAGTTAGCATTACCGCCAAATTTAAAAGTACACAATGTTTTTCATATCTCTGTTTTGAAAAAATATGTTCATGATGCTACTCATGTTATTGATTGGAACATTGTACAGGTAGAACCAGAAGGGGAAGTTCTGGTAGAACCGGATTGTATCCTCGGGAGGAGGGAAATTACTCTACGGAACCGGATAATTGGACAAGTGAAGGCGCAATGGAAGCACCTTAGTCCTGAAGAATCTACCTGGGAGCTATAAAGTAAGATGCGGGAAGCATATCCCCATCTATTCCAGCAGGTGGCTGAAGACGAAGAATAAGTAACATCGAGGACGATGTTACATTTTAAGGGGGTGTGTATGTCACATACCCCAATTTTATTAAAATAATGTAATTATTTTTAATATTCCTGAGAACATTATGTTAAATTTAATGCTAAGTAGGAATGGATGACTCAGCAGAGTCTCCAGAAATGGAATGTAAATTCTGAATAATTATTATTAATAAATAAATTATGGAGACAACATCATGGGAGAGCTGTTAAAAGAGGTTACTGGTCTAACTGGTGGATGGAATTAGGTGGAAGGACAAAAGACAAGTGGCAGCATCCTCAAACACTTCCTGAGTTGCAGGTGGCAACTTCCCTATATTTTGGGGTCATGATTCCCCAAGAAAGTGGAATCTGAGCAGGTGGCTCATTAATGACAGTTAGCCCAACTAAGACCTAGGCAATCTTTTAAATACTACTCAATGAACTGAGCTGGGGGTTCAGCAATGGTTCTAGAGGGAGAATACATTCAGGTGAATGCTATTCAGGAGTCCCATTGAGGAAGTGGGAAAACAGTAAGGAAGTGTTTTGAAGCAGGAAGTTGCAGTAACTTGGTTCCAGTATAGCTGTTTTGGCTGAGGGAATTATTGGCCGTACTTAGATTCCAGCCAGTTAGACCAGAGCAAGCTCGGGGGTCCTGAGAAGTGCTGTCTGGGCACTCTCCAGGAATTGGTAGGGAGGAACAGCCTCCCATTGCTGTTATTGTCTACCATAGCTACAGGTTCTGTCACTCTTCCTGTTGTTGGTTTATTTAATTTTCATATGAGATAGACTAGTACAACTATGTTTTGACTGTATTCAACTTCAGTAAATCAGTCTCTGCACTTTCTTTTGGTATAAATTTCAGAACGCAGATGTTATAGAAATTTCCTATTTTTATTTAAATAGAGTATTTATCTTATACAGAACCTAATCGTTACTGTTACAATTAACAATTATCATGTTTAGGCATATTCTAGAATTCCTGTCAATGGTTAAATAATAGACAAAAATATTAAACAATAGATATTCCAGTAATCTACCTGTATATATATATATATATATATCGCATATTATAGTCAATTTTAGTTACAGGTTACTCTTATATCAAGTTAGAAGATAAACAAAACTCCTTTTAATATATTGTTTATACTCAGAATATGTTTTGACAGCTATTGATGAAATAAATGAGGAGACTGTAACAACATTTCATTGTTACAAGCATCCTTATAATCTTATTTATTAACACAGGAGTCAAATACAAACACTTAGCAACTGTATAGTATTATTTCCCTTCAACCTAGTATTATAATACATTAGCCATGCTTATTATAATAGAATTAACAGAGTTGTTTTAAACAAAAACAAACATATTACACAACAGAGAAACTGTCGACGAACGCAACCATCCTTGGCTGTTACAAACCATCTTAATTATACACAGTAATAATATTTATTCAGTATAAATGTTCTTCCTTAGGGTAGTCCACAAACTCTACACGGCCGTAGCCTTATATTATTCCTTCGACAGAGTGAAAACAAAGGAAAGAATGCCTTATATGGCAGACAGAACCTACAGCATCTTTACACATAGTTCTATGTATATATTATTCTACCCACAGTTTCATTTAATAACTATACAAGAATCAAAATAAACATTGTTATAATTCATTCCCGGTCGCTATCGAGTTAACAAAGTTCATATATATTTGTTGAACACAAAACAGAACCTCAACTCGCCTGAATAAACCCTATACTATTCAACTATTACAGTCACAGTCGAGGAACATCCACCATCTTTTATTTAACACTCCAAATCGAAGAAAACGCAGAGAGACAATTATAGGATTTCACTATAACAGAGTTATCATCCATTGCAGGTACCGAAGAACCCATTTATCCTTACATTCAAACACATTCTAATAATTTAACAAAACACAAAAATGAAACATGGCCATGATAGGCCCAGTAATATATTAAGTATAAATTTTATGCAGCGAGGATAGAACCCTATGCCTAGCCAATACGAGTACCATAACAGAAACCCTGGCCTCATACAGTCTGAGCCGTGAAGGGCTCTCCAATAAACATAACAAGGTTTCAACCCCTTTCATTTCAAACAAAATAACTCATACAGATGACTGCAACCATGAACATCAAGTCGTCAAACGACCTCACTACACAGAAGTTTTCCTCCATGACACAACCCTAACCACAAAACCAGCAAAGGAAGAGACAGCCGTGGATAACCAGGCTTACCCGGATGAGCCAGTGTTGGAGATAGAACCCTGTACACCTTCAGACCCGCGTGACCTGCACATTCAATGCCGAGAGATGTTAATACACATTCAATGCCAAGAGTTGAATATATAGTAAACCTGCGCTTGCTTGCAAAACAAAAACTGCAAAAATAAAGTATTACATTACCTGAGCAATGTAACCATGGATAACCTGGAAGCCACCGGTGGAAGCAAGCACTGAAACCCCATCACCCTCGCCGGTTGAAAGAGTAAGGGAAATCATCATAACAATTATCGACAGCCGAGACAAGATAACATTTTCGACGAAACCCTCACGCTGGGATTGAACCAGTCAAGAAGCACACCCAAAACCCAAATGCATCAACCCTCTCATAACTAAAAGACAATGACAAAACCCTGTCTCATATCCACACCAGCACAGTGAAGGACTGTAAGTAGCTGGGACTTCAATCAAGAATGAACAACAAAGCCACGAAACAATGAAACTATAGCAGACAATAGCACCAGAGCCGAGGACATACCCTACTACAGAATGAAACCACGAGACCAGAACCACAACACTTTGCACTCTGTTACAGTGCCCCAACTACGAAACTCAGACAGGGAGGGTTTCATCCTTAGGACCCGAGCCTGAAGGCAACTACAATAACCTGGTAGGGTTTTTGATAATAGCTTTCGATAATAGCTTATATATCACCAACTGCATGGAGGAGAGTCAACCACGTAGCACCCAAATATATCAACGTAAAATGGGTCGAGACCATATAGTTCAAATTGCAATCCAAATAATTATTCACCGATTCCAAAATCATTACATATATGTAAGTCAAACGTATAAGATAACATATGATATACAATCATTTAGCATATAGTGCATGCCTTGCAACTGAATCGTCGAGAATCCCAAGCACATGGGATGTATAATCCCTACAACGATAATAAGGAGACATAGTCAACATCAAATATGGAGTTCCTATTAACTTAGTATGGTGGTTAATACCTTAACACAATGTTGATTATAAATCTTATCCATGGTATGGGAAAAACATTATGACTATGGCAAAATCATGATGATGTACATTTATATTGAAACCAAGGCATAGGTTAATGCCATGAGCATATCACATTTCTTCAATCAGTTAAACAGTGAGGTGGTCAACTTTCAAAGGAAAATACCTTGTTACTTACCAAATTCATATGATGGGGCACACTTTCGCCATTATATACTATCATCGCATTTCTACCGATATTATTTGTTAAACAGTAAACAAATAGGTAACATAGGTTAAACTTTAAAGTAGACATTGAACATTGCAGTATAGTCGAATATAATGGAACAACGCTAGAGGCGCCACATTTTCCCAACTCACATTAATAGTCCGGAAATACAGCAGTAATCACCGGTATTAGTTGACAACATATCACATGAAGTTAACATCGCTTATGCAGCCAATAATTATGATACAACAATTGTACCATTGATAGTTACAGCAGTAACGTAGAGTATTAATCATAAAAACATAATTATAACTGAAACAATGTAATCTATCGCAAAACCTGAGGATGCTATCCTAATAAGAAATATCATGTCGAGGCAGACTATCAATCTTAATTCAAGTGTAAGTTCATGAGAATAACTTCACTGTCTTGCACTACAACTTGCATTAGTAAATAAATCTACTTTAAAGTTTTAAAGTACAGGGAGTATTGATGCTTACCAAGTTTAAAATACAGTGATCCCTACTTCACCGGCGTACCTGGGACACGGAAGACAACTTATGCATTAGCTCATAAGCTAAGTAAGCCAGTCAACTACGACTAGCTCTTCCCTTGCGGTTCGAAAACAAAACAGTCATTAATTATAATCACCGAAATCAAAGTTTTTAATTAAGACAGAGTCTTTAAACAGATTATGTTAGTTATTTAAATTAAAACAAAATCAGAAATACTATCTAGTTAACATTTATTGTTATGAATAAAAATTTTAAATTTTTCAGAAATATCGGGTTCTGACATGTGGTATCAGAGCCAGGTTCAGACACTAGGCTTGGATGGGACTCCACTAAACTTCCGCAAACAGTGACCATAAAAGAAGATTTTTTTTTTTTTTATAAAACACTAACATATATTTCGGTTTCATGAACAGAACAGAAAATTTTTCTTTTCTGAATTTTACAGACAGGTATGGAAAAACTGGGAGAATATGCTGAGGAGGAATCTCCCAATGCTGTGACAAGACAAATGTCAAAAGAACTTGAGACAGAAGAAGAAACTGCTCACACCACTGAGCTGATGCAGACCATAAGAGGATTAAAGACAGAAATGGAAACAATTAAGAAAGATAATGAAAGAATTCTAAAGACTCAGGAACAGCTAAATCAGCTATTGATAGAAAAATTTCAGACTGACGGAAGGAGCAAACCAGCTGACTCAGAAGAAGTTAGTCATCCAAGAGGGTCAAAAAGGACAAAACCAACTAAATCTGATAGCAGTTCCTCATCTGAAGAAAGAAAGGGACAACTCAGTTATCACACTAGCAGTGACAGCAGTGAAGCTGAGATGCACAACCGAAGGAAAAAGTACAGGCCTTATGAAGAGATTTTCGGGGAGTTTAAGAAGATAAAGCCCCCAACTTTCAATGGAGAAGCTGAAACTGGAGAAGAGGCAGAATCCTGGTTATCTGGGATGAGAAAATATTTTCAGATCTATAACTACTCAAATCAGCTAAAGGCACGAATGGCCATCTACAACCTCTCGGGAAAAGCAGACATATGGTGGCAAGATCTGAAAAGGGTCAAAGGGATTAAAGAAAGAGAAGTTAATTGGAGTACCTTTAAAAGATACTTCAAGAAGAAATTCCTGTCTGAGCAGTATTATGAAGAAAGGGCCAAAGAATTCTATGAACTGAAACTCAGATCTATGACGATGAAGGACTTAAACAGTAAAATTTTAAGTCTGTTGCGTTATGTACCGTATTTTGTCGAAGAGAAACCAAAAATACAGCGGTTTCTTAGTTGCCTGCCCTATCATATCAAGGACATAATTGAATATGACAATCCAAAAACACTGGAAGAAGCTATGCGCAAGGAAAATTTCTGTTACGAACAGAATAAAACGAAAGAGGGGATAGCCAGCTGGAAAGCCAAAAAGAACAGCAATCTGATCGAGTACAAGAAAAAGGAATTTGTTCCCCATAAAAGTTTCAAGAATGGCAAAAACGGGAACCACTTTAATAGTAAAAGTTTCCAAGGAAACAAAAATGGAGCTGTCAGCCATTCAAACAATTACAAAAACAGCAAAGAGACTCCTAATAACCATGGAAACTACACCAAAAATTTCGAGCGAAAAGAACCTGTCAAGTGCTGGGAGTGTAATGGGCCACATTATGCTTCAGTCTGCCCAAACAGAAAGAAACAAATCAGCAATATTCATATTGTTCAAGATGAAATGACAGTTGGAGATTTCGCAGGAACTATGCCTCGAATCAATGTAGCATTGGAAAACCGCCAGGCTGACTACCAAACTTCCATGGTGGAAGTAGGAGGTATGATTAACAAAACCCCAGTTACTATATTAATAGATCCAGGTGCTAGTCTTAGTTATATTTCACCTCAGCTGGTAGAAAAATGTAAATTGACTGTTGAAAGGTTTGATAATTCATGGTTTGTACAATTAGCTACTGGGGCAAAGAGAAAAGTAAACTGCTATGTAAAAGAATGCATCTTAAACATGACTGATTTTAGAACTACAGTTAAACTGAACGTTTTACCACTTGGCTCTTATGACATACTTATCGGAATGGACTGGTTGGAACAACATAGGGTCGTTTTAAACTGTTTTGACAAAACTTTTAGGTGTATAAACAGTAGTGGACAGCCTGTAACTGTTAGAGGTATCCCTAGGAAAACAGTAGTTAGGCAAATTTCTGCTTTACAACTTAAAAGAGCAGTCATAAAAGGGTGCAAGACTTATGCTGTAGCTATTACAGATGAGACAGATAAGTCTGAAAACAACCAGAAAACAGTAGAGAACATTCCTGTCGTCAATAAATTTATTGACGTTTTTCCTGAGGAAATCCCAGAATTGCCTCCCAAGAGAGAGCTCGACTTTACAATTGAGCTGGTACCAGGTGTTGTTCCCAGTTCAAAAGCCCCGTATCGTATGAATATTTTGGAGCTTAACGAGTTGAAAACTCAGTTGAAGGAGTTAATAGACAAGAATTATATTAGACCCAGTGTATCCCCTTGGGGAGCACCAGTGATTTTCGTTAAAAAGAAGGATGGAACTATGCAACTTTGCATAGATTATCGTCAACTAAACAAGATGACGATCAAAAACAGGTATCCGTTACCTCGTATTGATGATCTGTTTGATCAACTAAGTGGCGCTACGGTATTCTCTAAGATCGATCTGAGATCGGGTTATCATCAGGTAAGAATTAAAGACGAAGATATTTTCAAAACAGCCTTTAGAACAAGGTACGGACATTACGAATTTGTCGTAATGCCATTTGGACTTACAAATGCCCCAGCTGTTTTTATGTGCTTAATGAATAACATAATGCACAAGTACTTAGATAAATTTGTTGTTGTATTTATCGATGACATTTTAGTCTATTCTAAGAGCGAGGAGGAGCATAAAGAACACTTACGAATCGTTTTACAAGAACTGAGAGAACAACAACTTTTTGCGAAATTTAGTAAATGTGACTTCTTCAAAGATGAAATCCAGTACTTAGGACATGTAGTCACTAAGGAAGGGATTTCAGTGGATCCCGAAAAGATTCAGGCGATTGAAGAATGGCCAGTACCTAAAGATGTGACGGACGTTAGATCTTTCATGGGAATTACCGGTTACTACCGGAGGTTTATTGAAGGCTTTTCAAAAATAGCCAACCCAATCACTTCTTTGCAGAAGAAAGGCAAGAAGTTTGATTGGAATGCGAAATGTGAAGAAAGTTTCAAGAAACTTAAGACCTTATTGACAACTGCACCTATTCTTAGGATAGCGGATCCAAATAAAGATTTCATAGTTTGCACCGACGCTTGTAATGATGGTTTAGGCGGAGTGCTGACCCAAGAAGGACATGTCATTGCTTACGAATCTAGGAAGCTGAAAATCCATGAAAAGAATTATGCCACTTATGACCTAGAATTAGCTGCTGTAATTCATGCTTTAAAGATGTGGCGACACCACCTAATAGGCAGAAAATTTACCTTACTAACAGATAATAAAGGTCTGAAATACCTTTTAGACCAGCCAAATTTAAATGCAAGACAAGCCAGGTGGCTGGCATTCCTAAGTGAATACGATTTTGAAATCCAACACATAAAAGGGAAGGAAAATAAGGTGGCTGATGCCTTGAGCAGAAATGCAAAACTGAATTTTATATCAGCTAGCAGCACTTATACCTCTGATTTAAATGAACAGCTGGCTGAAGGGATAAAATTAGATGAAATTTATCAACATTTACAATTTACAGCCAAAGAACAGTCCACAGAAAGTTTGATAAAAGGGTATAGTTTAAACGAAAACGGTTTTTTGTTGTTTAAGGACAGGCTGTATATCCCTAATGCACCTACAGTTAAGCTGTTAATTTTAGACGAAATACATAAAACCCCTTATTCCGGGCATCCTGGCTATCAAAAGACTATCACTATGTTGAGAAAAGAATATTTCTGGCCTAACATGAAATCTGAAACTGCTGAATATTTAGCTAAGTGTTTGGATTGCCAACAAGTAAAAACAGAACACCAACATC
This sequence comes from Larix kaempferi, assembly GCA_027924585.1. Lineage (NCBI taxonomy): Eukaryota > Viridiplantae > Streptophyta > Pinopsida > Pinales > Pinaceae > Larix > Larix kaempferi. The sequence continues at coordinate 6,460,205 of BSBM01000376.1, forward strand.
CAGCTGGATTGCTGCAACCTTTACCTATTCCTAGCTGGAAATGGGAAATAATCATCCTGGATTTCATTACGGGTTTACCCAAAAATCAACATCAGAATGATTCGATTATGGTAGTGGTAGACAAATTAAGTAAATCAGCACATTTTATTCCTGTTAAAACCACATACAAGGCTGCAAATATAGCAGATATCTTTCTAAAACAGATTTTTCGGTTACACGGTATTCCAAAAGTCATTATATCAGACGGGGATCCTAAATTCACAGGAAATTTTTGGAGATCCTTGTTCAAAGGATTAAACACCACTTTAAATTTCAGCACCTCTTTCCATCCTCAGACTGATGGACAAACGGAAAGAGTTAATCAAATATTAGAAGATCTGTTAAGGATGTATGTTAAAGATCAACCAGGTAAGTGGGAGGATTATTTACACTTAGCCGAATTTGCATACAATAACAGCTATCAATCATCAGCTAAGTTTAGTCCTTTTGAGGTTTTGTATCGACGAAAATGCAACACTCCTATCTCTTGGAGTAATCCAGTAGATAGATTAGTGTTAGGACCTGATTTATTGAAAGAAATGGAACAGATTGTGAAACAAGTGCAGGAAAACTTGAAGATTGCCCAAGATCGGCAAAAGAGTCAAGCAGATTTGAAAAGAACTCCTAAAGAGTTCCAGGTAGGTGAACATGTGTTCATCAAGGTAAGACCAAAGAAAAGCTCCCTAAGATTAGGAAGTTGTGCAAAATTAGCACCACGTTACTGTGGTCCATTTGAAATTTTAGCTAGAATTGGTCAAGTTGCTTATCAGTTAGCATTACCGCCAAATTTAAAAGTACACAATGTTTTTCATATCTCTGTTTTGAAAAAATATGTTCATGATGCTACTCATGTTATTGATTGGAACATTGTACAGGTAGAACCAGAAGGGGAAGTTCTGGTAGAACCGGATTGTATCCTCGGGAGGAGGGAAATTACTCTACGGAACCGGATAATTGGACAAGTGAAGGCGCAATGGAAGCACCTTAGTCCTGAAGAATCTACCTGGGAGCTATAAAGTAAGATGCGGGAAGCATATCCCCATCTATTCCAGCAGGTGGCTGAAGACGAAGAATAAGTAACATCGAGGACGATGTTACATTTTAAGGGGGTGTGTATGTCACATACCCCAATTTTATTAAAATAATGTAATTATTTTTAATATTCCTGAGAACATTATGTTAAATTTAATGCTAAGTAGGAATGGATGACTCAGCAGAGTCTCCAGAAATGGAATGTAAATTCTGAATAATTATTATTAATAAATAAATTATGGAGACAACATCATGGGAGAGCTGTTAAAAGAGGTTACTGGTCTAACTGGTGGATGGAATTAGGTGGAAGGACAAAAGACAAGTGGCAGCATCCTCAAACACTTCCTGAGTTGCAGGTGGCAACTTCCCTATATTTTGGGGTCATGATTCCCCAAGAAAGTGGAATCTGAGCAGGTGGCTCATTAATGACAGTTAGCCCAACTAAGACCTAGGCAATCTTTTAAATACTACTCAATGAACTGAGCTGGGGGTTCAGCAATGGTTCTAGAGGGAGAATACATTCAGGTGAATGCTATTCAGGAGTCCCATTGAGGAAGTGAGAAAACAGTAAGGAAGTGTTTTGAAGCAGGAAGTTGCAGTAACTTGGTTCCAGTATAGCTGTTTTGGCTGAGGGAATTATTGGCCGTACTTAGATTCCAGCCAGTTAGACCAGAGCAAGCTCGGGGGTCCTGAGAAGTGCTGTCTGGGCACTCTCCAGGAATTGGTAGGGAGGAACAGCCTCCCATTGCTGTTATTGTCTACCATAGCTACAGGTTCTGTCACTCTTCCTGTTGTTGGTTTATTTAATTTTCATATGAGATAGACTAGTACAACTATGTTTTGACTGTATTCAACTTCAGTAAATCAGTCTCTGCACTTTCTTTTGGTATAAATTTCAGAACGCAGATGTTATAGAAATTTCCTATTTTTATTTAAATAGAGTATTTATCTTATACAGAACCTAATCGTTACTGTTACAATTAACAATTATCATGTTTAGGCATATTCTAGAATTCCTGTCAATGGTTAAATAATAGACAAAAATATTAAACAATAGATATTCCAGTAATCTACCTGTATATATATATATATATCGCATATTATAGTCAATTTTAGTTACAGGTTACTCTTATATCAAGTTAGAAGATAAACAAAACTCCTTTTAATATATTGTTTATACTCAGAATATGTTTTGACAGCTATTGATGAAATAAATGAGGAGACTGTAACAACATTTCATTGTTACAAGCATCCTTATAATCTTATTTATTAACACAGGAGTCAAATACAAACACTTAGCAACTGTATAGTATTATTTCCCTTCAACCTAGTATTATAATACATTAGCCATGCTTATTATAATAGAATTAACAGAGTTGTTTTAAACAAAAACAAACATATTACACAACAGAGAAACTGTCGACGAACGCAACCATCCTTGGCTGTTACAAACCATCTTAATTATACACAGTAATAATATTTATTCAGTATAAATGTTCTTCCTTAGGGTAGTCCACAAACTCTACACGGCCGTAGCCTTATATTATTCCTTCGACAGAGTGAAAACAAAGGAAAGAATGCCTTATATGGCAGACAGAACCTACAGCATCTTTACACATAGTTCTATGTATATATTATTCTACCCACAGTTTCATTTAATAACTATACAAGAATCAAAATAAACATTGTTATAATTCATTCCCGGTCGCTATCGAGTTAACAAAGTTCATATATATTTGTTGAACACAAAACAGAACCTCAACTCGCCTGAATAAACCCTATACTATTCAACTATTACAGTCACAGTCGAGGAACATCCACCATCTTTTATTTAACACTCCAAATCGAAGAAAACGCAGAGAGACAATTATAGGATTTCACTATAACAGAGTTATCATCCATTGCAGGTACCGAAGAACCCATTTATCCTTACATTCAAACACATTCTAATAATTTAACAAAACACAAAAATGAAACATGGCCATGATAGGCCCAGTAATATATTAAGTATAAATTTTATGCAGCGAGGATAGAACCCTATGCCTAGCCAATACGAGTACCATAACAGAAACCCTGGCCTCATACAGTCTGAGCCGTGAAGGGCTCTCCAATAAACATAACAAGGTTTCAACCCCTTTCATTTCAAACAAAATAACTCATACAGATGACTGCAACCATGAACATCAAGTCGTCAAACGACCTCACTACACAGAAGTTTTCCTCCATGACACAACCCTAACCACAAAACCAGCAAAGGAAGAGACAGCCGTGGATAACCAGGCTTACCCGGATGAGCCAGTGTTGGAGATAGAACCCTGTACACCTTCAGACCCGCGTGACCTGCACATTCAATGCCGAGAGATGTTAATACACATTCAATGCCAAGAGTTGAATATATAGTAAACCTGCGCTTGCTTGCAAAACAAAAACTGCAAAAATAAAGTATTACATTACCTGAGCAATGTAACCATGGATAACCTGGAAGCCACCGGTGGAAGCAAGCACTGAAACCCCATCACCCTCGCCGGTTGAAAGAGTAAGGGAAATCATCATAACAATTATCGACAGCCGAGACAAGATAACATTTTCGACGAAACCCTCACGCTGGGATTGAACCAGTCAAGAAGCACACCCAAAACCCAAATGCATCAACCCTCTCATAACTAAAAGACAATGACAAAACCCTGTCTCATATCCACACCAGCACAGTGAAGGACTGTAAGTAGCTGGGACTTCAATCAAGAATGAACAACAAAGCCACGAAACAATGAAACTATAGCAGACAATAGCACCAGAGCCGAGGACATACCCTACTACAGAATGAAACCACGAGACCAGAACCACAACACTTTGCACTCTGTTACAGTGCCCCAACTACGAAACTCAGACAGGGAGGGTTTCATCCTTAGGACCCGAGCCTGAAGGCAACTACAATAACCTGGTAGGGTTTTCGATAATAGCTTTCGATAATAGCTTATATATCACCAACTGCATGGAGGAGAGTCAACCACGTAGCACCCAAATATATCAACGTAAAATGGGTCGAGACCATATAGTTCAAATTGCAATCCAAATAATTATTCACCGATTCCAAAATCATTACATATATGTAAGTCAAACGTATAAGATAACATATGATATACAATCATTTAGCATATAGTGCATGCCTTGCAACTGAATCGTCGAGAATCCCAAGCACATGGGATGTATAATCCCTACAACGATAATAAGGAGACATAGTCAACATCAAATATGGAGTTCCTATTAACTTAGTATGGTGGTTAATACCTTAACACAATGTTGATTATAAATCTTATCCATGGTATGGGAAAAACATTATGACTATGGCAAAATCATGATGATGTACATTTATATTGAAACCAAGGCATAGGTTAATGCCATGAGCATATCACATTTCTTCAATCAGTTAAACAGTGAGGTGGTCAACTTTCAAAGGAAAATACCTTGTTACTTACCAAATTCATATGATGGGGCACACTTTCGCCATTATATACTATCATCGCATTTCTACCGATATTATTTGTTAAACAGTAAACAAATAGGTAACATAGGTTAAACTTTAAAGTAGACATTGAACATTGCAGTATAGTCGAATATAATGGAACAACGCTAGAGGCGCCACATTTTCCCAACTCACATTAATAGTCCGGAAATACAGCAGTAATCACCGGTATTAGTTGACAACATATCACATGAAGTTAACATCGCTTATGCAGCCAATAATTATGATACAACAATTGTACCATTGATAGTTACAGCAGTAACGTAGAGTATTAATCATAAAAACATAATTATAACTGAAACAATGTAATCTATCGCAAAACCTGAGGATGCTATCCTAATAAGAAATATCATGTCGAGGCAGACTATCAATCTTAATTCAAGTGTAAGTTCATGAGAATAACTTCACTGTCTTGCACTACAACTTGCATTAGTAAATAAATCTGCTTTAAAGTTTTAAAGTACAGGGAGTATTGATGCTTACCAAGTTTAAAATACAGTGATCCCTACTTCACCGGCGTACCTGGGACACGGAAGACAACTTATGCATTAGCTCGTAAGCTAAGTAAGCCAGTCAACTACGACTAGCTCTTCCCTTGCGGTTCGAAAACAAAACAGTCATTAATTATAATCACCGAAATCAAAGTTTTTAATTAAGACAGAGTCTTTAAACAGATTATGTTAGTTATTTAAATTAAAACAAAATCAGAAATACTATCTAGTTAACATTTATTGTTATGAATAAAAATTTTAAATTTTTCAGAAATATCGGGTTCTGACACCCTCACTCATCATCATATGGCATTTTTCAGTGCTTAATGAGAGGCGAGCCTGTTCGCAGTGAATTAAAAGCTTCTTTAAGTTTTCCAGTGCCTCCTCAAAATCCTTGCCATAGGGAGTAAAATCGTCCATAAAGACTTCCATACTATCATTAAACAATTCAGAGAATATGCCAATTACAGCTCTTTGGAACGTTGCTGGTGCATTACATAAACCAAAGGGAAGCACCCTGTAGGCAAAAGTTCCCCAGGGGCAAGTGAAGGTGGTCTTATCCTGGTCCTCAGGAGCAATCTGAATTTGGTTGTACCCACTGAAACCATCTAAGAAGGAGAAAAACTTCTTCCCTGATAGGGTATCAAGTATCTGGTCAATAAAGGGCAGAGGAAAATGATCCTTTTGCGTAGCTTTGTTCAGCTCCCTATAATCAACACAGACTCTCCATTTACCATTTTTCTTGGGCACAATTACGAGTGGGGAAACCCATTCACTATCTGAAATCGGATATATAAATCCTGCTTCCAAAAGTTTTTGGATTTCCTCCTTCACTATATCCCTCAGATTGGGGTTCATGCGTCGTTGGGGTTGACAGACAGGCCGGGAATCATTTTTAATATAAATATGATGGGTGCACAGATTAGAGGGAATTCCCCTCATGTCTGTATATTCCCAGGCGAATGCCCCCTTATGTTCCTTTAAGAGACTGATTAGGCACGTCTGTTCTTCTGAGGAGAGACCAGGGTTGATGTTCAAAGTCCTTCTAGGCTCTACCTCAATAGGAATACTTCTCGAATTTTTAAAAACTGGGATTATGTTTACATCACCGACTAGTGTTTCTTCCGTAAGATTTTCTTGTTCTTCCTTACCAAGGGTAATGTTCAGGATTTGATAGACTTCTTTATCCACTGAAGCAGGTTCGCTAATGAAATTACTGATGGCATCGTCTTCTGTTTCATTTTTAAAAGTTAAGGCCTTCCCTATTGTTAATAGTGGCTGAACATCCTCCTCTTACTCCTGCTCTATCCAAAGAGAAGTTTCAGCCTCTAAACTTGGCCGAGCTGGAGGATACAGGGTGAGGTAATTAATCTTTGTACCATCAGATATAGTCATGGACCCAGATCGACAGTTGATGCAAGCATCAGCTGTGGCCAGCCAAGGCCTCCCCAGGATCAATGGATGTCCCCCCAACTGTGATTTTGGTTGCAATATCAAAAAGTCAGCAGGGTATTCCCATGAATCTACTGAGATGACAAGGTCGTCCAGAATCCCTTCGGGTCTAATGGTGGATCTGTCTTCCAATTCTAAAATGGTAGGGGTCGGCCTGAAATTAGTGAGTCCAAGCTTCTTTACAGTCTCAATTGTTATGACATTGATCGCTGCTCCTAAGTCGACTAGCACATTGGGTATCTGCGTTTTTCCTATATGTACAGTGACAGTAGGATTGCCAGGGTCATCATACTTGGTCACAGGGGTTTTTCCTATTATTAAAGTAGATAAATTCCCTATGACATGAACAGTGGGAGGGTCTCTAGGTTTCCTCCCTGGTTTCTTAGTGCATAGGTCCCGAACGGTTTTAGCATAAATAGGCACGTCTTGAAGGGCTTGCAGAAGGGGAATTTTAACGTAAAGATTCTTCAACTCTCCTAGGAGGTTGAACTGAGGTTGCCCCCCTATTTTTGGTAGCATTAGTCTCTCGGGGTATGGTGGTTGCCTTACCAACTGGGTAGGATGCGTATTATCTGATTTCTCATTTAATGTTTCAACCATCCCATCTAAGGGATGCTCAGCACCTTCAGTGATAGGAACCGGATCTGATGAATGCTGTGAACTCTCTCCTTTTTCATGCACAGAAGGTGGAATATCTTCTGTAATTACAGGTTCTATTATCTTCCCAAATCATAGACGAATATCATTACAAGGTACAGAGGAGAGAGAGTAGGCCGGCATATTGACAATTTCCAATTGATGGACTATTTTATTATTTGGGTTAGGATTAGGTTGGGCAGGCAGTTGAGGCCGTATTGGTATATTAGGAACAGGATTATTCTGCAGCTGCAGCTGCGACTGCTGAGGTGGGTATTGAGGATATTGAGGAAATTGAGAGTATGGGGGAGAATATGGTGACTGTTGAGGTGGGGGTGGCTGAGGGAACTAGTTCCCGAGAGGAAAGTTCCTCCATCCAGGAGACCACGACGTAGGTTGATGTGGTGGTTGTGTCCAAGGACCCCATGAATTAAAATTTTGCATTGCAAGTTGGGGAGGATTCCACTGAGCATAATTTGAAGGGAATTGTGTATTCACATTTTGCATGTTATTATTCCAATTATTCAAAAATGGAAATGAGTCCAGAGGCATACCTTGATTTCGAGGCTGCCAAGGTTTCTTTTGTGCAATGAAGTAGGCTGATTCCATTTCTGGAGTTGATGCCTGCAGAACAGCCTTCACTTGGGGAAGTGTGGGACATTCCTTCATGTCATGGTTCAGCTCACACAGCTGACATACTTGTATTTTGTCAAGAGGGAATTCTTTCAGTGGATGATTTTTTCTACATCGGGGATAGAACACACCTAGAGTGAGATCCTCCACTGCCTGTTTTTGTTTGGCCTTCAGGACATCAATCTCCGAAGAGATGGAGCTCATCATTTATGTTTTAAAATTTTCAAGGAGATTGCCTATCTCTGCACGTGTAGCTCCTCCATTGGATGACTTCTGAGTTCTGTCGAAGACATCACATTCCAGCTTATCCCGTTTATCCCGCTTATTATTCCTAGAAGATCCCCTAGAGTATCTCTTACATAATTCCACAATCGTCTCAAAAGGTTCTTTGGAGATATCTCCCTTTCCTAATAGATTTAACATGTCTAAACAATCATCCCTGATCCCTTGAAGCAAGATTATCTTGAGCACGTCCAGCCCCATGTTCGTCTTCCCGGCTCTTTGCACATTGTACACTAGCCTTTCTACAAAATCCTCCAGACTTTCATCCACCTTCTACACCATCTTGAATAATTCCTCTCTTTTGTCCCTGGTGTTGCAATATTCTTGATATTTCTCCAGGAATACTTGCTTCATCTTATTCCAATTAGCAACAGTTCCTCCCCCAAGGCTCATGAACCATCGTAATGCAATGTCCTTTAGGGTGGCGGGAAAAAGTTTCATCTTTTGAGCATCTGTGACATAATCGTAGCTGCGACAGAGGATATAAAATTCAAAAATGAATTCATCTGGATCTTCTGCCGCCCTGCCATGGAAGCGAGGCAACACCGATGGTGAGATGTTCTTCATAGGAGCTGTCCCATCTGGCTGCTGAATTGGAAATTGTAATGTAGCCGTAGTTCCTTCTGGCAGGGAGTAATTTTCATGATGGTATTCTACCACTGCCTCTTCCTCTTCAATCTCATGTCTGTTATTCATCTTTTCTTCTGTATCCTCTTCTTCATTCGTTCCTGCGTTCTTTCCTCAGTTGTAACAGCTTCGTATTCTTTAGTTGTAGCAGCTACGTATTCTTTAGTTGTAGCAGCTGCGTACTCCTCAGTTGTAACAGCTGCGTATTCTTCAGTTGTGGCAGCTGCGTACTCCTTAGTTGTAACAGCTGCGTCAGCTGTACATTCCTTTGCAGGGGTATATGAGGGAGTCACGGCTGCTCCTGTATTCTCCACCGTGGACGTTGGCGTTCCAAAATCGGTAGGGTTTCGTCTAATAGGAGTTTCTTGATGACGAGCCCTGGTGGATGAATCAGTTCTGTCAACAAGATCGTCGATGAATGTTCTTCTTCCCAATTGTTGTCATCGACCACGACCCGAACCACCTGTGCTGTTAGAAATTTGTGGGGTTTTGGGAGTTGGGAGGTGATCGCATTTTACCCTCCTTGTATTCATGTGAGCCAAATCATTTCAGCAAAAAGAAAGATTGACTAGAAACAATTACCAGATGCAACTAATGATCAATGTTTAATTTTTATCCTTCCCCGGCAATGGCGCCAAAATGTCGAGCATCCTATATGCAGTTAGATTATCACCAACACACACAGAGCATATGATATTTATTGTCAACCCGAGAAAGTCTTTTTATTTCAAAGGATAAGTGCACAATCTATGCTTAAACACCAAACCATTAGAATTGAATACTGTTATGCTCTAACAACTATGTTCATCCCAAGAATCTATGCCTTCTAATTGCTACAACTTCAATTCCTCTCTACCATGCATCAATAATAAATGATATAATATCTAATCAACAATTGCAGGAAAGAAATCTCATCCATATTCTATAACAATCGCCTCTTTCATCTAATCATCCTTTAAAATCATAAGACATAAACTGAACATTAATCTAGAAATCCAATTGCAAAGAATTAAGTTTAGCTGTTCTAAGAATTTGAATTGCAGAAATGAAAATCAACAATCAGGAAAGATAAATTGTAAAAGGGCTCATGGGATCACAACTTAATCTGTAAGATGAACAAAGCTGTGTACAACTACCAAATGAAACGCATAAAGAAATCCCTACTCAGTCGACTGTTACTCTGCACCATTTACCAATCTCAAGGGAATATAATCTTAACTATACTGAAAATCCACACCCAAATTACTACTGCTGCGTATAAAATAAATATCATAAACAACCCATCACACAACAATCAATTAAAGAAATCTAAATTTAACTCAACAATCCCTGTGGAAGACGGGCCCATCCTTCACACAGAGACATTGGCTGAACAACGCAAATTCCTTTAACTCAGCAGTAACTCCTTATATTAACAAAAGAATGATTACACCAGTTGTCTTAGCTGCTATTTCAATGAATTAATTATCTGTTGTTCAACCCCCTAGGTCGAGGCAACTCCCCATATTTATACATACAAATCGTAACATCCAATCCTATAATCGGGCAGCCATGAAGATCTCTGATCTTCAGGCGCCCTAAATAACTAGCTGTTACAATACGTGGCAAAACAGAGACATCAAAATATGAGAAAGTTATTAATTGACCCAAGAGTGGCGGTCCTTCTAGATCACAGCTAAACTCGAGCAGCAACATACTCAAGATAGCGCATTCTGTTACAGCTGCCCTATCACAACTGTGCCTTAATTGATGATTCGAGCCCCAAGGATCCTTTCTAAGCAGCGAACACCTTTCAAGACTTGTTCATCCCCACCTTCCTGTAGTCCACTTATCTCAACTACCTTCATAAATCATAATATGTTAGCACAATTGAGAGATAAACAGCCTTAATTATCACAATCATAAGCATTAATAAGATAAAACAATGATTAGTCATACCTTGGTAATTTGGGGAAATAAAGTGAGGACCACAGGTCTAATTAGCATGATAAATGGTGTAGGACAGGGAAAAGAAAGGTGATCAAGGATGATTAGAAGGGGCCAATTATGGGCTCAACACTACCTACCCAATCTGAATCAACATAACCCTCCAGGTTAAATCTTTGATTCGCATCATACTTGAGCCCATAATCAACCGTACCCTTCAGGTACCTCAGAATATGCTTCATAGAAATTAGGTGAACATGTCTGGGATCCATCAAGAATTGGCTCAATGTGTTCACCGCAAAGCAAATATCTGTTCTTGTGTTCATTACGTACATCAAGGACCCAATCATCTGACGATACACCATGACATCAACCGGATCATATGAAGCATCACATAGAAGCTTCAGGTTCGATGCCATAGGTGTGGCCATGGACTTGTAGCTCATCATCCCGAACCTCTTTAGTATCTCTACTGCATACTTCCCTTGTCCGAGGAAGATCCCATCTGCACTCTACCACACCTCCATGCCTAGAAAGTAGTGCATCATTCCCACATCCTTCATCTCAAACTTGGCAGCAAGCTTCCTCTTCGTGTCGACAATCAATCTATCCTCACCTATAACAAACAGGTCATCCACATACAATAGTAGTATCACAGGATTTCCTTCCTCAACCTTGCAGTAAAGGTTGGAATCCGCTTTACTTTTGGTAAATCCCAAACTGGATAGAAATCTGTCTATCCTACCATACCAAGTTCTGGTTGCTTGCTTCAAACCATACAAGGCTTTCTTCAACCTACACACATATGACTCCCTGTCATGTGTCTCAAAACTGAGTGGCTACTCCACATACACTTCCTCTTCGACTACACCATTCAAGAAAGTTGTCGACATCCATCTAGTGTATCTTCCACTTCATCACTGTAGCGAGAGAAAATACTGTTCTGATGGAAGTGTACCTAGCTACAGGAGCAAAAGTCTCTTCATAATCTATTCCCTCTTTCTGGGAGATGCCACAAGCTACAAACCTTGCCTTGTATTTCTCTATTCTACCATCTGCAGCATGCTTGATCTTATAGATCCACTTGGAAGTCACAACAGACTTCCCTTCTAGTCTCGGGACCACATCCCATACATCATTCTTTATGATTGATTGGTATTCCTCAATCAAGGCATTCTTCCATTACTGCATCCCAGATCCTGGGAGCTTCAGATTCTTCAATATCTTCAATATATAGTTTTCTTTGAACTTCGTTGCTAGAACAAATGTTGTAGTCCTTCTTTTGTAGGTGATGGTACACAATCTTTCCTACAAGACAAGTTTAATTGCATGATTAGAAGCATCTTATATATTTTAGAACAAGTTCTTACTCATAAAGACATATGTCATACAGTCATGCAATTATCTTAGCCAATGCTTCAATACAACATTTATCCATATCTCGTATTCACACGGTAACTTTCTAAATGCCTTCCATTTCTACCAGAACATTTGTTAAGAGTGTGCACAACTCCCAACATGTTAGCAAAGAGGTTTCATTCTAGATAAGTAGCAATGGAATGTTGTACAGTACCATAGGCCACTTACCCATTACTTGCATATTAGTAGTATCTTGTTCATTAATGCAACTTTTATAAAATGCATAATATACATCCTAAATCTAGGAACATAATTATGTACATGACTAAACAACATGAATTCAGTAATCATAAGAAATGACAATTCAAATACTTATCTTTGTTTAGTTGTAGGGTGGAATCCCTGTGAATCTTTGCTTCCTTGCAGGAACTACTGGAGTGTGCTCCCTCTTGATCTTTGCTTCCTGGATTACCTATCCTTGAACTTATACTCATCCTGGACCACTATGCATGCTTAAGTGTGCACTAGTGTCACCATTGTGTTATCCTCAAGATCTCATACATTACCATACATACATTAGTATAATCTCAATACTATCAAAACATTATGATTCTAAATAATCTTATGTATGGTCATGATCATTTCATACAAAGGTAATAAGCGTTAGTATTCAAGGTTTCGGGGAAGATTTCTTTTACTCATCCATATTCTTATTTGACCATAGGAATCTTCTGGTTAGTCATATCATCAATCAAAGTAAGAAACATAATATGCATAAACCCTTGATTACTTAAACTTCTAACTTCAAGAATAATCATTATCATTCATACAAAAGCATAAGATCCTAACACAAGGTAGGATTCTAACTTGATATAGGAAAAACATACTTGTTTATCATGTTTGCTAGTTATGTCTAACATACCCAAAGAATGTCTTCTTGTTCACTTCAATGACTTGTGCTTAGTAACCCGCATAACTCATAAGTTAACCATTATAGAACCAAATTATACATACCTCGTAAGTAGAGCTTCTATAATGGCTATGGATGACTCTATGTCTTCATGTCACCATGGTCATATGTCCTTGATCTAGAAATTGATCTATATTTCTTGATGTACCTTTCATCTTAGCGGACAACATCAACCTCATACAACATCATGGTGCATTAGTACAATCATAAGTGTCGTAACCCTAATCAATGATTGTCGACAAGCATTCATACTTTTACCAAGGTGATAAGACAAGTCTAAGATTATTCAAGATTGTACTAATAATATGAAGACAAACATATCATAAAATTAATCATGAATAGATTTCACAAACATATCATAAAAGTGTCTCTGTGTTGTTTGCCAAAAATACATCCCTCACAAATTCTTTTTGGATTTTCAATCAATGGAAATCCTTTCACCATGTCCTTCATGTGCAATGGCTTCAACCCACCAAAATTCAGATGTCCAAATCTAAAGTGCCACAACCAGGATGCATCTCATATTTCTGATTGAAACGCTGCTTGCATTTCTTTATCACTGTCTTTGCTTTTCTTGTTGCAGTGAATGTATGCTTCTTTTCTTTCTTCTTTGAATGCAGCTCCAGAATTTCCATTCTAACTTCCATGAACATCCTGAGTTGTTTTTCCTTTTAAGATTGGTTTTATCCTCAAAGGAAACAAGCGATTGCTTATCATTTTCACTTCGGCTATTAAGCGATTTCTTGGATATATGTCCTTAATCAGACAATGATTTCCTATCTTATGGACTTTGTAACCTTTTTCCATTAGTTTTCCAATGCTCATCAAATTATGCTTCAAACCTTGAACATAATAAACACTAGGCATAAATTTTTTCTCCCCCTGTTTGGTTAGAATATCAACAGTACCCTTACCCAAAACAATAACTTGAATATTATTTCCAAGTGTGACATCAGTTTGAACTGATTTATCTAGACCGGAAAATAGATTTAAATTACCAGTCATATGATTGTTGCATCCTGAGTCTAAATACCATATGTCATTTGGACTTTCTTGGACAACTTTGCATTCAAGTGGCGATGCACATGCTAAGAACAATGAGTTGTTTGAAGTGTTGGTGTTGCTTGACTACGATTGCCCTTGCTTTCCTTGTTCATGCTGCTTCTTCCTGCATTCATATGCGAAGTGTCCAAAACTCTTACAGTAATGACATTGAATTTTTTATTTATCATACCTTTGTCCACTTGGCTGGCTGGGGATCTGATTCTGACTTCTACCAGTGACATATGCAGGGTTGCTGCTACGACCTCCTCTAAAAGAACTTCTTCCTCTGCCTCTATATTTTGATCTTCCCTTGCCTCTTCCATGGCTTATGGATGACTGTGTTGCGAATGCGCCTTCCAGTGATGTATCTGAACTGTTGATTCTATGTTCATGACTGAGTAATTAGGCTTGCAATTCACCAATAGTAAATTGGGACAGATCTTTGTTTTCCTCCATGGTCACAACTAAAGATTCAAATTTATTTGGAAGACCTCTAAGAACTTTTTCAACAACTCTTTGGTCACTTAGATTTTCTCCATGAGACTTTAATTGATTAATCAGACCAATAACACGAGTATAGAATGATTCTACTGACTCTATATCTTTCATCGACAGAGATTCAAAATCTCTTCTAAGGATTTGTAGTTTCGCAGTCCTTACCTTGTTCAATCCTTGATAGGAAGTTTCCAGTGTGTTCCACGCTTCCTTAGCTGACGTCGTTGCTGCTACTATTGGGAGTATGGATTCATGTGTTGCTTGATGTATGTGGAACAATGCCTTTCCATCTTTCTTCCTTTGTTCCCTCAAGACATCCTTCTCAGCTTGTGTGAGATTGTTATATGTTTCCAAATCTGCTGGTTCTACATAGCCATTTTGAACTATTTCCCATATATCTTGACCTCTGAACAAAGCTTTCATAGTTAGAGCCCAATATTCATAATGTTTACCTGAAAATATTGGAGTTTGCAAGTTACCAGAAGTGGAAGCCATTCTTAATAACTTTTCCCATTTTGTAAATAGAATTTCCTTTCTCCGTAAACCAAGATCTGATACCAAATCAAGGGAAAAGAACATCGCACAGTCAATTAAAAAAAATTAACTACACAGTAAATATTTCAATTTTCTTCACTTTGGAACTTTGATGGAAACCCCAACTTTTACTTTGCCAAGGAATTCACTTCGATGGACATTGACTTCATGTAACTTTTACTTTGCGGAATTTTACTTCACAGAGATTTACTTTGCATACCTTGACTTTGCACTAAATTTACTTTGCACTAATGCGAAGCTTGTACTAATGCGAAGTTCTCAACTTATGTGAAAGGCTATACTTCGTCGACTTCTTGAATTGGAGATACAATTTAATCCACATAACTTCTTAATGTCGCGAACTTCTTGACATCGAAAAACACACTCTTAAGCAAAATTTATATTAAAATTGTTTGCTCAGGATGTGTTCTTTAAGTTCAAAGAGGTAGACCCAGGTTCTACGCGGTTCAGGGAACCAATAAAACCCCTTTTCACCAGCCCTTCCGGCAACAGTTTGTGAACAGATTGAGGTCTCACCCGAGGAAAATTGATGGGGAGGGTGAGGAATCAGGTTTCCACAACCAGGTGATGTGTGCTTCAATAGAATGGTGGACAACGCGAAGTTGTCCTTATTCGTAGTTAATGCTTATGCTAACAAGCATCCACGGACTGCGCGATGTAGGAGGGTTGCTTAACAACAGGACAATGCAACTGAGGACTTTTCTTCCTCTTTGTCAATCACACAACTTCAATATACTTTACTTAGTATAAACTTATACATTCACATGCGTCTTACACTATAAACATTGTAAACTTGTACAATACAATGAACTACACTGTAATTGCACACTTTCGATGCTTTGCTTTGGGGAGTCGCACTATATAGACTTCGTTGACTAAGTGTTTACCCATTAATACTCAACTTATGCATTCATCTGACTTATAAATACTAGTGCATTCAACATTCATTCACATATGTCAATACTTAACATATTATTCCCATCTTTTATCCTTCTGGCGAATACATATAAAACCAAGAACACATGAACTCATAAATATGAAATTAACCATTCAACATAAGCAAATACATAGATGTAAACACATAATAAATCACATAACACAAGGAATTAACATGGTTCACCCCCGAGATGGGAGCTACGCCCACAGGAATTGTTGTTATATTATCAATGGGAAGGGTACAACAGTTCCAGTCTTCGCACTTAGCTACATACTCTCTTCTCTCTTCAGTAGGTCTCTGCGCACACAGCTGCAGACCCTTTTTACAATCTTTTTCTCAACAGAACTCAATATTCAACATTAACCAAAAGAAGATTCATTAACCCTTTCCCTTACAAAATGTGCCCTTTTATAGACTATGCCCTTAGGTCACGTCTTTACATTCATGATGGGCTCAAAAACCCTAAGGTTCCCAAAATCTGGTGCGGTTACCCCGATAAACAGGATTG
The DNA here is from genome assembly GCA_027924585.1 of Larix kaempferi. Taxonomy (NCBI): domain Eukaryota; kingdom Viridiplantae; phylum Streptophyta; class Pinopsida; order Pinales; family Pinaceae; genus Larix; species Larix kaempferi. Next base: position 6,476,714 of record BSBM01000376.1, read on the forward strand.
TTAGGCTCTGATAGTGACTCATCGTCATTGTGGCCATCCTTCTGAACATGGTCACGTCTCCTTCAGCCCCTTTGTTGATCGCATGCCGCTGGGTCGCTTTCACCCCATCGGTCCTTCTATAACGGCTTTATGCACCGATTCACGTAGTGTTGCCTTTTCCCATGTGATCGGTTGCTTTCCTTCCGTTCCAGTCCTTACCCATCTGCTGGGAATTGTGGAGTATCTTAACCAAAGTAGACCATCGATCGGTCTCACAGGAATTTACACCGTTTTCTGTCTAAAACTCTGCCTTGTCGCATCTTCGCGGTCTCTCCGTAGTGTTGGTACTCCACAGTGCAGTAACTTCGCAGTACTGACTCTCTTACTCTGTCGATGCTGCGCTGCACTGTCTCCTCGTAGATCCCAAAACTGTATTGCACAAAATTGGCTTACTTGGGCCGGGCCTAACAGGCCCCTAACACTTACATGTGGCTCATCCCCAAGCCACTTTCCTCTTCTGGTTCCATGAGTTACGCTTCCTCTTGCGGAGCTATTTTTGCTGTGAATTCCTGGTAAGTTGCGCTTAGCTTTGCATCTTTATCCTTGGAATCCTACTCAACTGCTCTGATGGGCTCCAACACATCTAATGTTAAGTCTTCTTGAATTTGTTCTTGTATTGATACCTGTGCATCGCGGAGTTCCTGCAGTTTTGTTTTGATCTCTTGTGAGATTGCATGGGCTTTTTCCTGCAGGGGCTATGACTTTTCCGTGGCGTCAGCCTCCCTTTATTTAAAAACTGTGAGTTCCCTTTTCAATTCCTTGACATCCGCAAATCGGCGGAGTCTCTCTCTTGGCAGTAAGTTCTTCATCTCCGCATTCAGCGTATCTAACTGTGCTTGTTTTTCCTACAAATTAGTTTGGACCTGCAGCAGCTGAGGTTCCTCTTGCAGCACAGTAAAAACTCTTGTCACTTCGTCCAGCAAGTTTTGACACTTAGCTACTTCGTTGGATATGCTTTCTGTGGCAACTTGCACTTCTGCTGCTCTAAGCTCTTTCTGATCTGGTGGTGTCTTTGGGAGATTCTATGCTTCCAAGGCGGCAATATTTGCTTTGTAATCAATCTCCATGTCTTCCATTTCAGAATTAAGATCACTAACTACCGAGCCTATCTTCTTTATAGTATCCGCGAGCTCTAGCTACTCGTCACACTCTGGTATCTCGGCGCAGACTAAAGTGACAATCTGTTCTATTCTTCTTCGCTAGTCCTATTTCTTTTGATCTGCGTGACTACCTTTTGAACTTTGCAACTGCGCGCTTCTAGTTTTCTTTTCTTTTCTCTCTCTCTTTTTTTTTCATATCTGTGCAGCTTAACTTTTCTACTAGTGCTGTGTGGTTAGTGCATCCTTTTTATCAATCATTGGGTATCGCACCAAAACTATGTACAGACTCTGCTCAAATTCTAGTGCCCAATTTCAACTGTACTTGACACTTAGAATATTCTTCTCTTCTAATCACTGAGGATTCTGCGAAGTAGGACTATCCTTGTAGGGTTTTGGTCTACTTCCATTCACTAGACCTAGTAAGTTGTCTCCAGCTAACGTGGCTAACTGAGTTGTGCCACCATTAGTAACATGCATAACAATATATGGGCCAAGCCAGTGCATTTTAAATTTGCCAAGAAATTTCATGAACTTACTATCATACAAGAGGACAAGGTCTCCTACCTGGAAGCTTTTTTTATTGATATGGCGATCATGCCATGTTTTTTCTCTGTCCTTCTGCACTTGCTGATGAAAGCCTACAATGAAGCGATCTTCCTCCAATCCAACCAAGTGTAGAAGCCTTTCTTGCAATGTTTCTTCATTATCCATGTCTATGAATGCAACAATCCTTAAGCTTGGTACAATGTACTCCATAGGCATCACAACTTCCTGTCCATAGACCAATTTGAAAGGTGTATGGCCTATCAGCTTCTTGCAAGTTGTTCTATATGCCCATAATATAGCTAGAATGCATAGATCCCAATCATCTTTGTTCGTGTTGCTTCCTTTTTTGAGCGCATTCTCCATTACTTTGTTAAATGCCTCAACAGTTCCATTGTCTTCAAGATGAAACGGTGTACTCCTCTGGTGATAGATGTGGAAATCCTCAGTAAGGGCTTCAATAGTTCTGTTCAAAAAGTGAGTTTCTTACCCACTCATTAAAATTTTTGGGCATCCAAATCTAGTAAGAATGTTCTCGAAGATGAAATGCGCGGCAGTAATTGCACTACAGTCCTTCATTGGCTTAGCTTCTTCCCATCTGGTGAGATAATCATCCGCGGTGATAATGTATCTTGCACCAGTTCTCTTTCCCGGTGGGTTAATAGGTCCCACGAAATCAATTTCACATTTATCAAATGCCTGTAAAGTCAATTGTGGTTTTAATGGCATTTCATCTCTTTGCTATGGATTTCCTATCCTCTGGCAAACATCTCAACTCTGGTAATGCTCCTTTGAATCTTTGTGTAGTGTTGGCCACCATATCATTGCTTGTAATATCTTCTGCGCAGTGCCTCTACCTGCGTAGTGACCTCCAGAGACATCTTAGTGTGCCTCGGCCAAAATAAATGGCTTCTTATGCTCTAACACACATCTTCGCATCACTTCATCCAGTCCCAACTTGTATAACTGCCCTCCGATGATAGTGAAGTCTGCTGCTTTAACTACCAGCTGCTTCTTCTGCTGCGTAGTAAAGTTTCTGGGTGCCAATCCCGTGGTAAAAAATTCTACAATGTCCTTGTAATACTCATCTGCTATTTGTATGGAAAATAATTGTGTGTCAGGCAGATTGTCTTCAAGATTGGTGGGTTCTTCGCTTGACTCAATCCTTGAGAGATGGTCAGGTCCTAGGTTCAGTCTGCTTGGCTTAAGAATAATCTCAAATTCATACTCTTGAAAAATTAGACGCCATCTGCATATTCTCCCTCCTAACACTGGCTTACTAACCAAATACTCCAGAGCTGAATGGTCAGTGTACATGGAGAAGTGCGCACTCAACAAATAGTGTTTGAATTTCTAGAGTGAATAAACCATAGCTAGACCTTCTCATTAGAGAAATTTTGAGGTAATCAAATGGCCTCAAAACAAAGAAAATGTACTATAAAAAACAACCAATCACATTCTAGTAGATGACATCATCCCCCTTGGTTGAGGTGGCATTGCATGAGTTAAGAATGCTTATTTGTCAAATTTTTTATGGTGGATGAAAACACATAGTTAACCAAGGTAGTGGTGTAAGTACTTTTAAGTCATAAAGTAAAGTACTCATAATGATAGTCTTTTCATAAAATAATATTATTGTCATTTTCAAGTAAAGTACTCATAATGAATGTCTTTTCACACTTTCTCATCAGATAATATTATTGTCATTTTCAAGTGAAGTACTCTTAATTCATAAAGAAAGTCCTTTCACATTTTTTTATAAAATAATATATTATCATTTTCATGTTTTTAATTTTAAATTATATATTCACTCCATTCTATTTAATAACATAATGTCAAACTTGAACATAGTATTATTATTAGTGATTATGATAGGAACCGGCGATGGAGCTCTATGTTAGAGGTAGGGTTTCACGACTATTGAGGGTAGCTGGGAGCTAATGGTCACAATAGGGGAGAGGTCGTGCGGCCAAATCCTCTCCCTGTCACATATTCGTGGATTAATCTGGAAAACGATGGAGGAGGATTTTACTTGGGGAAGGGTTTGAATATTTTATTTTGCCGCTGCCCGTTTATTCGTGTGTCGTCAGGGTTCTGGAGCTCGTGTCGGAGAGCTGGGATTTTGGTAGGGTATACTGCTGTGCTCAGGGTTTCTTGGCTTCGGTGGAGGAAGTGGACATGGCAGCATTTTCTGGTGAACAGTTGGACGCTTATGATGGTTGGGGGGTGCCAGGTGGAGGGCAGATGGAGGGTCTGGTAGGATTCCCATTACTGGGGCCTGGTGGTACTGTATCAACCGGTTTGGGGCAGGTGAGGCCGGAATATGGATTATCAACCTCGGAATATTCGACATGCTCCCTTCGTGGTATGTTGCGGGAAAATCTGGAAAATGATGGACTGTTTGTGGATTTTTTGGGTAGTCCGGGTTGGCGGGAGGCTGGTGATTTCTTTGCACGGAACCCAGGATTCCTGGTGTCAGGTTTACAGGATGGTTTTGAAGCTGTGGTCGGATTTGAATAGTTTGCGGATGAGGGTGTGGCTCGCCAGGTTCAGCAGCTGGTTGGGACGGTTGGAGGTGGTGTTGGAGGGGATGTGAGAGTGCCACTGGAGATTAATGAACATCGTGGTTTTGGTAGCCCTACTGCGGTTGTTGGGTCTCAGCAGGGTCGAGAGGGGGTTTCTTTGAGGGCCGGGGCTGCACATAAAGGACCTAGTAGGCGTCGCAAGAGAAGCTGGATTAAAACCCGCATTGTGGGTAACTATGTTGTAGGCGAGGATATTGCCTGGGAACGAGTCCTTGAGATGTCTAGTTTGACGCTGGTAGGTAGGGTTATGGGCAGAATTTATGCCCAACCCACTATGATGGCTTGGGTGGATTCTCAATGGTGCGAGGTTTTGGGATACACTCCTGAGGTGGACATGCTGCTCCTTGGGTGGTTTGCGGTGGTACTTCAATCTGAGGAAGATGTGCGCAAAATTCTTGACAGGAATTGGCACTTGAAACATTCACCGGTACTGTTGAATCCCTGGCATCCACTATTTGATGCTAGTCGGGAGAGAATTGATATGTCTCCGGTGTGGGTAAGATTACCGGGACTTCCTCTGCAATTCTGGGATATACGCCATTTTCGTCAGATTGGGGATATTTTGGGAAACTTTCTGGAAGCTGATCTCTCCTTTATGAAGATGCATTACAAGCAAGTTGCTAGAATCTTGGTAAATTTAAATATTCGTGAAGGACTGCTGGAGCACATAAATTTGGAATGGGGGCCTGTTAGTATTTCACAGTTGCTGGATTATGAGAATGTACCATTCAGATGCCGTCGGTGTCATGTCTATGGACACCCGGAATTTGTTTGTCAGCTATCGGCCTGCACACTGAATAGGGGGAGGCAAAACCCTTCTGGTATGGCTTTTATGGAAGAACCTATGGACTGTTTGAACATTGAGACGTCGCCTGTGCGGATGGACTCGGGTGGGAACCAGAATGACGCGGATATGGAACTTGCTGGTCAGGATTCAGAAGCGATACGGGACATTCATGATGGAAACATTATTGCTACTACAGAGGACATTCTTGGATACGCCTCAATGGCTATGGCTGAAGTGCCGAGACCTTACTTGCTGGGTATTCCTTCTTTTTCTTTTACATCCTCTGTACATCTTTATTTCAATCGGTGCTCTGTGGTGGGTTTTGATTGGGTTGAGGGACTGAAGAATTTATCTCTGTCGGGACTTTCTGAGACTCCTCCCCTCACTATTGTTACGTCCCCTAGTGGGTGCTTTGGTTACACGGTGGGTGAACTTGCTGTTCACAAACCTGATTTGCCACCTCTTCTTTTGGAGGACAAACTGATTTCTATTGAACCAGATCCTGGGAAGGTGGATGTGTTATCTGAGCCCTCTTCACCTGAATCATCTGCATCAGGATATAATCTCCGTTCATGCACTAAGAATTCTGGAAGGGGTTTGGGAAAGATGAAGGTGCCGGCCCGGAGGGGCAGAGGCCATAGGTCTCACTTATCTAAGGCACAGAACAGAGCTAGAATGGATCTTCAGGATGGGAAACAAGTTTCAATCGAGAGGGAACTTAGAGCAGTGAATGCCCGGACGAATGTTCGGTTATGAAGATCATGTCCTTCAATTGTCCGGGTCTGGGTGGGCCAAAAAAGAAATCATCCTTCATGAGGGTGCTTACTCTTGAACACCCTGATGTGATTCTGCTACAAGAGACCTTAGGTTTAGGTATTATAATTAAGGAGAAATTGGAACATTGGTTGGAAGGATAGACCTTTGTGACTCTGGATGTTATGGGTCGCTCAGGGGGGTTGGCTGTGGGATGGAAGAATTGTGCGATTAAACTGATTAATGCTTGGGGGATGGTTTCTGTGTTGGGAGCTGATTTTCTCTCTGTCGATTTGGGTACTCGCTTCACTGTGGTTAATGTCTACGGGCCGTATGTAAGTAGAGCGCCTTTCTGGGATTCACTACTGCAGGATCCCCTCTTAGATGGTGAATCGATTGTGGTGGGGGGTGATTTAAACTTCACCTTAGGGCATTCAGAAGTTTGGGGCCCACTAGCACATGTGGATCCTTTGGCAGGATACTTTCAACAAAAGTTGGTTCGTAAGAACTTGTTGGATATTGAACCTATCAAGATGAAACCCACTTGGAGGAATAACAGGAGTGGAGAGGCTCGGGTGGTAAAAAGACTGGACCGGTTCCTGGTGGCTGAACCGTTGGTGGACAGGTTTCTACAAATCAGGCAATGGGTAGGGAGTGGAGGGGATTCTGATCACTTCCCTATCTTTATTGAGATCAGAAGAGGACCTGATAACCCACCAAGCTCACTTAAGTTTAATAAGAATTGGCTTAGTGATGAATCATTTAAAAACCTCTTTCTGGACCTTTGGAGGTCGTTTGATGTGGATCATGATCATACTGGGGCATTTCAGTTCGCTGAGAACATTCAACGTTTAAAAGGAGCTGTTAAAACATGGGCTTTTGAAAAGAAATTGAGGGATGATGCTGAATTGAAGTTGATTGAGGATGAACTACAGATCTATGAGGGGGATGGAGGGGGTCTCCTGACTTTGGAATCCAAGGCAGAAATGGCCAGGCTGGAAGGCAAAAGAAATAACCTTTTGATGGAAAAGGAGGAAACCTGGAGACTCAAGAGCAGGGCGATCTGGCTGGAATGTGGGGATGAGAATACTAAATTTTTCCATGCATACGCTAGGGGGAGGAAGGCGGTCAATACTATTTGGAGCTTGAAAGATGAAGCAGGTACTGAACACTTCGATTTTGAAGGCAAAGCTAGATGCGGGGTGGGTCATTTCCAGAACTTATTTAAGGCTCCAGTACAGGCCTCTATTGCAGAAGTTATTAGGATCACTCAATTATTTCCACGGTTTGCTGAGGAGGAGGATAATAGGAGACTGATGCGGGCAGTTACTGAGGAGGAGCTGAAGGAGGTCCTTGGAAGTTTCCAGAAAGACAAGAGCCCTGGGCCGGATGGATGGACTGTGGATTTTTTTATAGCACTGTATGAGATTGTTGGACTAGATCTCCTACAGGTGGTAGAAGATACTCGATTGAATGGAAGGATACCTGCATGTTTCAATTCTACCTTTATAGCCCTCATACCAAAGACCGATAATCCGGTTACTCTCTCAGAATTCAGACCTATTTCTCTGTGCAATTGTATTTACAAGATTGTGTCGAAGGTCATTGCTCGGAGACTCAAGGTATCACTTTCTGAACATATTTCAGCTGAACAGTTTGGATTTCTTGAAGGATGTCAGATACATGAGGCTATAGGGGTGGCATAGGAAGGACTACACAGCATGAAGACTAGGCACATCAAAGGAGCTATTCTTAAAATTGATTTGTCCAAAGCATACGACAAGGTGAGTTGGATTTATATCCGGCTTTTTCTAACACATTTGGGTTTTGGTATCAATTTTATTAGATGGATCATGTCTTGTATAACTACTGTATCATTCTCTGTGTTATTGAATGGAGCCGCCACTCCTTTTTTTCATGCGGAAAGAGGCCTTAGGAAAGGCTATCCACTTTCCCCACTACTCTTTTTGCTGGTGGCAGAAGGTTTGAGCAGGGCTATAATTGATGCTAAATTACAGGGGAGGTTTAAAGGCATTGGCATTGGGGAGTAGTTATTTGTTACTCACCTTTTATTTGTGGACGACATTATCATCTTCTGTTCATGATATCGAAGGGATACTCGGACTTTGAAGATGATCCTGGAACTTTTTTCTAAAGCGACGGGGATGGATATTAATGTTGATAAGTCCACTCTTACTACCCATTTGCTTCGACCGGATGAGGAACGGGCATTAGTTGAAAACTTCCCATTTAAATTATCTACTCTTGATGAGGGTTTGAAATATCTGGGATTCTCTCTAAAAGCAAATACATATCTTAAGAAGGATTGGAGATGGCTAATTGGTAAGGTGGAGAAAAGATTGAATGTTTGGAGTCACAAGTGGATGTCGAGAGCTGGCAGGCTGGTTCTGGTTAAGGCCGTCTTAGAAGCCATTCCAGTATATTGGATGTCTTTGTCTTGGATACCCAAAGGAATCCTTGAACATATCAGGCGGCTATGCTTTAGATTCCTGTGGAGTGGTAAGAAGGAAGGACAGGTTACCCCTTGGGTCAATTGGAAGCGAATTGCTGTTCCTAAAGGTCTTGGGGGCTGGGGATTAAAAAACATCTTTCTGTTTGCTCAGGCGCTGGCAGCTAAGGGAGGCTTGAGACTTATCAAGACAAACAGTTTATGGACTAGGGTTATAATTAGGAAATATCTATCAGACATTAGTCTGGATGAATGGATTAGGAGCCCTCGGAAATCACATACTGGGGGATCTGTGATTTGGAAGGCAGTGGTAAAATCCTTCTCACTGGTGGAGAATAACCTGGCTTGGAATGTGGGTAATGGAGAAAAGGTGAGAGTTGGTAGAGATCCATGGATCAGGAGTGAACAATCACATTTGTTGCCCGAATATGTTGTTTATACTCTGGAAAATAGGGGTATAAACACTCTTAATCAACTGGTTGTTCAGTGACCAGATGACCCGTGGATACAACATTGGAAAACTGCGGATATGTTGGGCTTGGGGGATCGGGAGGCTGTTTTTCTGAATAATTATATCAGTGGTTTGAATAGGGCTTGCATTCACCTCTTGAACCTGGAGGATGTACTGACTTGGGAGCTTGATATGACGGGGATCTATACACCTAAGATGGGATATCTTTTGCTTAGTGCAGGAGCAGCTAATCGGGACGAGGTCTGGTGGTGGAGATCTCCGTGGAAACTTAAATGCCCTTCAAAAAACAGACTTTTCATGTGGTGTGCTTTAGAGAATCGGGTTCCGACCTGGGATATTCTACATAAAAGAAATTTCCAGGGCCCGGGATGGTGTGCTTTGTGTAAAATGGATTTGGAAACAGTAACACACCTCTTCATCACGTGCCCGTTCACGATTGCTGTATGGAAAGAATGTTCTAGATTGGTCGGTTTTGACTGTAGATGGGAAGGAACCTCTGTGGAAGTTGCATGGGAGAGCTCGTGGAGACGGGAAATCGATAATAAACAGAAGATTCTACCACTACTGATCATTTGGGGGATATGGCTGGCAAGGAATGGGGCAATATTTCAGGATAAATCTTGTACACCGGAAATTATTTGTACAATGGCGGTGGGACTATATCTAGCATTCCCCGAACATGTAAGGGCTGCTCAACAGAGACGTAACCTGGAAGTGGAGATTGACAGAACATACCCTTGGGGGTTTTTTGACGGAGCTGTTGGCAATGAGATCTGCGGTGGGGGAGCTGTTCTATATCTATCCATTTCTCACTTCTTTACAATCACTATGGGTCTTGGAATGGGATCCAACAACTTTGCTGAAGTCATGAGTTTAAAGCTATTACTCATCTTTGCAGCTGAGAGGGGAATTACTAGGCTGGCGGTATATGGAGATTCTATGAATGCTATAAATTGGACCAATAAAACACAAGCATGCAGAGTTCTCAGACTTGCAAATGTTCTACATACTATTCAGCTGCTCAAACAATCCTTTGACACATTTATATGCCGGCATGTTTACAGGGAAAATAACCAAAAAGCGGACCAGGCATCCAAAGAAGGGCATAACATGGACTTCAGCACCTGGAAAGTAGTCGAAGAGATTGAGGGACAGAGAACCGAGTTCTTCCTCAGACCATTCATTGATTAAATCATTAATTGATGCTGGTATATATCTGAAAAAACATAGTTTTAATTTTTTGTTTTAAGCGCTGATTTACATAATCGGCATGGATGTTTTTATATGAAACTTTTGAAGTTGTAATAGCAAGATAGTCCGTTGGGACAGAACCATTATATTTTGGAAAAACAGGGAAGCAACAATTTATGCTTTTTGAAAGTAGACGTAACAGTCTCATCAAGTGAACCATACTTATGGACTTGGACAATTCACTGATACAGTGAATGCTGAATGTAATTCTGAACTCTTTGGATGAATGGAATTATGCTTTTTTCTTTTGGAAAAAAAAAACATAATGTCAAACTAATAAAGAATAATAATAGATTTAATAAATAATAATAATAATAATGCAATGTGGATTATAATAATATTATTAACATTTTACATGTAAATAAATTCTCAATTAAATTACATTATATTAAATTCATGAGAAAAGTACTAAATATAAAAAGTCAACATAAAATTTAAAAAATAGCTCTTAAAAATATTTTTTATTATTTAATTTCATTTGCAAGTTCAATACAAATAAATGCTAAAGGGCAATAAATTTTTGGGAATTTACAATGAATCTTAGTCACATCAATGTAGACTTATTTTATTAATTTTATTTCCAGTGAATTTTGAAAAGAAACTCAACCATGGTTATTTATATTGTGCATAGAAAATAGTGTGGAAGGTGACTTGTCATATATACCTACCCCATAAAACCCCCAATTCATAATATTTTAATATATCTCATATTTTTGTAGTACATCTCTTAGGAGGCCATTTTTTGACCTCAAAATATCTCTAATGTCTTTCTGTGGTCATGTAGTTCTTTTCAGCTGAAGATAGCTTTGGGCTTGAAAATGCAATGGGGTGATCAATGCCCCCTTCACTTGGTTGAGTGAGCACAATTCCCAACGTTATAGATGAAGCATCAATATGTACATGAAATGGCTTATTCCAATCTGAAAACACAAGGATCGGCGCAGTTACCATTTTCTCCTTTAATGTGTCTAATCCCTTCTCAAATTCTGCATTCCAGATGAACTACACTTCTTTCTTTAGAAGTTTCTCCATTGGCGTGGTTATCTGCGCATAACCCTTGATATATTTTTTGTAATATCCTGTATGTCCCAAAGTTGTGCGAAGTTGCTTAACTGAGTTAGGTGCCAGAAGATTCACAATGACTGCGATCTTCGCAGGATCAACCATCAAGCCTTGTTTACATACAATGTGTCCCAGTAGTATACCATAGGGTACACAGAAAATACATTTCTTCAAATTCAAGGAGATTTGATGTTGTCTGCAATTAGCTAACATCATTCTTAGGTTTTCATAATGGTTCTTCAGTAAACCAAAGACAATCGAGTCATCAAAATAGACTTCTAAGAACATATGGATAAAGTCTTTAAATGCTGCAACAACAACTTTGAAAAAAATAGCAGGTGCGTTCTTCAACCCAAATGGCATAACTGTATACTGATATGATCCCCATTCACTGGCAAAAGTGGTCTTATGCCTATCTACTGAATCTATTCTAATCTGATGGTATCCAGAAAATCCATTAGTAAATGAGTAGGCCTCATTTCCTCCAACATTATCCAATACTTCATCTGTAAATGGAGTAGGAAATGGGTCATGCAGCGAAGCATCATTCGGCTTCCTCAGATCTACGTAGATTCTTATTTCTCCTTTGGTATTCTTGTCCTGGATAGCAATAGAGCTTCTCCACTCGGATTCTTCCATTGGATCGATGATCCCTACATGAAGCATGTTGTCGAGTTCTGCCTTGACTCGTTCTTTGTATCTAGGATTAAATCTATAAGGTCTTTATCTGATAGGCTTCGCACCTAGATTGAGAGGTATCTTCATCACTCCCAAGTCGCCAAAAATGCCTTTCATTTCGGTGAACTTCGTTGCAAACAGATCCTGATATTCGTGTAGAAGGTCTGCGATCTGCACGACCGTTGCATCATCCCAGTATTCTCCAATGGATGCAAACTTTGGCTCTTTGGTTGTGCCAATGTTAACTTTTTTTGCCTTAATAGGGCCTCTCATATCAAGAATTTCTAATGGATGTCCCTCTACATCGCACACTCCCTATGAATTAGGTATATTGACATTGCACGGATCCTCCTCATCACTTTCCTCCGGATCTTATTCTTCTATAGATGTATTGGAGAAAACTCACTATGGCTTGGGGGACCACTACAGACAGCTGACTACCAGAAATATTAACTCAATTCTCAGAACTATGCTATATAAATGACAATGCTAAGATAATGAAGAATGTAACCAACCTTGATCCAAATGTTTGATGTAGATCCCCGTTGCAGCTTTTCAATCCGCGCACTTGAATCTGCAAATTAGTCTTGACAGCCAATATACAACAAGTACATATAATATATAAGTGACATTAACATCGTCAATAGCAATGGCCCATGATATAACAAGTAAATGCAACCCAATCTAAGATAAACAACATTTACAACATTAATGGACGAGAATATGAGCATTTCTATTAATAAACAAGAAGAAGTACAATGTGATACGACCTCTTGCCGACAACCAATCTGAACCAAGATCTGGATCAATCCACTTGTGCCTCCACCACTTCAATCCTCCATGAATGGCAAACTCAAACTATGGTAGGAGTTTGGAAGGTGAACATAAGGGGTTCACAACTACAAGGATCATTGAGTGTAGACTCAAGATAGGGAAAAAATCCACTAGAGTTTTCTTGCTCTCCTTTCTCCTCCTGTCCATAAGCGATATGTGCTCAATATATAGTCCTCCCAAAGGTAAGTGAAAGGACACATTGAGGCGTTTCTTAGGTAGATGGAGAGTCAAAGGTCACCCAATAACCGCTTTTTAGGAGTAACAAGTAATAAACTAGTGATTTTTACCATTTTACATGCTACTTGCGAGCTATAGTGATGCAACTCGTGGGTACGCCTGCTATAATGATGCGACAAGTGGGTAAGAAGAAAAATGAGGAAATAGTATGTTTGAAGGACATAAAGTGGATTTGAGTCAGTGAAATGGATCCTACAGGCCAAAGAATGCTGATACTCACAAGGTGAAAAATTACGTTGTAACAGATGCCCCCTAATGTGTGAGGTCAGAGACTGATGCTACGATGGCTGAAATACATTATAAAACTTAGAAGTGGAGTGATGGAAACACAAGTGGAGAGAGCAGCTCACTCGTCATAATACAATAGTATCTATGAATACATGTCAGTATAGTATAGCAATCTGATACAATGGCCATGAATAGGCAATACATAATGGATATATGTCATAAGTAATCATAGCCATGATCTCTCTACAGTAAGATATGGTCTCTTGCTGAAAAGGAAACAACTGGTGCAAACTGGATGTACAAACTGCTGATATCTGAGAGGTGATATCTCAGATGTAAAGTCATAGTCCTAAGTAGCATACTGAATGCCACTATCGCTTGGGATCTTCTACACAAGTCTTCGACGGTGCAAGTCCCATCAATTGAATAAAGGAGTTGAGGTCGAACTTGATGTGACATCGTCTGATTACCGGTCAATGATGTATACCGTTAATAGACGTGAGATGACCACAAATAATGAAAATGGGCATCAAGGCATAGAGAAAAATCATCGGAGGGTGAATAAATGAGTTGAAGTTGAACACTAGGATGAATCCATCGATTAGGAGACATTGATGTGTTCCCAAAACTGTCGATGATGAGAGAACCTGCCATTAGTGACTACAAGCCTCAAGGTACTCAACCGAACTCTAAGCCTCAAGTCCCAGAATAAATGGGTTGAATTCGACGGAATGAGACTCATTGGAAGGAGGGCATTAATGCATCCCCCATCAACTAGCATGAGGTACCAGCTATGATGAAAGATTTGGAAGAGCTCAGGTGAAACGGACTGACTCAATAAGGATGGCTGACATGCTATAGTCAAGAGATCTGAGGAGTGGCTAACACTGGTTTCAGGACTTCCTTTGAGCAAGAGCATGAGCAAATGGATAGACTCAGGCAGCATAGACTTGATATAAACTGTGCAATGCAGGAGGCATTACAAAGGGCTCCATAATGACTGGAAGCTTAACCAATCGGTGGAGTAAACTAAGAAACAGGTATAGCTCCTAAGGTCCAACTATAGTCCCAACTCATAATGTATGGAGTGGAATGAATACTCTGTTCAAAGGTGACACAACAACTGCCAACAAGAAATAGTAACCATAATCCCATCCGGCTTTTTGGAATATTTGATTTTTTTTGGTGTTTTTCATATTTGGGGAACGCTTGAAAAAGAATAAAATTGCTTATAGTACAACAAGTGAGGGAACGAATGTCAAATAGCGAGAAGACTAGTCCTAAGAAGTGGAACATACCTATGATCAATGCAAGGAAGTGCGTACAGAATGTGGACACCCGGGGGGTGTGTTCCCTAAGGTTCAAAAGGTCATCAATTTGTGAAGGGAAAATATAAGCTCTGCAGGGCTGGACAGGGAAAAGTGCTTAGGCACCAGGCTAACAACTGAGTAAGTGGGAGCTGGCATAAGGCTTAAGCGGCACGCAGGATGATGTAATGCAATCACAACATGATATAACTCAGGGGATTCCTTCAGGGAGATGTCTAGCATAATACAAAGTAGAGTATGAGTCTTTATCGCAACGTCATGGCGTAACTACAAAGGACTCCCAATCCTAAGGACAAACAACGGCATGGCAGCAGAATGCACAGAGGGGTTCTAACTAGGGTACCCATGTTCGAAAAAATCCCTACCGCCACATAACGACATTTCTATAGTAGTGTGAAGGTTCCGTGTCGGTTATAAAGCAGGGTCTCACCTAGGGTTTATGAAAGTGGTCAAAAGTTCAAATGCATAATGCATGTGGAAATGGCATCTAACCAATATGCCAGGTGTGAAACGTACCTGCCGTAGGTGTGAAATGGTCCCAAACAACTTTCGCCAAAGAAATCTGATTAAAAATTCTACTCCATGACATGATATTAGTCCATAACGGCATCAAACAGTAAAAACTATAAACAAGTGGGTCCTGAAAATTATAAATAGTAATAAAAATCTACAATTTACAATTCATTTCTACTATTCACCCATTTGGGGCTTTGTGGTTAGTTTTCACCTGAAAGTTCAATTGCCGATTCTGGGAGCTACAAGTGACCGTTCATCGAACCGTCTGGAGCAGGTTGGTAGTCTCATCCATACCTTTCATTTCAATGCTTTCATTTTAGTTTGCAGTGGTGGGATTTCTAGTTTGGCCAAGCCCTAAATGGCTTCGCCTCTACCCGCGGGCTATCACTATGCGGGTTGCAGGTAGGGCATGATACTCGCAGTCAACGCACAAGTTGACCGCGGGTACCCGCCCCTATATAAAAAGTAGCCCACGGGTATGGCGGTGAAGATGATTTTGCAAAAGAATTTGACCAAAATCTTTGTTTTTCCTCACTCCAGGATGGTTCTAGAGTGGAGGGAGAGGGAGCATGACCAAGTAGATGAGGCCGTGCGCAACGATGTGCAAGCACAGTAGGCATTGCAAGCATGTGGGTTGTATAAATTATGGAGTATAGGGGGTTTGAGGGCCCAAAACCTACTACTTCGCCGCTTGATCGATTATTGGGGTGTTGATGCACAGAAATTCAGTCTCAAAGGGCAAATCCTCACACTGGAAGTGGAAGACATATACTTTATTACCGGTTTGTCCCATTGAGGTGAGGTGGCCAGTCTTCGGTCTTGTACCGTGGGTGGTGGGATCACGTACATGATTACATAGCATGGTATTGTCCCGCAAACACATGAGTGGTGGGAAGTCAGGTGCCCATCAATGCCATAGTAGATCTGAGCATGAAGATCATTGTGGCTACCTTAGTGCGGATCACTGGATCCAAAGCTCTGCACTAGGAATCTAGGCTGGTGATGTTCTATGCATCACAATGCATGCAACCTATAGTATTCGATTGGTGTACCACACTACTGGTGTCTATGAAGACACAACTGACAGAATGCAAGGAAGGAAAGGCAAAAAACTCTGGGTATGGTAGCATCTTGTGCAGATTCTTCTTTGAGAGAGTTTTGGGGCTTAGACAGAGCGTGGATATCCTTACTCATAGTCTCTGCGATCCATCCCTGACCCGTTGGGTTGAGATCTTGACACGACAGGGTGGTGGCTGTGTTGGAGAAAACTCACTATGGCTTGGGGTTTACCACAACAGACAGATGACTACCAGAAATCAACTCAATTCTCAGAACTAAGCTATATAAATGACAATGCTAAGATAATGAAGAAGATAACCAACCACGATCTAAACATTTGATGTAGATCCCCGTTGGAGCTTTTCAATCCGTGCACTTGAATCTACAAATTAGTCTTGACAGCCAATATACAACAAGTACATATAATATATAAACGGCATTAACATCATCAATAGCAATGGCCCATGATATAACAAGTAAATGCAACCCAATGTAAGATAAACAACATTTACAACATTAATGGATGAGAATATGAGTATTTCTATTAATAAACAAGAGGAAGTACAAAGTGATACGACCTCTTGCCGACAACCAATCTGAACCAAGATCTGGATCAATCCACTTGTGCCTCCACCACTTCAATCCTCCATGAATGGAAAACTCAAACTAGATATGAGTTTGGA
The DNA here is from genome assembly GCA_027924585.1 of Larix kaempferi. Lineage (NCBI taxonomy): Eukaryota > Viridiplantae > Streptophyta > Pinopsida > Pinales > Pinaceae > Larix > Larix kaempferi. The sequence continues at coordinate 6,493,339 of BSBM01000376.1, forward strand.
AGGTGAACATAAAGGGTTCACAACTACAAGGATAAATGAGTGTAGACTCAAGATAGGGAAAAAATCCACTAGATTTCTCTTGCTCTTCTTTCTCCGGCTGTCCATAAGCCATATGTGCTCAATATATAGTACTCTTAAAGGTAAGTGAAAGGACACATCGAGATGTTACTTGGGAAAATGGAGAGCTAAAGGTCACCCAATGACCGCTTTTTGGGAGTAAAAAGTAATAAACTAGTGATTTTTACCATTTTACTTGATACCTGCGGTCTATAGTGATGCAACTCACGGGTACGCTTGCTATAATGATGCAATAAGCAGGTTAGAGGAAAAATGAGGAAAAAATATGTCTGAAGGACATAAAGTGAATCTGAGTCAGTGAAATGGATCCTACAGGCCAAAGAATGTTGATGCTCACAAGGTGGAAGATTATATTGTAACAGATGCCCCCTAATGTGTGAGGTCAGAGACTGATGCTACGATGGCCGAAATACATTATAAAACTCAGAAGTGGAGTGATGGAGACACAAGTGGAAAGAGTAGCTCACTTGTCATAGTACAATAGTATCCCTGAATACATGTCGGTAGTACAACAATCTGATACAATGGCCATGAATAGATAGTACATAGTGAATACATGTCATAAGTGATCATAGCCATGATCCCTCTACAGTAAGATATGGTCTCCTGCTGAAAAGGAAACAGCTGGTGCAAACTGGAGGTACAAACTATTAATATCTGAGAGGTGATATCTCAGATGTAAAGTCAAAGTCATAAGTAGCATACTGAATGCCACTATCGCCTGGGGTCTTCTACACAAGTCTTCGATGGTGCAAGTCCCATCAAGTGAATAAAGGAATTGGGATCAAACCTGATGTGACATCCTCTGATTACTGGTCAATGATGTATACCTTTAACAGACGCGAGATAACCCACCGATAAAGAAAATGGGCATCAGGGCACAGAGCACAGTCATCGGAGTGTGAATAAATAAGTTGAAGTCCAACACTTGGATGAATCCATCGATTAGGGGACATTGATGTATTCCCAAAACTTTTGATGGCGAGAGAACCTGCCACTAATGACTGCAAGCCTCAAGGTACTCAACCGAACTCTAAGCCTCAAGTTCCGGAATAAATGGGTTGAAGTCGACGGAATGAGACTCGCTGGAAGGAGGGCATTAAGGCATCCCCCATCAACCAGCATGAGGTACCAGCTATGCTAAAAGATTTGGAAGAACTCAGGTGGAACGGACTGACTCAATAAGGATGGCCGACATGCAATAGTCAAGAAATCTGAGGAGTGGTTGATACTGGTTCAGGACTTCCTTTGAGCAAGAGCATGAGTAGATGGATAGACTTAGGCAGCATAGAATTGACATAGTGTGCACTGCAGGAGGCATTACAAAGGGCTCCATAATGACTGGAAGCTTAACCAATCAGTGGAGAAAACTGAGAAACAAGTACAGCTCCTAAGGTCCAACTATAGTCCCGACTCATAATGTATGGAGTGGAATGAATGCTCTGTTCAAAGGTGACACAACAGCTGCCAATTAGAAGTAGTAACCATAATCCCATCCGACTTTTTGGAATATTTGATTTTTTTAGTCTTTTTCATATTTGGTGAAAGCTTGAAAAAGAATAAAATTGCTTATAGTACAAGAAGTGAGGGAACAAGTGTCAAATAGCAAGCAGACTAGTTCCAAGCAGTGGAACATACCTATGATCAATGCAAGGAAGCATGTGTAGGATGTGGACACTCGGGGGAATGTTCCCTCAAGGCAAAGGGTCATCAATATGCAAAAGATAAATTAAGGCTCTGCTTGGCTCGGAAGGTAAAGTGCTTAGGCACATGGCTAATAAGTGAGTAAGCGGGAGCTGGCACAAGGTTCAAGTGGCAAGCAGGATAATGCAATGCAATCACAACTCGACATAATAGGGAAGCCGTTTTTTGTAAAGTTAGTCTCCTCACCCGAGAAAGTGTAAAACAATGAGAGAAGAACTCTTCTAGTCACGTATGACTAGAGTATACCTTTTTCGTAATTAATCTACAAAGGACCAGAAAAGGGGTTAACTTATACCTAAGTGGATGTCGCTTCAAATCCTTTAACGAGTCTGAAATAACAAGTATACTTAGCAATCTTGTTTGATTTTGAAAAAGTCTAACAACGGCTTAAAAAAGACTTTATAAAAATCTTTTCCGTAAAGGTTTAACGAGCTCGAAAAAGTAAACTCGTGACCTTCTTACTGTTTTTAACGAGCTCAAAGGAGATATGGAAGAATGCTCGTAATGAGAGTAGACGAGTGGCAGGGACATGCGAGACTAGTTCCAAGTGCATGGGACAAAGCTATGCATAATGCAAGGAACATGAGCAAGATAAGGACACGCAAGGGGTGTCTGCAAATTTGGATAGTAATAGGTTCAAATGCATCCTAACAATGGGGATGCCTAAACCTATATGCAAGGTTACGAATATTCTTGGCATGGCTGAAGCAAATGTCGAAAAGGACCGGTAACCAAGTATAAGTCTAGCTAAGAATCCTGTCTCCAAGAAACATAATTACCAAGATCATCTCTAAAACGTATGTAAAGAAAAATATGATACAAGTCACTACGGTAGAAACATTTTCAACTTCACTATTGTTAACCTCAGACATAACGCAAGTAGAGCTAACCACTAAAGGTACCATAGTACCAATACCTGAAGGATCAAAATGATCATCTTCAAAATGAAGAGCAAAGCTGAAGGATGTGAAGGAATCTGCAAGAGCAAATTCATCATCATGGGAGTTGCAAATTCTAGAAATACAATCAAACTCTTCAGGAGCATCGATTTGCAGATTTATAGGAAATCTCAAAGACTCATCAGACTCAAACATCAAATCAGGGCTAGACGAGACTGTGAATGGATCCAAATTCAAATGGATGGCATGTTGTATTATAGGCTCATCTTGGTCAATAATATCAAGGGGAGGAGGGGAATGAGATCTATGATAAATATCCCCCCATGGCTTGTCATCACCACCCATGGACTCAATAAAAACTTCATCTGAAGGTAAAATACCATCGAGGAAACAATGTGAACAAGATAGTTCAACTGCATGCGCGGGTAGCATAACGGGATCTTCCTCTATTGTCCATGAAGAAGAGAGATATGAATCTACAATGGCTTGTTGAACATCTTGAGAAGTAAGCTTGATTGTAGACAAGGGAATATCCATTCCGATGTGCAAAACGTCTCCATATGGGGAACTCGTCGAAGGTTGATCCCACGGATCACTAAAATGTGAGGTCCAGAAAGGTACATTATTCAATGGAGAAGGCGCATTATCGGAAATGGTTTCAATAAAAGCAATGGATAAAGGGAAATCATAAGATCCCATCAATGAAGGGTACATGCCAACACCCATGTTCCTAGTTGCCGGCTGAGAATGAGTAACCTGCAGGACTATGGATCCTCTGGATGCTGTGGAAGAGGAGTTAACGAAATCCAGCTAATCGATGGTCACAATCTTGCCTTCATGAGGAAATCAGATAACTCTGAATACAGTGGACGAGACAGCTTTCATGGCATACATCCAATTCCGACCCAGTAAAAGGTTGTAGTCGATGGGCACATCAACCACCTGGACTTCAATAGGAACATATTTACCTCCCAAGCAGACAACAAGGGAAGGGATAATTCCATGCAGCTTAAATGACCAACCGTCGAATGCAGTGAGCATGGTTCTAGATGCAAGTAGAGTAGGAGAGCCAAGAGCTTTCCAACAAGATAACAACATTACTGAAGTGGAAGCACCTTCGTCAACCATCATACGTTTGACAAAAATATGAAGGCACACCACCTGGATTTGAAAAGCCACGTGGTAGGGTAAGCGAGGTTGGACATCAGTAGTATTGAACTTGATAACAGTGGGACTTCCCCCATCCTGAACTCCTAACTGTAAAGTTAGTCACAGCAGATCTAATGAACAAATAAATCAGTCACAACAGATGAATAAGAAGATATGGTGCAAAACTGTGCAAAAACATGCAGCAGTGCTCTCTATCCCAGAAAGGGTGAATGAATTACAATAGATTACAATACAATCCAATATCTGTCAATGGCAATTCGAATTGACTAAGTAGGCCATTCGAATCACTGAAATGGAGTAGCTTGACTCAATCTAGGAGTCCTCATCAATCATCGGTGTTGCTCATCAATCACAACAAACAGTCATCCAGGTGTCAAGCTGAGTCTAACTGATCATAATAAATGTAACTGAAGTGTGTAGCACTGATATAGGATCTGGAGGCTCAGTGGGGGCGCATGGGAGGCTAACTGGAGTCAGAGCAAGTCACCTAATCAAACTGGAGGTCAATCGGAGGTGAAACAGTCAGTCAGGAGTGAAATCGGAGTGAAATCAATCAGAATCGGAGCTAACTGAATGTAACTGGAGTGAATCTGCAGTGGTAGGTGAGCAAGTGCGCCCTTCTCAGTCAGTAGGTGAGAAGAGGGCGCCTTTCAGCTTAGGAGGGCTAAAACTCTGTGGAAAGTGGCTCCCGGGTGCTAGAAGAAGGTGGATAAGGTGCTGGAGGCATCAAACTGGTGACTGGACTGCATATCCTGAAATAGATCATGCAAGATCCTGAAGTAGATATGTATCCCGAAATAGATGATCCTGAAATAGATATGTATCCCGAAATAGATGATGGATATCCGAACACCCCCCCTCAAGCTAGACTATGATGTGCCAACTAAAATAATGTGGGGCCCTGGTAACTAAGACCAAAGGTCACCCCAATACAATAATCCAAAAAATGCTGAAAAATAAACTAAGTGAGGAAAGAGGGAAAACCCAGTGGGAAGAAAGCCCCCCCTCAAGTCTAAAGCATAATAATGAATCAATCTGTCTCCACCATGATGGAACTCACCCCCAACAGTGAACGGAGGTAAGAGAACTTCTTCTCAGTGAAGCTCTTGGTGAAGATGTCTGCAATTTGCTCATCAGTAGGGCAATATTGCAGAATGATGGTGCGGTCATGCACCAACTGTCGAATGTAATGCATATGAATCTCAATGTGCTTGGTCCTCTGCCGCTGAACTGGATCTGTGGAGATCTTGATAGCACTTTGATTGTCACAAAATAGGACAGTCGAAGTAGTGCCACCAAAACCAAACTCGGAAAGAATACCCTGCAACCAAACTGCCTGAATGCAGGCATTGACTGCCCCTCGATACTCTGCCTCTGCTGAAGAAAGTGCAATGGCTGCTTGCTTTTTGCTGGACCAGCAAATAGCACCATGACCAATCATGAAAACATAACCGGAAGTGGACTTCCGATCAATGCTATCACCTGCCCAATCTGAATCAGTAAAACCAATGAAATCTAGCTCAGAATCTGCAGCATAATGTATGCCAAACTGTCTCGTACCTTGCACATACTGCAAGATCCGCTTGGCTGCTCGCCAATGAAGCTCATGTGGCTGCTGCATATATCTTGACACGGCACTCACGGCATATGAGATGTCAGGCCTAGAGTGTGTCAAATAAAGTAGTGAACCAATCAACTGTCGATACATACTGCAATCTGCAAGCGGTGTGGAATCTCCCTCCTCAAGACTGATTCCTGAGAGGAATGGGAACGGGGCTGCCTTACATTCAGCCATATTAAACTTCAATAACAGGTCGGAAGCATATTTTTGCTGAGATATAGTGATCCCATCAAAATTTTGAGCTATCTCCAAGCCCAAAAAGTGACTCAGCAAGCCCAAATCGCTCATGTCAAAAGCTAGATTTAAGGCAGTTTTTAGCTTGTTTATTGAAGTAAGTGTGCTACCAGTAATAAGCAGATCATCAACATAAAGTACAATAACCAACAAATTACCTTTAACTCGCTGAAGATAGACATTCGGATCAGATTTGCATCTTTGGAAATTCTGAGAAAGAAGGAAGGAGTCCATCTTTGCGTACCAAGCTCTTGGGGCCTGTTTTAACCCGTACAAAGACTTCTTCAATCTGCAAACCAATGATGGATCTGATGTATAACCCTCTGGCTGCTGCATATAGACCTCTTCAGCAAGGTCTCCATGTAAAAATGCACTCTTCACATCCATGTGATGCACCTCCCAGTGCTTGGATGCGGCAATAGCTAAAACAAGGCGGATGGAATCCATCTTTGCAACCGGTGCAAAGGTCTCTGTGTAGTCCACTCCTTGGACTTGGGAAAAACCTTTTGCCACCAACCTTGCTTTATATTTGCTGATAGTTCCATCAGCAGCAACTTTAGTACGGTAGACCCATTTACACTTCACTAATTTTCTTCCAGGTGGAAGAGAAACTAGCTCCCATGTATTGTTCTTTTGAAGAGAACTGTACTCTTCATCCATGGCTTCTTTCCATCTCGGATCTCGATGGGCTGAATAATATGATTGGGGATCTGAACCAGCCATCAAATAACAAATCTCAGGAAGAAATGGATCAGCAATAGAAAGAGCCATACCTGCCCTTTGAAAGTCTCCTCTTGTTCGTCTCGGATCAGCAGGATTTCCAAGACTAGAACCAGCAGATTGTAGAGTATTTTGGGCCCACTTTGGTAACTGAGGGAGATCTGAATGGTCGGATTCCGAACCTAATATGTCATGATCATCATATGCTGCTACAATATCAGAAATATCAGAACTCATACCTTCATTATCGCTGCTCGAATCTTCTTCTGGTGAAGGCGGTGAATCGGCAGTTTTCTCCTCAACTAGTTGCAATTCTTGAAGCGGTTCTTCAAACTGCACACTGCGCTCTATGAATATCTTTTTAGATCTGATATCCATGAGTTTATATGCTTTTGATTCTTCCCCATATCCTATCAATATGCACTCGATACTTTGTGGATCCAAAGCTCGTCTCTTCTCAGAAGGAATTCTAGCCCATGCAGTAGAGCCAAAAACTCTCAAATTTGACACATCCGGTTTGTGACCAAAGAATGCTTCGAAAGGAGTCATACCTTTCACGGATGAATGTGGAACTCGGTTCTGTATATATGCAGCAACATTGATTGCTTCAGCCCAAAGATTTGCAGCCAAACCTTTTGATTCAATCATGCATGTATCCATCTCTTTCAGTGACCGGTTTTTCCTTTCCACTACACCGTTCTGCTGGGGTGTGTAGGGAACTGTATGTTGGATCTTGATTCCGCTTTGGGCACAAAGTTGCAGCAACTCGGACTTGATATATTCCCCACCATTATCAGATCTAAGAGCTTTGATCTTGCTCTCAGTGGTGGTCTCAACAGAAGCCTTAAAATCCTTGAATTTTCCAAGCACTTCTGACTTGTTTTTGAGAAAGAATACCCATGTAAAGCGAGAATAATCATCAATAAATGTCAAAACATACCTTGAACCATTTAATGACATATGGGGCAGCGGACCGCTGATATCAGAATGGATCAATCCCAAAATAGTAGAGGCTCTGCTAGCCTTGCCGCGGTCGAATCTGTGCTCGGGGTGCTTCCCAATAATGCAACCGGAGCATATTCCCTTCGAGGAACGGAGTTGTGGAAGCCCATCAACCATGGATTTATTTGATAGCAGCAGCAAATACTTATAATTTAGATGTCCAAATCTTTCATGCCAAAGCCTACTAACCTCATTACCATGTGTGCGAAGAGCAGTGGGCTTTGCAAGCGGAATAAAGTGCGAAAACTCATAACATTTTGCAGTGTGGTTTGCCTTTCCAACCGCAACTAGTCTTCCACTTTTGATATCAGAAATTTCAACTGTATTAGGGCTGAATGTGACTTTCTTTGGATCACCAGTATGTGTCATTTGATAAACAGAAAGGAGATTCGAAGCTAAGGAAGGCACATAGAGAACATTCTGAAAGCATCCATGATCTACATGAATCGTACCTTTGCCCTTTGAAGAAATTTTTGAGTCATCTCCCAAATGGATGGGGATGGAGCTGTTTGGATCGAATGAAGAAAAAGAATCAATATTTGCAGCCATATGATTTGATGCACCCGAATCTATCAAGAGAGTGGGCTTCGAAACCGTTGCCATGAGTGCTTGTCCTCTTTCATGATCGTCATTCCGATCCTTCTTCCTTGCACCGTCAGGAAGGGTTATGTTGTTCTTTTCCAAAAGGAGGGCCATTTGATCTATAGTCTTCTTCATACATGAACTTTCGGGATGAAAGCCACGGTTACAATAAGTACATTTAGATTTTTGGTTACCTTCTTTGCCCTTTTGCTTGGATTTCGAACTGGATGGTGCATCCGTTTGCTTGCCTTTGTCTTTTTGCTTGTGAGGCTCGAATTTGGGCTTCTCCTTCTTTAGCTTTCCTTTACCATTCGAAATCTTGGGTCCTTGAACAAATAGGGCTGAATCTTTGGAGCTTATGGACCCCATTTGAATCAACTTGTCATGCTCTTTCGTAACGGACTCAATGAAGGCATTCAAGGTAGGCATCTTCCAATTCGGGGTAGTTAGCCGACCGGAATTGAAAGTGGAGACAAATACCGAATAATCTTTCCCAAGCTTGCTTAGAATGGAGAGGATCAACTGCTTATCCTCTTTGATAACACCACTGTTCTTCAATTGCAAGTTCAAGTTCTTGAATTTTGTGAAGAATTCATTGATGGTCTCGAAATTTTCAGGATTAAGGCCAATCAATTCATTCTCTAATTGAAAAGCCCTAAGCTCATCCTGCTTGCCGAATAGTGTCTCAAGTTGCTCCCATATGGCTTTTGGAGTCTTCAATCCGCTGAGATGGAAGTGAAGATCCTTGGAGATGGAGAGACAAAGAAGACCATAAGCTTCATCAAGCTTGTTGTAGTGTTTAGTTCTTTCTGCTACATTGTTTGGCTCCAATTCAAGACCAAGAGTGACTCGGTAGTAACCTTTTGAACGTAATATGATCTCCATATCATCTTTCCAATCAAAATAATTGAATGGGGTGAGGATAGGCTTTGAAGAAGAGTATTCCATTGCAAGGATTGAGTCAACTGATGAAGAGGAAGCTTGCATGCAGACTATAGCGAATGCAATTGAAGGAGGAAACCTTGCATGCCGAAAATAGCGAGTGCACTTGGAGGAGACAATAAACCTGCAAATCACATCAAAACAACCACAATAAGGTCGAACAATCCACCCTTTGAGAGTTGCATCACACCTGGGATTGGATTTCAAGCAATGTTGAATGGGTCCAATGTATCAAATCCAGGAATTATGTGGTAACTCAAGCTTCTGGAGTGGTATTGGAATAATTTTCAAGCTTTGCATGCACAGGAGCGAATGCCCTTGAGATATCTCATGCCAAACTTATTGCAATTTTTAGCAATTCAGTCAAATCTTCTTGTATAAACACCTGTAGAAAAGAGATCTTGTCCCTGCAATGGCTCTGATACCATGTAAAGTTAGTCACAGCAGATCTAATGAACAAATAAATCAGTCACAATAGATGAATAAGAAGATATGGTGCAAAACTGTGCAAAAACATGCAGCAGTGCTCTCTATCCCAGAAAGGGTGAATGAATTACAATAGATTACAATACAATCCAATATCTGTCAATGGCAATTCGAATTGACTAAGTAGGCCATTCGAATCACTGAAATGGAGTAGCTTGACTCAATCTAGGAGTCCTCATCAATCATCGGTGTTGCTCATCAATCACAACAAACAGTCATCCAGGTGTCAAGCTGAGTCTAACTGATCATAATAAATGTAACTGAAGTGTGTAGCACTGATATAGGATCTGGAGGCTCAGTGGGGGCGCATGGGAGGCTAACTGGAGTCAGAGCAAGTCACCTAATCGAACTGGAGGTCAATCGGAGGTGAAACAGTCAGTCAGGAGTGAAATCGGAGTGAAATCAATCAGAATCGGAGCTAACTGAATGTAACTGGAGTGAATCTGCAGTGGTAGGTGAGCAAGTGCACCCTTCTCAGTCAGTAGGTGAGAAGAGGGCGCCTTTCAGCTTAGGAGGGCTAAAACTCTGTGGAAAGTGGCTCCCGGGTGCTAGAAGAAGGTGGATAAGGTGCTGGAGGCATCAAACTGGTGACTGGACTGCATATCCTGAAATAGATCATGCAAGATCCTGAAGTAGATATGTATCCCGAAATAGATGATCCTGAAATAGATATGTATCCCGAAATAGATGATGGATATCCGAACACTAACGCACTCAAAAGAGCATGCTTTTGAGAAGGACAGGCTTGCAAAACTTCAAGAGCCGACATGGCACACGGAGTTTGGCCCAAATCTTCTACGATGGAGTAGTTGTGGGTGGCTCGAGCATTAGGATTATGCATAGAGCGCTTAAGAACACCTTTCGGTATCCGCAGCATAATAGAGGGCTTCTTGATATGTAAGGAATTGTCAGGAGGAGGGGGAAGCTCACTCCCCAAATTGGGTTGTGGTGCATCAAAATCGCGCTGACGAGTGGCAACACTAACCTCTGACTGAACTATGTTCACACATCCATAACCACCAGTATTGGATGAAGATGTTGTTGTCTCAGTAGGTCCATAACCAGTGGTGGGAGCATGCGAAGCCATGTTTTGGTGATGAGGTAGGGGATCCTTCAACACAGTTGGGCTTTCTGCCAAGTGCTTTGATGCTTCTTCAATACGAGGACATAAGTGAGTAAGATGGTCTTCCCCATAGAGCTTGCAAGGAAACTTCACCTTATGTCTAGCTTTATGGTCCTCACCAGCATTTTTGCCTTCCCGAGGAGGGTTGGCATTATCCTTACAAGGGGTATTGCGATTTCTATTGTTATTACCATTGTTTCCACCCTTACGATTATTTCTCCCCTTTTTCTTAACACCAGGTTGCTGGTTACCTGATTGGTTCGTCATTTGCACACTGTGTACATCGGACGATGGGGGGAAGTGGACAAGGTGTGAACCTGTCCGGGAGTAGACTGGTTTAGAGACAAATTTTGCATTTGATTAGCTACCAAATCTATGGGGTGAGTGCTTGCAGATCCTACGATGCCATTGGCATGCGGTCCAAGAACTGACGTGGGCTCATGACGTGTGCGCAGTGCGTCAGGGATGATGTCATACACAATGCCAGACTGAGAGTATAATAAGTCTAACTGTTGGACTTTCAAGATAGCTTGTTCCTCAGTCACAATTCCGGACATTGAAACATCCTTAGCAATGTATGGGAGTAGAGACTTGAGGAACCGTTCTAACAAGAACTCTGGTGGATTGTTGGCTTTCACTAATGTCTTCTACTGACACCACTCTTGAACGTGGTCAGAAATATGCATGGCCTTGTTCTGACAGAAGGTAGATAAAAGTTCAATGCCAGTATCATAGCGAACCGGCAACTGGAAATGATCTAAGAAAACCAAAGCGATCTCGTTAAAACCCCTATAGGTGTTTACAGGCAACTCAACGTACCACTTCATGGCTGCCCTCGTGAGGGTGCATTGAAATAGTTGCAATCTAACGGAATCGTGATTCAATGAGTTGGAGGAGCACCAAAGGTGAAATGTCGTGACATGATCTCCCGGGTCCTCACCACCTTCCTCCTCAAACTTAGGAATGTCCGAAGGGAGCTTGGTAGGGACTGGGGTCCAAGTAGGGTTGTGACACACTGGATCATTCGTGAGCTTCGAAAGATTTGGAATATTCAAGCATGCAAGGAACGAGAGTTGAGGCTGGAAAGCTTGATTATAAGCCCCCATAAAAGGTTGGTTAAACGGAACCATATTATAAGATGGACCAAAAGCTTGACCATGAGGATTAAACTGCTGATAATAAGGACCCGACAGACCATAAGCTTTCCCATGGCCATAGGATTGATAACCCCCTCCTTCCTGACCCATTTGAGAGTAAGTAGGTAGGTGCGTATTTTGGGCATCGTTTTGGGGTGGTGGGTTGTACTGGTGGCCAGCACCGAATGTGTTGTAGTAAGGGTTGCCACCATGATTATGTGGCATATATGTACTATTCATAGCGGGAACCGTGTTACAATGACCATAATGGTATGGTATGTTCCCATCCCTAGAATTAGGATTAGCCTAAGCCGTCATGTGGTGACCAGAAGCATGAGATGTATTCCCAGCCCCAACATTGGTGTGACTAGTAGCAGGGATGGTGGCATGATGTCCATGTGGCTATGAGATATTCCCACCCCCTACATTAGCATTACTAGTGGCAGCAGTGGACCCAAAAGTATGAGGTATATGTCCACCCCCGTGGTTGGGAGGAGCATTAACATCCGTAAAAGTAGTCTTGGGCTGACGAGTAGTGGCATGTGTATTAGGTGGTGGATAGCAATTCGTGTTTCGAACAACATTCCTATTGTTGGTTGTGGAGCCAGATCTTCTAGTCTCATAGATGATATTGTATTAGCCGTGTTTGTTCCCCAGTTCTATATGATGTGTAGGTGGACTGTACACTCACCCCAGCGGGGGGGTGTGGGGGGGCATCGCCCCCCCACGGGGTTCCAGGGGGTTCGCCAGCTGTTTTACGGGCCCATGGTTTTGGGTATCCCGTGGTATTTTCCCATTGTATTTCCCTTATAAAAGAAAGACATTGTAATACGGCTAGGGTTGATGTATTAGGTTTTATGCATTGTAAAGATCTTTGAGATCTGGAGAGAGACTGTGAAACAGAGAAGAGGAAGTGCAGCGGTTGTGCTGTAGGTTGTAACCCTTCATCTTGCTGGACGGTAATAATAATAAGGACTGGCAAATTCAGTGTGGACGTAGCCCAAGTTGGGTGAACCATGATATATCCGTGTCTCTCTTGTAATGTGTATGTGTGATTATATTTGCATTTCTGTTTATTGTTATTGCTTTGCGATCCTGTTTTTCTAACACCTATTAGGTTGGGAAATCCTAGGAGGTGGTCTTCTTCTAACATTAGCATTGTTAGGAGGAACGTGACTGGTCCCCATACTATGTGTGTGAATGGACAACGTAGTGCCCCCAGTGGGTATAGTATGGCTAACACCATGACTAGTGCCAGCGTGACTACCAAATGTAGTGGAAGGTTCAACTGTACTATGACTAGGCATACCAAAAGAGAGTGTGGTTGGGTTGATTGTAGGACCAGTGTCGTCATGTAACTCTGGCATCCCGTATCTATAGCTGCATGGAAACGAAGGAACAAATGGATAGTCCTGTTCTTCGTCCTCGGGTAAGGTTGGCATCCCGTGAAGATAATTATATGGATTCGAAGGATCGAACGGATCTTGTTCAAGTGGATTAGGCCAAGTCGAACCAGGTTGAGTCTCAGGTGGATCACCTCCCCACTCCTCACAAGGAGTATGGGGATCGGAAGTGTGGTCAACTCTACCCGATGGAGTTGAAGGTTTTTCCTCAATATCGGAATGTGTAGCAGTCATGACATCTTGGACATATGTATCATAAGAATCCGAAGACTCAAAGGGAGCCCTCCGACGTCCTCTAGCAACACGGTGTGAAAACTCGGCCAGATTTAAACTAGCCAACCGACGGGATCGACAGAGAGTAGGGCTCCGCACCATGATATCTCTGAAGAGAATATATAATCAAAATGTCCCCTAAAGGCCAACTATCGATCAAAAAAAGTAAATCAAAATCACACACCTAGAGAAACTACAGCCAAGAGCAGACAAATAGAGTGTCTAAATCAACTCCCGACACTAGAGCTGGTATGTCTCGCCTAGGAGAGGCTTGAGACTCCCAAACTATAGCCGGAGGTAATAGAATTAGTTATAGAGACACCCAGGCTTCACTGCGTGTACAAGGTCAAGTCCACTACACAAACACAACTGTGCTATCCAATCCTTATCTAACTCAGGACACAAACAACATAACCACTGCAAGTACTTGTTGTAGCCACAACAGATCCCATCCTTAGCTAAGCATGAGAGCCCCCAATTTTAATAAACGCAAAAGTATGTGGGTGAGTCATCTTGAAAATTTTAGGTTTTTGATTTTGCCTCTAAATTCTTCACCTATGCTTTTGGTCTGCTTGTCTTTAAGAGTTTAATTATTCCTTCCAAGGAGTTTCAGTCTGAAGAAAGCCAAAATTTTGAGTATTTTGTTAACTGGTATCATCATCCTGAAACTCGACATTTAGAGAACCCGAAACTCACAAGCCGACAGCTACGGGTTGCGGGATTGTTGTTTTTTAAAAGTTTTGGTTTTGGTAATTCCGAAACCCACAACCCGATGGCTACGGGTTTCGGAATCATCCTTTAATAAAACTGAGAAATAATTGCCCCGAAACCTGAACCCCGCAATGGCGGCATTCGGATTTCGGGGTTGTGTTCTTTTTGTTTATTTGGTGTGTGTTCCCGAAACCTGCAACCCATAATTTTGGGATGCGGCTTTCGGGATGGTTATTTTACGTCATAGTTTAACGTTCCGAAGCCCGCCACCCGCATAGTAGTTTTTCGGCTTTCGAAAATCCTTTTTTTTACTTTCATTTTTGTGAACCCGCAAATCCGCACTTTCGGGTTTCGGCTTGCGGGATCTTTGAATAAAAACTCCATGAAAATGTTTGAACCCGATTCCGCATTCTGCTCTAGTTAATCTCCGTCGTCCGTCTGTTATGATCTCGCGATCATGTTGATTTTGGGTAATCAGTTAATTCATGATAGTGGACATTATTACAAGTCTATCAGTTACTTCATGTTGGATGGACGCCATCTCTCCGCCTTAAGTTTGCCATGTCTGGACTTGATCTTTGACACCTTGTCGTTTTTGTTCCTCCTCTTAATGATCGGATTTGTTACGTGCAAAGAATTGATAGCCTGTGTACTGGAAATCCTAGTCGAGACCTTTTGCACATCAACTTTATCACCATAGCCTTCATCTCTGTTATTAATCATCAGTCATAATTATTGATGGAAGATCACCTATAACGATGTGATCGTAAAGGCAGTTTAAAATCATGCGAGTAGTAATTGAACTCGTACTTCGCACAAGCCTTGATCTGACTGGCACATTCCTCGTCTCTTTTCACTACATTTGAAGTAATTACAATGAATTGATTGGATAAGTTTCATCATTGCAGATTTCCCCTGCTCGATTGTCATCAACCCGCTTGTTGGCCTTTAAATGGTAATTAACATGAAATCTCCAGTTCATCCCTTGCCTTCTGGAAGATGTAAGACTCTGTGTAGTTTTCTTTTTGCGTCCTATTATCCAAGGCTCATTCAAAATGAGTAATATTCATGCAGATGATGAATTTTCTAATGTTCAGGTTGAAAATGAAGAACTCTACCCCTTGTTATATCAAGAAATGTTGTCACCACCGTTTGATGCAGGTGTTCCTGATCTTAGCAGCGGTAGCAGTGAAGAAGACTTCAAAACTTTGTCTGCCTACATACAAAACCCCGAAAATCAAAGGAAGGAAGTTCTGGGGGAATCAATTCATCTCGATACTAATGTTATACAGGACTTTATAATCAATGAAGAACCTGACAGGCTGGCTACCATTCCTGAAGTAAATCCGCTGATGGATTTCTCTGTTTTTGACAGTGGGTTCCTCGACCCCGAATTTTCTATGACGGATGCTCTGCAAGCCACACCACCTGTCGATGATAGTGAACAATTAGTGATTGAATTTTTATGGTGCCACGAGACCTTATCCGATTAAAGAGCAAGTCTTTCTTTTGTGAAAGGTGGTGGAAAATCATTTTAGCTTAAAAATAGCAAGATTTATTGGATCAACGGTTTGTTCTGATTTCGCAATCCCTACTTTGTAGAATTTCTCCTTTTGGAACTCTGATGTAAATTTAGTATATAAGGAGGAATGTTTCCCTTAGCAAAGGGTTGGGAATTTTTGGAATTGCAATTCAGCAGGAGTTTGGACTGAAGATACTCTTTTTATCAGAGTCATTGTAATTTTTGTACAAGGCTTCTCTATTCAGGAAAGTTATCTTTTAATTCACCTCCTATTGTTCTTCAAATTTCTTTGGGAATTGCTGAGTTAATGTTTCAATTTTGACATCGATCATGTGTTTAATCTTTTGCAGGATATTTGTTAATGCATAAGATCTCTCATATTGATTTCTCTGTATGTTTGGATTATGCTCAAAACTGTTCTATTAAATTTCTTCAATTGGACGTTTTCTTTTTCTTTTCTTTTTTCTGCAAATGATCCGATGCAAACAAATATGTTTAATCAAATGTTATTTTTTCAATTGACACAATGATTACAGATCAGATATTTGAATAGGCTTAAACACTTTTAAGAATTGTCACTTAATTTTCATTAAATGATAAAACTTTAAATTAACAAGTGAAGAACCCAAAGACGTTTCTATTCAAGGTACTTAACAACTTGTTCATCACACTTCAAATCTAATGTACAAAACATCAACTTCTCCTTTTAGGTTAGATCTAACTTAGTATAGTTTCCTTCTTTTGATAGGATAATATAGGTTCATTAAATAGCCTTCATACTTTGTTTTCCTTTATGGGAAAACTAATCTTTCAAGATCAAATCTTTTACTCATAGAGTGCCAGCGGAGGCCAAATATCCTTGGGTGATTACCATCTGAAACAGCTCGAGGATAGGGTAACTCTTTCGTAGGGGTAACTAAAGCCTTTGGCTGGGTTTTCATCCCCTGTTGTGTGCCTTGGAACCCATTCCAGCACTTTGCACTTACCCGACACCCTCGAGGCATCAACAGTACCCTGTGCGATACCTACGTAAGGCAACTATGGTCACCGCAATATAACCAATGCTCAAGGGGACAGTCGCAGGTGGGATCCATCATATGGGCAAGGTAGTTAAGCCCGAAGCACAAGAGAATGAACCTCCGGTACCCCCAGATATGAACCGATCCTGGAAATATCTCCCACATTCAACCGATATCAGAGGGATATCCCTTCAACCAACCTTCCGTGACCTCATGCTTAACTCTGGATTGAGTAGAGCTTCCTGAGAACACTGATCTATACCATGGATTCCTCCACTCCTTGGTCAGACACCTAATGTTTTGTCTAGTGGTCTTGGATTGTTAACTCACAATGATCTATTCCAAGACTCTAAACCTATGCTAGTTGGTGTACCCTATAAATAAAATCGGTCTAATCAATTTTAAGATTAAGTGTTAAATTTAATGGCTGTGATTACTCAAGGGATATGATCGTGAAACTAGTGATGTGTAAGACTCAAAAGTATGCAAAATCGTCAAATCCTAGACTCATCTATCCAATGAAAACAATGCCCCTAATATGCACAATCAAACCAACGATTTCAAAATAAATATGCAATCCTTTTATATTTTTCAATGCACAATCAAAATATAAATGAAGGCAGAAAGCACTCAATGTAAGATGCAATACATAAAAGCAATTTTTGTTTGTTTGTATTTTCTCTTATAAATGAAAGGAAAATGAAAAAACTATATGTATTTTTTGTATTTTTCAATATATGGAAATGAAACATGCAAGCAAAATCCTACTACCTAGTCACTGATATGCCACAGAGATCACTAAGACAACCAGGCAGATACCAAATAGTAAGACTCAGCCAAAGGAATGAGCTCAAAAGGAAAAAACCAACAAGGCTAAATCCAAAGATGGGTAAAAAACCAATAAGGCTCAACCAAGAGAAACGAAGAGTTCTGGTCACAACCAAGGCATGAAACAGTCAAGAAACAGGCCAATAAAGACTCAGGGCCAACTAAAACCAACCCAGCAACAACCAAAGGTCATAAACCAACAAAAGTCGGAGTTGTATGCTACTATCGAAGGAATCGCTGCAGGTACCCGCGAGCAGTAGAGTAAACATAGGTGGGTATACGCAGGAAGAGCTAAGCTAGCCCACGGGTGAGGAAAGTTAAATTGGAAAATAGAGAGTCCAATGTATCAGAAAAAACAAGTTTTCTATAGTGTATCTCAATGGCAGATAAGTGACACAAAGCTTCGACAAACAACAACTCTGATTATGGACTAATGCTCAGAAAAAATACCCAAGATGGATGTTTTCCCCAGCGGAGTCGCCATTTTTGTGTTGGAGAAAACTCACTATGGCTTGGGGTATACAACAACATACAGATAACTACCAGAAATCAACTCAATTCTCAGAACTATGCTATATAAATGATAATGCTAAGATAATGAAGAAGATAACCAACCTCGATCCAAATGTTTGATGTAGATCCCCGTTGGATCTTTTCAATCCGTGCACTTGAAGCTGCAAATTATCTTGATAGCCAATATACAACAAGTACATATAATATATAAATGGAATTAACATCATCAATAGCAATGGCCCGTGATATAACAAGTAAATGCAACCCAATGTAAGATAAACAACATTTACAACATTAATAGACGAGAATATGAGTATTTCTATTAATAAACAAGAAGAAGTACAAAGTGTTACGACCTCTTGCCGAAAACCAATATGAACCAAGATCTGGATCAATCCACTTGTGCCTCCACCAATTCAATCCTCCATGAATGGAAAACTCAAACTAGATAGGAGTTTGGAAGGTGAACATAAAGGGTTCACAACTATAAGGATCAATGAGTGTAGATTCAAGATAGGGAAAAAATCCACTAGAGTTCTCTTGCTCTTCTTTCTCCTCCTATCCATAAGCCATATGTGCTCAATATATAGTCCTCTCAAAGGTAAGTGAAAGGACACATCGAGACGTTACTTGGGAAGATGGAGAGCCAAAGGTCACCCAATGACCGCTTTTTGGGAGTAAAAAGTAATAAACTAGTGATTTTTACCATTTTACTTGATACCCATGGGCTATAGTGATGCAATTCACGGGTACGCTTGCTATGATGATGCAACAAGCGGGTCAAAGGAAAAATGAGGAAAAAATATGTCTGAAGGATATAAAGTGAATCTGAGTCAGTGAAATGGATCCTACAGGCCAAAGAATGCTAATGCTCACAAGGTGGAAGATTACGTTGTAATAGTGGTCGTCTGGCATCACCATATATTGAGGAGTTCTTCCGCTGGTGGGACCGACAGGTCATTTCCATAGAGGACTATCCCTATGCAGGGATAGACTTCTGCTAGGATAGGGACATGCCACTCCCACTAGACGCAACATTCGGAGACATTGGTGAGTACTCTTTCTAGGTTTTTTGTGTTATTAAATTTTTATGGATTTTTTATTATAGATGAAATGCAAAAATATTTTTGGTGGTAGTATCAAATGCTAATGGTTGACTATTTGCTTGCAGATAAGGGCCCAATGAGACCCGATGGCTTCCCGAGACATGGTCACCGGGGCAAGGGTGATGAGGAAGGTGATGCTGCAGCAGGGTGCACTCTGCAGACCTTAAGGCGCAACGTATCACGGATGGTTGCCAAGGTTCCATGGATAGAGGTGGCGCGACTACCTGAGGCCATGCAGCACCAAGTAGTGGGGGTTCCTGGTGACTGGGTGCGGTTACTACAGTGGGTAGCCAATGCAGTTCACTATTTCTATGAGACAAATCCTGTCGGGGCAGCAGCTAGGCCTCCTCTTAGGGAGTAGATATCCCAGGATCTCATTTTTGTATCGATATGTATATTTTTGAGGGCTATGGGTTCCAGTTTTGTATGACACTACCATTTTTGGACATATTTATAAAAAGATTTGGTTCTCCAGTTCTACTATATGTGTGTATGTACAAATGTATGAATGTCTTCTTTTATTTGTGTTCTTCATGGTGAATGTGACAAATTCCAATCTAATACATAGTTAGCGTATGCATCAGATATATGATTAACACTTCTCGGAACATGTATGTATGTAATTGAAACAAAATGTCGTTCCAAGAGTCTTACCCTTAGGAATTTCCCTAGTAGCATAGGATCTCACACATGGTACTACCCATTCAGCTGAGACACAACTAGCTGTGAATCTAGGTGGACTTCTAAAGACTGGATACCATGCGAAATAGCATCCCGAAGTATCTCAATCACGACACTATACTCAACCACATTATTAGATGTAGGACCAAGACAAGCACCTTTTGACAACACAACTAGGTGGTTAGGTGAGAAAATAACCCAGGCAGCAGAAGCGAGCTACTGCGTATGACGGCTAGCACCATCGGTGAACCCTAAGAACGTAGGGAACTTAGCTGACATCTGTTAATCAAATGAAAGCTAATCAACAGACCTGAAAACCAAAATAAATCTAAATTATGTACAGAAGCAACTACACAAAAGTATACAAAAGTATCAGCCTGAACCAGAGATTCAATCATAATACCGCTTGAGATAGAGCCCATTTCTAGGCTCCTTCAAGACAGTCCCCTCATAGTCTTCTAATTCATAGGCTCCTTTTTCCAGGACACGCCTCACTATGTAAGGACCGTGCCACATGGGGTTAAACTTGCCTGCCCCTAGGGGTTCTTTAGCTTGGTCATATAAGAGGACCAAGTCACCTTCAACATATTGCCGGGGACGAACGGACCTATCATATTGAACCTTAACACGACATTTGTTGGCATCTATAGCCACAATGACATCTCGACGTTGCTTGTCAAGTTGCTCAAGGTGGATTAAACGTTGCTCAAGACTCGTCGTATCAAGGAGGAGCTCTGTGGCCAGTTTAAGTGAAGGGATTTCACATTCAATCGGTAAAAGTGACTCCACACCATGAACTAGCTGGAATGGTGAGAATCCAGTGGCAGTCTTGACTGCGGTTCGATATGCCCACAAAGCAGGATATAACATGATGTGCCAATTAGTATTGATTTATTGGATGGTACGTTGGAGAATGGTCTTCAAAGACTTATTAACTACTTCAACTTGACCATTCGCTTGGGAATAGTAGGAAGACGAGTGTTCCTGACAAAACCCAAGCTTGAGAGACAAATCCTCCATCATCTTGTTTTGAAAGTGACTGCCATGGTCAATGACAATCTCTTTCGGGATACTGAAATGAGTGATAATCTGATTGAACACGAAATGGGCTGTAGTAGCACTGCCGGCTTTTACGGTAGCCATGGCCTCAGCCAATTTGGAAAAATAATCCATGGCGATTATGATATGATGATGCCCCCCAGCCGAAGCTGGTTTGCAATCCATGAAATCCACCCCCCACTTAGTGAAGGGACCGACGGTGACTACCGGATGAAGGGGCACTGGATGCAAGCGTATATTCTAAGAAAATACCTAGCAAGGGTGACATCTCTTCACAGCGTTAACACAATCCATAAAGATGGTAGGCCAAAAATAACCAGCTCGCATAATATGTTGGGCTGTAGCAAGCTCGGATAAGTGACCGTCGCCTGCCCCTGCATGGAAATCATTAAGCACCCGCTCTGCCTCTTCATGAGTTAAGCAACGATGGAGAATATAATCCTTTCCTCGGTGATACAAAGTGTCACCGATGATAGTATAATCTTTAGCATGATTTTTCACACGTCGTCGCTCGTCTCATGAATAATGTGGAGGAAACTTCAAAGTTTGGAGATATACAATGACATCCCCATACCAAGGGTCCTTGGACGATATAAGAAATAAGTGCTCATCCACAAAGGAATCTTCATGAATGATATCCTCATGAAGTCTCGGAAGGTCCAACATAAGCTCAGCAAACAACAAGGATTTCACCGATTTTGCCGAAGCAAAATCGAGATCGAACTCCTGAAGGATCACAATCCATTTGTTATACTTCCCCCCTATAAGGCATCATGATAGCACGAACTGAAATGCATTGATGTGAGCTACAACTGTGGTTGTTCTAAGCAAAATGTAATGTCGTAACCACTGGACTACATGGACAATCGCAAGTGCCAACTTTTCTATGTGAGTATATCTTAGTTCAACGTCTACTAGATTTCAACTGAGGTAATAGATAACATGCTCGATGAGTGCGTCATCAACCTGAACCAAGACCATGCCAATCGTCTCTTGAGACGCGGCCACATAAAGGATAAAATCTTGTGCGAAGTTTGGTGGACTAAGCACAGGGGCCGATAGCAAAGCTTTCTTGAGGGCATCGAAAGACTACTGGGCTCGCTCATCCCAGATAAAAGGTGTGTCTTTCTTCAATAAGCGCACGAAACCTTTGGTAAGATTAACATAATTGACTACAAATCGACACAAAGAAGTAGCTCTCCCTTGGAGGCTCTGAAGTTGTAACAAATTGCGCGGAGGAGGCAATTGAAGTATTGCCTCAACTTTTAGAGGATCGACTCTAATATCCTCTTTTGAAACTATGAAGCCTAGAAGGCGACCAGTCCTTATAGTGAAGATGCATTTATTGGGATTCAATCAAATTTTGTAGTGTATACATCGTTCGAGAATCATATGGAGGTGCTTGGGGTGGTCCGCTCTCTTGCGAGAATGGCCAGCAAGATCATCCAAGAAAACCTCCATAATATTCTTAAGATCGTGAAAGGCATAGGTCATGACTCGCTGAAACATAGCTCCAGCGTTTTGAAGGCCGAAGGGCATTTTCCGATATGCAAATGTTCCCCATGGAAAAATAAATGTCATCTTATGTTGGTCCACGGGTTTTATTTGAATTTGATTATAGCCTGGAAAGCCATCCATGAATGAAAAATCTCACTTCCTACACAAGCATCCAATATCTGATCAATGAATGGCGTGGGGAAGTTGTCTTTCGGACATGCACGGTTCAAATCTCCAAAATTGGTGCATATGTGGATCGTTCCCTGTTTCTTATCCATGGGAATGGGGTTTGACACCCATTCGGTTAGGGGAATGGGGTAGATGAAACCAGCTTTAAGCAATTTCTCCACCTCTTCCTTGATAATAGCTTCCTTCCTAGGGTTCACAACACGTAAGCATTGTCGAACTGGTTTAGAATTAGGGTACGTTCTAATCTCATGTTCAATAATGCGGGGGTCTATTCCTGGCATCTCCTCATATGACCAGGCGAAAGCTTCCCAGAGTTCTGTAAACAACTTAGTGTAAATAGCAATCTCCTTAGGAGTGCAATCGGCACCGATCTAGACATTCTCCACCTTTCCGGGAGTACGAGAGATGTTGATCGACATGGTTGGGGAAATATTGGCCATATTCCCCTCCACAAAAACATCATGCGACTCCAAAAGAGCCACAGGGTGACCAACCATCTCTTCTAGAGTCATCCTAAACTCTTCTTGCTCAGCGAGCTCGAGGTTAGGAAGGAAATAAGAGCGAAGATGCATATCCTCCCAAGGCCTCTCACTACCACACATGGCCTCCATAATAGCTTCATCAGATGCCAAAAAATCATCAAGACCATCATGTGAACAAGATGAGTTGGCTTCCCAAGCTAGTAGCGTAACGGGATCTTCTTCGACTGTCTGGGAAGAAGAGAGATCTGATTCTGCAGCAGCTTGTTGAATATGCTCGTAAGCAAGCTCAGCTATAAACATTGGCATAGACATCCATATGTGCATAATGTCTCCAGACGTAGAACTCGTGGACGGTAAATTCCAAGGATCAGTACAATAGGAAGTCCGGAATGGCGTATTATGCAAAGGAGGAGATGCATCGTCGGAAATGGTTCCGATAAAGTTCACAGGACTAGAAGAACTAAAAGTTCCCATCAACAAAGGGTACATACCAACACCTATGTTACTAGTTGCCGGCTGAGAATCAATAACTTGAGGGACTATGGATCTCGTGGATGCTGTGGAAGGAGTGTTAACGAAATCCAGCTGATCGATGGTCACAATCTTGCCTTCATGGGAAAAGCAGTTAACTCTGAATACAATGGATGCGACAGCCTTCATAGCGTACATCCAAATCCGACCCAGTAAAAGATTGTAGTCGATGGGCACATCAACCACCTCGAATTCAATAGGCACAGACTTACCTCCCAAGCAGACAACAAGGGAAGGGATAATTCCATGCGGCTTAAAAGACCGACCGTCGAATGATGTGAGTGTGGTTCTAGATGCGAGTAGAGGAGGAGAGCCAAGAGCTTTCTAACAACTTAACGACATTATTGACGGGGAAGCATTTTAGTCAACCATAGTACGTTTGACAAAACTCTGAAGGCACACCACGTAGATTTGAAAAGCCACATGGTAAGGTAAGCGAGGTTGTACATCAGTAGTATCAAACTTGATAACATTGGGATTTACCCCATCCGAAAATCCTAACGCACTCAAAAGGGCATGCTTCTGAGAAGCACAGGATTGCAAAACTTCAAGATCTGACATGGCACACGGAGTTTGGCCCAAATCTTCTGCAATGGAGTAGTTTTGGGAAGCTCAAGCATTAGGATTATGCATAGAGCACTTGAGAACACCTTTCGGTATCCACGGCATATTAGAGGGCTTCTCGATATGCAAGGAATTGTCAGGAGGAGGGGGAGGCTCACTTCCCATATTAGGTTGTGGTGCACCATAATCGCGTGGACGAG
This sequence comes from Larix kaempferi, assembly GCA_027924585.1. Lineage (NCBI taxonomy): Eukaryota > Viridiplantae > Streptophyta > Pinopsida > Pinales > Pinaceae > Larix > Larix kaempferi. The sequence goes on from BSBM01000376.1 coordinate 6,517,614, forward strand.
TAGCAACACAAACCTCCGATTGAACCATGTTCACACATCCATAATCACTAGTATTGAAAGAAGTTGTTGCCATTTTAGTAGGTCCATAACGAGTGGTGGGAGCATGCGAAGCCATGTTTTGGTGATGAGGAAGGAGATCCTTCAACATAGCTGGGATCTGTGCCAAATGCTTCGATGCTTCTTCGATTCGAGGACATAAGTGAGTAAGATGATCTTCCCCACAGAGCTTGCAAGGGAATTTCACCTTACGCCTACGTTTATGATCCTCACCAACATTACCGCCTTTCTGAGGGGGGTTGGCATTCTCCTTACGAGGGGTATTGCGATTGCTATTATTGTTACTTCCATTGTTTCCACCCCTACAGTTATTTCTCCCTTTTTTCTTACCACCAGGTTGTTGGTTACCTGACGGTTTCGTTGATTGCACATTGTGTACATCAGATGACAAAGTGGAAGTGGAAAAGGTGTGAACCTGTCCAGGAGTAGACTGGTTTAGCGCCAAATTTTGCATTTGATTAGCTACCAAGTCTATAGGGTGAGTTCTTGCAGATCCCACGATGCCATCGGCATGTGGTCTAGGAACTGACGTGGGATCATCTCTTGTTCTCGGTGCATAGGAATAATGTCATATAAAATGCCAGACTGAGAGTATAGTAGGTCTAACTGCTGGACTTTCAAGATGGCTTGTTCCTCAGTCACAATGCCAAACATCGAAACATCCTTAGCAATGTATGGGAGTAAGGACTTGAGGAACCATTCCAATAAAAACTTTGGAGGAATGTTGGCTTTCACTAATCTCTTCCACCGACGCCACTCTTGAACGTGGTCAGAAATATGTGTGGTATTATGACGGAAGGTAGACAACAGTTCAGTATCAGTATCATAACGAACCGAAAACTGGAAATGGTCCAAGAAAACCAAAGCAATCTCGTTGAATCCCCTATAGGTGTTCTCAGGCAACTCCACATACCACTTCACAGCTGCCCCCGTGAGGGTGCATTGAAATAGTCATAATCTAATGGAATCGTGATTCAATGAGTTGGACGAGCACCAAAGGTGAAATGTTGTGACATGATCACCCGGATCCTCACCACCTTTCCCCTAAAACTTAGGAATGTCCGAAAGGAGCTTGGTAGGGACATGGAGCCAATTTGGGTCGTGACACACCGGGTCATTCGTGAGCTTCAAAAGATCTGAAAGATTCAAATGTGCAAGGAATGGGAGCTGTGGCTGGAAAGGTTGATTATAAGCTCCCATAAAATGTTGGTTGAATGGAACCGGATTATAAGGTGGACCAAAAGCTTGACCATGAGCATTAAATAGCTAATAATGAGGACCTGGCAGACCCTAAGCTTGACCATGGCCATAAGGTTGATAACCTCCTCCAACCTGACCTATATGAGAGTAAGTAGGTATATGAGTGTTTTGGGCACCGTATTGAGGTGGGTTGAACTGGTGGCCAGCAACGACTATGTTGTAGTAAGGGTTGCCACCATAAATATGGGGCATATACGTACTATTTGTAGTGGGAACCGAGTTGTAATGACCATAATGGTGAGGTATGTTCCCACCCCCAACATTAGGATTAGCATGAGCAGTCGTGTGGTGACCCAAAGTATGAGAAGTATTCCCAACCCCAACGTTGGTGTTACTAGTAGTAGGAATGGTGGCGTTATGATCATGAAGATAAGGTATATTCCCACCTCCTACATTAGCATTACTAGTCGCGGTAGTGGATGCAAAAGTGTGTGGTACATGTCCACCCCCATGGTTAGTAGGAGCATTACCATCTGCGAAAGTGATCCTGGGTTAACGGGTAGCAATATGTGTGTTAGGTGGTGGATGGCGAGTCGTGTTTTGAACAGTGTTCCTATTAGGTTGGGCAGTCCTAGGAGGTGGTATTCTTCCAACATTAGCGTTGTTAGGAGGATTATGACTAGTCTCCATACTACGTGTGTGAGTAGTCAACGTGGTGCCCCCAGCGAGGGTATTTCCCCCAATGGGTGCAGGGTTTCTAACACCATGACTAGTGCCAGCACGACTACCAAAAGTAGTGAGAGGATCAATTGTGCTGAAATCGGGCATACTATATGAGAACGGGTTAACATTGATCACAGGATCTTCATCTTTAGGTAAGGTAGGCATCCCATAAAGATAATTATCCGAATTTGAAGGATCGAACAGATCGTTCTCAAGTGGATTCGGCCAAATAGAACTAGGTTGAGTCTCAGGTGGATCACCCCCCCAGGCCTCACGAGGTGTGGGGATGTATGAAGTGTGTTCGACTCCACCCAATGGAATCGTGGGGATGTCCTCCATGTCGAAATTTCATTTCGGTGAACTTTGTTGGAAACAGATCCTGATATTGATGTATAAGGTCTGCGATTTGCACGATCGTTGCATCATCCCAGTAGTCTCCAATGGATGCAAACTTTGGCTCTTCGATTGTGCCAATGTAAAATTTTTTTGTCTTAACAGGGACTCTCATATCCAGAATTTCTAATGGATTTCCCTCTACATCGTGCGCTCCCTATGACTTAGGTATATTGACATTGCATGGATCCTCCTCATCACTTTCCTCTAGATCTCATTCTTCTATGGATGTATTGGAGAAAACTCACTATGGCTTGGGGGACCACTACAGACAGCTGACTACCAGAAATATTAACTCAATTCTCAGAACTATGCTATATAAATGACAATGCTAAGATAATGAAGAATGTAACCAACCTCGATCCAAACGTTTGATGTAGATCCCCGTTGGAGCTTTTCAATCCGTGCACTTGAATCTGCAAATTAGTCTTGACAGCCAATATACAACAAGTACATATAATATACAAACGGCATTAACATCGTCAATAGCAATGGCCCATGATATAACAAGTAAATGCAACCCAATGTAAGATAAACAACATTTACAACATTAATGGACGAGAATATGAGTATTTCTATTAATAAACAAGAAGTACAATGTGATACGACCTCTTGCCGGCAACCAATCTGAACCAAGATCTGGATCAATCCACTTGTGCCTCCACCACTTCAATCCTCCATCAATGGCAAACTCAAACTATGGTAGGAGTTTGGAAGGTGAACATAAGGGGTTCACAACTACAAGGATCAATGAGTGTAGACTCAAGATAGGGCAAAAATCCACTAGAGTTCTATTGCTCTTCTTTCTCCTCCCATCCATAAGCCATATGTGCTCAATATATAGTCCTCCCAAAGGTAAGTGAAAGGACACATCGAGGCATTTCTTGGGCAGATGGAGGGTCAAAGGTCACCCAATAACCACTTTTTGGGAGTAAAAAGTAATAAACTAGTCATTTTTACCAGTTTACATGCTACCCGCGGGTTATAGTGATGCAACTCGAGGGTACACCTGCTATAATGATGCAGCAAGTGGGTAAGAAGAAAAATGAAGAAATAGTATGTCTGAAGGATATAAAGTGGATCTGAGTTAGTGAAATGGATCCTACAGGCCAATGAATGCTGATGCTCACAAGGTGGAAAATTACGTTGTAACAACAGAGAGATTGTAACATTCAAGGGCACGCTCTATCTTTCTTTCCCATTCTGGTTGTAGGTTCACAGGCAGTTTTACATCTTCAAATATCTTTTCTTTGATGACCTCTAATGCCTCATTTGTACTCGGGCATTCTTTTATGAATATCGTTTCTTTGATAACCTGCATAGCCTCATTTATGCTTATAAAGTCATATTCAAAACTGAAGTTTCTCTCGATGTTCATAGTTAAAATAGACCAATCTGTGGTTACTCTACGAAGCTCGGCATCTATATAGCAATTTTCTAGAATCTTCTCTAGTGTGTGCACAAATAGATGAACCCATTATGTCTGTGGTTTGTTTATCCATGCTTGTGAACAAGTCTCTATGTGATCCCTCAGATTTGTTTGTCCATTATACTTCACCATGGTCAGCACAGCTTTCTCTGCGAATATAATTTGCATCATATGTTTGCACTGATCCCATGTGGTCAAAGTGTCCTTATGCATGGCCCACCATCTGGCAGGTGTAGCCTGTAGTGCTATATCCAATGCTGGTATGCGATGTTCAGTTGAAATTGATACAGTATACTCTTGCAAAAATGTATAGACGTTAGTTGAACCATCATAAGTCGGGATTGGACTTACCTTGGTTCCAATCCAGCGCAGTGATCTTGTGATCTTCGCACATCTTCTTGCAGATACTTCATGCAATCGGCCTTTCCAATTCTCTAGTCCTGCGTTAGAGTTTGATACACAGGACCTGTCACAGCGCCTATTATAGGTCAAATCTACACTTCTCCGTCCATGATCACATTTCCCTATCGATCACACAAAAGGACACTATGTATGGAAGAGCTAGATTGACCTTAGATGATTTACTGTTCAGATCACACCTCTTCAGCTGAAAACTATATTTTTTCTACATATTTCATTAGAAATGCACTACTCTTACAATTGACATCTAACGCACTATGTGCAGGTTCTACTAAAGGAAACCTTCGCACTTATCCCAAAAGTTGTATGTGCATGTCATTAAGAGAACTAACTGCACACTATGCGCAGGTTTTATAGTATCATTCCGGCGCACATATTAAGATGAAATGGAAAAATATATTAAGATTAGGAATTGGGATTTGTTGAGTTTGGTATTGTAACTCCCCCAACTTCCCAATTCAATTGCCTCGCGAATCTAAATTCCTGCCTTGGCCATAAATTCAAGGGGAATTCATGAGAAAATGGCCAATGAAGAAGAAGCTATTGTTATGCTGAAGGATTTTCTAAGTCATTGAGAGGAGCAGGAGCCCAGAACTTGGTTGCAGAAGTGCTTGGAACAGATCATGTATAAACTGTATTTGGTTGCATTTATTTGACAATAAAGATCAAGATACCCTTCCTGTACCAATGGAATGTTGTTTCTATTGAATTTCTGATCATAATTAATGTTATATTGTCTTCAATATCATTATATATTTATAGTTCGAATTCGTTGAGGAAGGTCTGTGTATTTTGCAGGTACATTGCTGTGGAGATTAGGCGAAAGCTATGACCAACCGCCATAAATAAGGTACTGATTTATGAACCCCAATCTCATTTTGTTTACAGTCATTAATGCAAGATATAATGTATTTATCTGTTAACCCATGTACGTTGATAGTGTCCTTTCCCCTGCTATAGGGTATAATCCTTAACAATAGAACTGGCGACTCGACTGGGGAGCACCTGCTTGTTTCTGCTCTGGGGACCTTATTTAGGTTTTCTTCAGTTTTTACAGTCTTCTCGCTTTCTGAGAGGTTTACAGAGGTTGCTTTGTTGTTTCCCTTTTCCTTGATTTAGTTCTTGTCTGAGTGCGCAAAGCCTTTTATTGCCCTTTAGTCCCTCTGTGTGTGTCTTCTATGCATAGAAAGGCGCAATTTTTTATCTGGGCATGAGTTGCTCTGAGTACTACCCACGCACTTTTAGTTGCATGCATTGGCTGTTAGGTTAAATAGTAGCGGACTTTCCTGTAGGTTGAACCTTTCATAGTAGGGTTTGGTCTTTAGGTTGTTGGGTCTACTTTTGGTGCTTTCGTTGCTTTTCTGATTGTTGATAAGATGTCTCCTTGTCTTTTTTAGTCTTGGTAGCCTTCTCAAAGCCCTTTTGTGAGTATTTCACTTGATTTCAATACTGTTTGGTGTCTTTTCTTTCTTTTTAGGTCTTTTGAAACCTGTGCGCGACTCCCTGCAAGTTACAGTAGTGCATATTTTTCCTAGACGCGAGTTGTATGTCTACAAACCTGCACATTGCATGCTAGTTGTCTGATACAGTTCCTTCGCACTTTTCCTGAGTTCTTCCTTTCAATTTAGGGTTTGACCTCAATTCCAGTTTTTGGGTGGTTTTTGAAGGTCCTAGTTGTCCTCCTGAATGTTTTTTCAAGTTAGTTTGGTTTTATTTGGAGTCTGGTGATAACTTTTCTTCTTGAGTTTGTGTGGTTGTAGAGTTTCCTTCGTTTGCTTTCCTACCCTCACTATTTGGCCGGTGTTTTGTTTTGGTTTTCTGGTGCTTATGAGCAGCTTAATCCTCTGCCTTTCTACTTTACATGTCAGTCTACCTCTTTTTCTTTGCATCTTGTTCCAAACTCCGGGTTAGTTCATTGAAATAACCCTGTAGGTTTAAATCCTTTGTTAGTCTTCGGATTGATTTGTTACAAGACTTAGGCTCGTTTATCTTTACTCACATCTTTGATAATTCTTGCTTGTTCATTTTCATGCTTTTTCTGTTTTCGTAGTTAGAGAATTAAAAGGTCAATTTGAAAAATCAAGAACTTGTATACAAGATTTGTCATTTGTTTCGAAGTAGGGTAGTTTACTTTACTATTAACTTTGAAAATTTAAAAAAACGAAAAAGAAAAATGTTTTATGCTTAAGAATACTTGTTTTTGTTTTGAAAGACTAAATGGAAAAAAAAAATTTATGAAGTTTTAGGCATTATAAGACGCACTTTTCTTTTGTCATAACGATACCACACACATCACTTCCTTTTTTGAGTAAGAAACAACCTTTAAAAAGAACATTTAATAAAATCAATTAGTAACTTTTTTTTTAGGTTTGACACTACATCAACTAGCTTAGGCTAGGATTTCGGGGTAGATCACTTTAAACTACCCGAAATCGTTTTATTGCTCAACAATCATAGTGATACAATCTTTAGGAAAACCCACTTATATCAAAGTATCCTGGGAACGCTCCACTCAAACCGGATTTAAGCACAAGGTCGTGTAAGATTGGAACTGTTGGGGATACTCCATCAAATTCCTTTCGAGCATAAACCAGAGTTGATTCGCATACGGGGGTCCACTAGTGCTTTAAGTACTTTTGAATTTTAGGCTTTGCTACCCTACCCATGCATCTTGGCTAGACTGACAACTGTCCCCCCAGGTATTTTCGTATTTGTGGTATCCTTAGTATCTTAACTTTAGGACTGTTCACATGTATAGTGGAAGGCTATTTCCACTGCACCTAGGACAGGCATGGAAGGTAACCCTTTACAGTAATCCCGGGAGGGCGGTTTGGTGATTCAAATGCTTGCATCCAGAGGACCTGCATTGGATGTTGTGCAACTGACCTTCGATATTCCATTGTTTTTTTTGGGCCCTCATCATCCTAGACTGATCTATGAGAATATTAGCTTCGTTTGCCTGGTTTTTATCACTTTAGGACATTTTTTAGTGGTATGTTGTTTGCTCCCTCACTGATTAGTGGCCACTAGGTTTTCATACTTACTTTGTTTTTTATGTAAAAGTGGAGGACCAACCCCTCTATAGGTCATGAAGGTTGAAAAACCCTCCACCACAAACTGTGGAGCCACCACCTCCACCTCGACACCGGAGGACTGATTCCCTTGGTTCATATGAACTTACGGGCGTAACGGAACCACCTGGAGAACCATAGATCATAATTAAGGATCAATAGGTCTTTGATACTGATGAGGTTAAGGACTTAACTTCCAAGGATTTTAGCACTCCTTACAACCCTCCTTTGACTGGACCCTAAGATCCATTACTTGTCACTGTAGACTCTCTAGGTCAACCAGAGTTTAGTGCATACCAGTTTACCCCTGGTTATTTCATGGCTAGTTCTAGAGATGAAACAGGAGTTCCCCAAACTCCTACGGCAGCTATGATTACGAGATCTCTCTCTCACTCTTTTGCAAGCACATCGGTACCAAGCTCTGGGAAATTCAATCCTACCTCGAGCTCTTCTTTTAGTTTCAACACTGGTTCCGTAGGTATGCCTATCTCCCAAACTTCGTCATCACCTACTCCCTTTATTTCCACTGCTGGATTTTCAAATATCCCTTTGAAAGGGATACCTTCAGTACCATTTACTTCATCTCTTGTTTCACAAAAACCCCAGGTTAACCCATAATCTGCTCCTTTTAGTCAGGGTTTTCCTTGGTTGGGAGGGCATATAGATCCTTCCACACCTTTTGTGGGATCAATGCCCACTTCGTCTGTTATCTTTACATCTGGGTTCTACCCCTTCACAAGGTCTAATGCACAATTTTCCAATGTGCAAACATATCATGTACCTATAGGAAGTACCCCTTTTTCACTGTTTGGTGGAGGAGGTGGTAACATTCTTAACCCACATTATGGAGGGGTAATACCCAACCGCAAGGGACAAACATTCCAGGAAGCAACCTGTTAACTTTCGGCTGGAGCAACTTTAGTAATGCTTACACTTCACAATCGATGATCAAGGGCAACCCCAACCAACAGTTCAGGAACTAGGCCTCGGGAGGTTCCCCCTACCAGGTTCTCATTAAACAAGCATCATTGTTCAGACCCTGTTTACCCTTTCTAGCAACTTTGAACTTGCTAGACCTTTCGAAACTAACGAATGATCCTGTGTGCCATAATGTGACATGGCCACCAGTTCCAACTAAGCTACCGTCAGACATACCAAAGTTTGAGGGAAAAACTGGGGAAGATCCTGGTGACCATGTCACTACTTTCCATCTTTGGTGCTCTTCTAACTCTCTAAATGACGATTCCATCAGGCTGAGGCTCTTTCAGAGAACCTTAACTAGTGTCGCGGCAAAGTAGTACATTGAACTACCTGCTGCAAGTCTTGACAACTTTTGGAATCTGGCAACAGTCTTTCTGAACCACTTCCAACTCCTGTTCTGGTATGACGCTAGCACAAACCTTTTGTCTATGTTTAGGAAGAATAAATACACTCACTTATCTGACCATATTCAGGAGTGGCGAAGATGGACAAGGCTCATTAAGGTAGAAATCCCTCCATAGTTTCTGTTGGAGTGGTATTTGAAATCACTCCTACCCTGTGTTTCTAAAGATGTAGCAACTTTTGGAGTGTCTTCAGAGGAAGAAGCAATACTCAGAACCCAGCAACTTGATCTTGTATATGCTCAATCTAGGATTCTATATGAGATCATACCTGATGCGCCGCGATCTAATGTTGATTTAAACAAACCTAAGCCTGGACCACATGTTGATGGTATTGTCGGTTCAGTTGATATAGCAGCATTCGAATCTCTGACCAAGCAAGTTCATGCTTTATCGGTGAAGCAGTCTGATGTATATGCAACTACTGTTGCAGCCTCCCCTTCTACTACTGAATTTGTACAACAAGTGCAGACAAACCAAAAGGGTCCTTGAAAACCCAACAACAAAAAGAAGCGCAAGAAAGGGGAGGGGAACCATTCAAAGCCCAAAAATATGGAAAATTCTGATGGGGGAAAGAAGGATAAAAAGAAGGTTAAGTTTCCTTGCAAGTTATGTAAGGAAGATCACCTTACCCACCAATTCCCTCTGATGGAAGAAGCCCAGAAGCTCCTCCATGAGAAGAAACCAGCTGTTCTGAAGATCTATTTCCTCACGGACAAGGTTCCACTTTTGGAAACTCTAGTGCTGAGGGCACAACTTGTGCCTCTTCAACTGATTAATCATTCATAAACATGGTTAACTCAAATATGCTTTTGCAAACTCGAGCTAGGAACTATTCCCCAATATCATAGTAGAAAGATAAAGACATTCTTGAAACATCTACACCTCTTCACATTCAGAGACCTATAGATACGTTGAAGAAGATCCCAAAAGGTGTCTTGAAATGGGCAGTGCACAACCCTAATGCACGGGCTTCTCCTAACTACAACGTTGTAGAGGATCTAGCCCAAACACCATGTGCCATGTTCACACTGGAAGTCTTGCAGAGCTGTCCATTGCAGCAAAGTGCACTTCTAGTGGCAATAGGGAGCCTCGACACATCCAGTATGCTTACTCGGTTTGATATGGCTAGTATCAAACCCCGGTTTCCATATTGCATAGCCCTCCAGATAGAAGTAGTCCATGGTTCTAATATCATTGGACAAACAATGGTGGATGAGGGCATGTCTACATGCGTAATGTCAATTTCATGCTAGAAGGCCTTGGGCTCGCCCGTGTTATCCCCTTCTAACACCATACTTACGGGATTGATGGGATATCTTTCTGTCCACACGGAGTCTTACCTGCTTTCAAAGTTGAACTTGTAGCCAACAAGTTGGTGTCAATGGAGATTGAAGTGTTGGATGTTAATCTTGATTACAATTTGTTGTTAGGAAGAAGTTGGACGTACACGATGAAAGCTATCTCATCGTTCGTTTTCCAGGTACGGATGTTCCTGCATGAAGGCAAGGTCATTGTAGTTGACCAATTTTCATTTACCCGGAAAAAAAACAACACTTCTTCAGATTCTACAATTCTATTGGTTGATCAGTCTCACCCACCCAGTCTCCCCCACCCATTAATTTTATTGGTTCTATGAGTATCACTGATGGCTCATCTTTGGACATTTCCACAGTCAGTCAAACAACTGATCCATGGGTTCTTTCGACTTAGTCAAAACCAATCATGCCCTTGTATGTTGCAGAAGTGGCTTATCAAGCATCACATAGTGCTGTAACAGAACATATCTCAACTCCGTCCGTTTTCGCCGAGTCAGATATGGACTATGCACCTGCATGGTAAGTTAACTGAACTCACTCTTTCGATTGTTTAGACACTATCTTACCTTCTGATGAGGCTATCTTGGAAGCTATGATAGGCCTCAACCATCCTTTGGAAGATATGCAACACAAGTCTTATTTTCTTTCGGATCTGGACAAGATTGAGAGAGGAGAGTTTTTAGTGAGACTTGGTGGTGATGTTGATTTGTCCACTACCCCTTCTATACAAAATATTTATGCTGAGGAGAATATGGAAAACATATCGAGAACCATTCCAATCAACATCTCCATCAAACTTGGCATTGTAAAAAACCTTTTCATTGGAGCAGATTGTTCTCTAGAGGAGATCATTCTTTACACCAATCTGTTTAGAGAATTCCGAGACGTGTTTTCCCAGTCTTACAAGGAGATTCCAGGCATCGAACTTGCCATTGTAGAGCATGTCATCACAACTTATCCAAATGCTAAACCTGTGAGACAGAAGCTCCGTCCGGTTAATCCTAGAAAAGCAGCTACCATCAAGGCAGAAGTTGAGAAACCGCTTAGAGATGGATTCATCTATCGGATTGCTAAGATGGAATGGGTTTCTAACCCTGTTTTGGTTGATAAGAAGCAAGGAACCATTCGATTCTGCATAGACTTATAGGATTTAAATAAATCTTTTCATATGGACAATTACCCCACACTGTTCATAGACAATATTATTGATGCGTGTACGGGCCATGAAATGTTTTCTTTCATGGATGGTTTTTCAGGATATAACCAGATTCAGATAAAACCTAAAGACCAACACAAGGCAGCTTTTATTTGTCCTTGGGGAACATTCACTTATCGGAAGATGCCATTCGGCCTAAAGAATGCTGGAGCTACGTTCCAATGCAATGAACTTTTCCTTTCACGATATCAAACATGTGGTTGAACCTTACCTGGATGATCTCCTAGCACGATCTCGGAAGAGACGAGATCATTCAAACCATTTGAGACTCATGTTTGAAAGATGCAGATATTGTAAGATTCGATTGAATCCTAATAAGTGTGTGCTCTGTGTCGAGTCCAGACGTTTAATGGGTTTTATTGTATCCAGTTGTGGCATCATGGTCGATCCACTCAAAGTTGAGGCTATTGTAAATCTAACTCCTCCTTGAACCCTAAGACAACCTTAGAGTATGTAGGGTATGTCCAACTTATTACGACGTTTTATCATTTACTATTGCAAAATCACAAAAGGTTTCATGAGACTGCTCAAACAAGACACCTATTTTATCTAGGATGAGGCTGCTCAAACTTCATTTGAGGCCTTGAAAAAGGCATTACTATCAACCCCCTTGTTAAGCCTGCCAGACTATACCAAGGATTTCCTGTTATACCTGGCTACATCTGTATACACAATCGGCATTGTACTTGTTCAAAAGCATGACAAGCTCCAAGAGCATGTCATTTACTATTTATCGCACGCATTCATAGTTCCTAAGATTAAGTATTCATATGTGGAAAAGTTGGCATTAGCTGTCATCTATGTTGTTCAGAGGATAATGCCACTACATCTTATTGTGAACTACCACAGTGATTGCTGAGGTCAACCCGTTTCAATCTATTCTCACTTGAGGTATCATTGGTGAGAAATTCAATAAATGGATTATAATCTTGCAAGAATATGACTTGGTTTTTCAATCAGCTAAGTCAAAGAAGTCATTGGTTTTTGCCGAACTTATTTCTGAATTTCTGAGTGGCGTAGTACACCATGAAGAAGAGTCATCATTCCAGGATGAACGCATCTTCCTTATTGCATCCTCTGACCCATGGTATCGAGATATTTTAGTATATATTCAGACTTTGAGGTGTCCTACATTTTTTAGAGACGAACAACGGAAACTGAAGAACCATGGAAAGAATTATCTCATCATTGCTGATACTTTATACAGACGTGGGATAGATTCCATTCCTCGTTGTTGTTTTACTTTAGAGGAAGCCGAAACAATATTGAATGACGCTCACAGTGGGGTCTGTGGGGGTCAAATTTCTAGGTTGGAAACAACTCAGAAGATACTATGTGATGGTTATTTTTGGCCCACAATCTTCAAATATTGTGTGGAAGCAGTGAAACACTATCAGCAATGTCAATTTTTCACCAAAAAGATGAGAGCACACCTAGCTCCTCTTCATCCTGTGATTACAGCAAGCCCCTTCACCAAGTGATGGATTGATTTTATGAATTGTAATCTAGATTCTGCTTGATTTCATCATCATATCATTGTTGTCGTCGACTACTTCACAAAGTGGGCCGAGGCAATGCTTACTATCAAAACAGATGGAGAAATGATTGTTTACTTTGTCTTTAACTAGATCATTGCTAGGTTTGGTGTAACCAAAGAGATCGTGACATACCATGGTCGACACTTTCATAACATCATGATGACCGAATTATACACCATGTTAGGTTTTTGGCAAGAACATTCGTCTTCGTTTTATCCACGAGAGAATGGTCATGTTGAAGCGGTCAAAAAAACTTTGAAAACCATTTTGCAAAGGACTGTTAATGCCAGCCGATCCAACTCGCACATCATGTTGTAACCAGCTCTTTGGGCATACTGAACTAATGTTAATACTGCCATCGGGTTCTCTCCTTTTCAGCTTGTTCAGGGAGTAGAAGCAATCATTCTGGTTGAATGGAAAATTCCTTCTTTAAAGTTGGCCATTCAATTACTCCCCGATACTTCAATTTTAGAAGAGCATTTTCTACACTTAGAACATCTTGATGAGCAATGTCATGATGAGCTCACTGCAAACGAAGTCTACAAGAATCGAGTTAAGAGTCAATACAAGAAATCTGTTAAACCTAGGGTTTTTCTCGAATGAGACCTTATTCTGCTTTACGATCAGGACAAGGAGCCCTTGGGGCCAGGAAAGTTCAAGTCTATGTGGCTCGGTCATTACATAATTTCTAAAGTTCTAAAGAAGGGTGATTACGAGCTGACAGATTATGAGGGTAATAAGCTGTTGGATCCTAAAAATGGGCTCTACCTGAAAAAGTATTATGCTTAGGACTTTATGATTTTTCATGTATTATAGATGTACGTTTTTGTAGAGTTAGCTTTGTTTGTGGTTATCATCACACCTTATGTGTCTATTGGTTTCTGTTTTTAGATGTCGATTGAATACTTTATAGGATTTTCTAATGGTGCTAGTCACCACACCCATCAGTTGGTTGCAGCAGCTTGGGTTATTTACTCACCGATTGGCCAACTTGTATCTTCAGGAGGGGCTTCTTTGGGTCCCACAACAAACAATGTGGTTGAATACAACGCGGTCATAGAGTTACTTTGAGATTATCTTTATCATGGAATTTCACATCTGGAGATAAGACTCGACTCGTAGTTGGTTGTGTTTCAATTAATGGGTGAATATCAAGTTAGAGATCCTCTTTTGCTATGTCAATTCTTATGAGTTAGGTTGTTGGAGAGACATTTCTATTATATTACTTATCAACATATTCTAAGGACCTTAAATGCTTTAGCTGATTCATATGCAAATTATGTTTTAGACTGGAATCTACGTCATACACATCCATAATAAACAATTCACACATAAAGATAAGAACACACTTGTAAATAAAGTCGATACTGTATATAAAGCCGTATCAAAAAATATATGATTTTGGGTCATAAGTCTGTCACAGTCTCATATCAATATACAAAAAGGGCTCAATGACCTCAAAAAATATAAATATATATGTCCTCCTCTATGGAGAAGGAGGGGCCTCTACCATCTCTGCCATAGCCTCTCTGTAATAGATGACTAGTCTCGTTACTTTCCTAAGTAGCCGAATCCTTGTTGGGGGCACACCCACAACATCCTCCTGCATGGCGAGCAACATCTGCTCGATCTTGTAGATAGGGATGTCATGAGTCAATCGACTCATCTTTCCCTCTATGCTCACTAACATCGCATTGGTTTCCCCTACAATGATTGGTTGCACAAAGGTACGAGGGTGTCCATCAGAACGCACAGGCCGAAAATTTGCAGAAGACAATTTATTAAGTATTTCAAACTCATCAAAAAATCATATATATAAAATGAAAAAATTAAATAATTTTTCAAAAAATAACTTACCCATCTCTCCCCAGGCTGATCCTGGAGGAAGAGCCACCTTAGGTTCATGATAGAAGTCCATACCTGCATAAGGGAACTTCTCTAAAGTCGACACTTGTCAATCCCACCATGCCCAATAATCCTCATCACTGTAAGAGAGATTGCTCTCGCTGCCACCTTGCTGCTTGAAGATATCTCCCCAAAAAGTCATAAGGGGCTCGTGAGGATTGAGCGGGGGAAAGGCCATCCCCAGACTCAATGCAGGAACCCTCTCAAAGAAGAAGGTACAGAGGATATTTCCGTAACCAAATTTCTTCATCCTACCGGTTTTGCAGTCGGTAAGCTAAAGTTTCATGTTCACCAGCAAGCTAGAACACCAGTCATAAACAACCCCATGCAAGCATTCTGTGCCCACATGCATATAGTTCCGTGAAGTAAGGTGTTTTGTTGCACTTCCTCCCATCCGATTTAGAGTACTCAAGATAAAATTTAGTGGAAAACTCGCAACTATTTCCATGGAAACTTGACTACCGGTTTTTTCAGTATTCGGCAGGCAGTAGGTATTGACATAATCTTGCACAGAGAGGGCACCCACATTTCGAGAGGTACCTTTGAGATTCATTACCTCTCCTCTTCAAGAGAGACCAGTGATAAAGTAGATGTAATCAATAGTGAGTTTGAGAATCTCTCCTTGGATATTGAACACTCCCACGTTGGCATCCCAATATTGTACCATCCTTTCGAGCAATTGGGTTTGCGCTCGCATATTGACGGTTCTATAGAATTTCAATAGTCCACATCTTTTGAATGCATGAATATTTAATGGATCGCCCATGACTTATCAATCCATTTCCTCATGCTCTCTTTCACGCCACACAAGAACCATCCTGCAAGGAATCAAGCATTGCGTTGGTCATTTTTTATTAATTTTTGCCATACTTCTTGCGGTGTGCACGACTGTCATAGATAGACAATAGCGCCCTGAACGCAGCTTCTTTGAAAATAGACTATCGCACTTTTGTCGAGTGCGGTAGTCTTTTTCAAATAAACCCGCCCACCCGCAAAATCAAATTTAAAACTTTAATAGAAAATTAATTTGACCACTAAAAACCTATAAATTTGCATGCAAATGCAAGAGGATGATATTACTTACTTGGAAGAGATAGAAGACAGCTTGATATCCTGGTTTGATCGCAACAATCAAAGGAAGTTGAGGTTGTCTCTCCAAAATTTGCCCTAGAAATTTTGAAATGGTGAATTTTTATTTTAATTTGAAACTATGTATAGAAATGTTGTGTTAAATTTTTACCCACTTTGCTAAATGTGGTATAGTTTCAAATTTTTTTAATATTTTATTTTAATTCACTAATGTTTTGAAATTTTGGTGGATTAGGTAAAGTATACATTGCATAATTTCACTATATTTTAAAATCAATCTATCAAGTTTGTTTTCTTCATTGACATGTACCATATTGTTCAGTATCTTATGTCATCAAGAAAATTTGTCTTGATTATGTGATATATCACTAACTTGGTTGTCTAGAATTCTATCATCTAGCAGGTCATGAAGTTTGTGTCCCTAGAGCTGATAAAGTCTTTTTAAGCCCTTGTTAGACTTTTTTCAAAACAAACAAGATTGATGAGTATACTATGTCTTTTCAGAATCGTTAAAGGATTTGAAGCGACATCCGCTTAAGTATAAGTTTACCTATTTTCTAGACTTTTGTGGATTATTTACGAAAAAGGAATACTCTAGTCATACGTGGCTAGAAGAGTTCTTCTCTCATTGTTTTACACTTTTTCGAGTGAGAAGACTAACTGTACGAAAAAGGACCTTGTGGAGTCCTCTTTAGGGTTTTCAGACTCTCGAAACATGAAAACACCAACAAGTAGTCACCTACTCGGGCTCAATGTGAAATCCACGAGAAGGTATATAGAGGATTGTTTAAGTTTTTTAGACTCTTTAAAAAAGAAAACACCAGAGAGCACATACCAAATCGGGCTCGATACTAAAATCCATGAGTAGGTGTATGGAGATATTGTTTAAGTTTTTTAGACTCCTCAAAAAAGAAAACACTGGCGAGCATGAACCGATCCACGCTCAATATTAAAATCCATGGATAAGTGTTATATAGTATTCGTCCATTTCTTCTTCAAACTCTGTAAAAAATGAAGAAGGTCTTGAGTCTTCCTCCCATGGGCTCATTAAACTTTATACATGGTTGGGATTATATCAAGCAATATTCTCCCTTTTCTTCGAGCTTGTTTCAAAAATGAAGAGAGACTATTGAGTTTCCTTTCTTGGACTCATTAAAACCAACAAGAAGGATATTCTTTGATAAAAAGAAAAAGGGAAGAGAGGGGTATCAGAGATCTTTTTAGTTTCAAGGGCAGCTAGTTAGTCCTGTCCTTGAACACAACACCTATTTGAGTCCATCATTCAGTTGGATTTCAGTTTTTTACCTTAGGGTGAACCTGATTTTAGATTTTTTACTCCTCCAATTGATTATTATTCCAATCATATGGAGAATCCTCTAATGTCTCCTCATTATAGATTTATATCACATTCCCATAATGTTAAAAGATTCCTAAGTCACTTTTGTGTTGTGCTCACTGTTCAAGGATACATCCTGTGTTAGCCATTTTGCAGTAACCTTGACTTCATGTGTCGGCCATCCTTGGTGTCAGTATGTTTCATCTTGTATCAGTCCTACAACAAATCAGCTCAATCTTATGAGTGCTCCTCATGTTGGATGATGGAGGATGCCTTAAATCCTCCCTTCCAACGGACTTCTTCCTATCGACTTCAACTCATTATACTATGGGAATGAAGTTTAGAGTTTTGTATAGTACCTTGGGGATTGCAGTCATCAGTGGCAGTTTCCCTCACTATTGAATAGTGGGAATACATCAATGTCTCCTATTTGATAGATTCTTCAAGTGTTCGAATTCAGGACCATTTATTCACACTTGCTAGAATGTACTAGGTACCTTGGGCCCCATTAACATTATCGATGGAATCCCCTGCATTTGTTAAGGGTATAGATCAATGGACGATAATCAAATGCTACCTCCCATGTTCGACTCCAGCTCATTTATTCACATGGATTGGGTTCATACCTTGGGATGTTTTGGATGAAGACCTTGGGACTCTGATATCTTCATCATATTCATGTTATTTCCCAAGCTGCGGAAGACTAAGCCACACTCATTTTGGCTCTTCATGAGACATAGATCCAGCTTGTTTTTATGGCTATGATATATTATCTTTGACATGGATCCATGCTTGTATTTCAGTGGCCATGCTATATATACATATCCCAGTTATGTATCCGAGATCATGTTGTATCATACCGAACATCTATATGAAGTCAACATTGTAATTGCTTGCTGACCTTGATCATTATTTTCAGGTATTTTGTGACTTCATCCTGCGGTTTCTTGCTCCTCCTCTGACTTGGAATTATAATGTATTTCAACCATCGTTTCCCTCTAACCTCACACATTAGGGGGCATCTCTTATAGGTCAAATATGCACTTCTCCGTCTGTGATCACATTGCCTTGTTGATCACACAAAAGGACACTATGGATGGAAGAGATAGTGAGATGAACCTGCAATAATTAATTAATGCAAATACACGAGATATCAGAAATAATAGAAGTCATAATCACTTTTATATTGATCACAGGCCACTTCGAGGGGGCAACCTCCTTTGAGCAAGCTCAATACAATTAACTTCACGGTGCCTTCATAGGCCTCAACACACACTTATATACTAATTCTAGGCACCAATACCATGGGTCAATACTATGTGTCAATACAAACCATGGGCTAAGTCTAGGCACCAATACTATTAGTCAAAACCATGGGACATATAATACTATGGGACGACTTACAAAGCAGATGCATCCAATACTATGGGTCAATACTATGGGCTAATATAAACTATGGATCAACAAATACTACAAGACGACTTACAAAGCATATGCGTCCAACAACAATATACTAACAAAGTAAATACATGGGTTCCTAACATCCCCTCTCCCTTAGAAAAAGCTTTGTCCTCAAAGCTTTAGATGTGGAAATTGCTGCAGAATCTGAAGGAGTGGGTCCCCTGTAGCATCCTCGGGTTGCATTCCGAGCCACTGGCGTCTTTGGAGTTTCAGGGAGGATTGCATGGAAGGCTGTAGATGAAGAAGAACCATATTAGTGATGTGAAAAGTGCGCTCAAAATGGTGCTGATTGGCTTGTTGTTTCAGTCGAATTCTTGCCATGTGAAAATTGTCCTGCAGAATGAGAAGAAGCTGATCACGGTTTCGAAGAATTGAGTCAATTGCCTGAACTGGGGAGCTGCTGAAGGTGTATGGAAGAAGAACTGGTGGTGCCTGTCCAGAGACTGCTTCATATGGTGTCCTTTGAGATGTGGTACTATACCACTGGAGTGATTCTAGGAAATCCATAGAAATAGTTGTCCAAATCTATGGAGGGATGGGCAAGGGTTCGAGCAGTCCCGAAAGGAGGGTCATTTCACCCTTGTTGACCTGGAAAGTATCACAGTCAACCACCATCCATTGAATTGTCCTTTTGAGTCCCTGCCAAAAGAAGTTACATTGTTCATGGTCATACGTTTTGAGGAACCCATAGTGCCCTACTGATGAAGAAGCATGGAGTTCATAGAAGAGATAGACCCATTGAACAGATTGCAACCAATTTGGAACAAGCAGAGAAATAGCTGTAAGAGAAACTGGGTCATCAAATGTGCAAGGAGGAGGATCTTCCACCATATTGTCCTTACCCTTCTGGTAAGTGGTCGCATAGTCATAACCCATGAGTTGGATAACCCATTTCAGGTGTGTTGGGGAGGAGACCTGTTGTTCCAGGAAAGTTTCCAGATTCTAGAGATCAGTCTTGATGCAGAAATAATTCCCCAATAGGGATGGCTACCACTTCTGTATTGTATGAAAAATAGTCATCATTTCCTGCTGAGAGGTAGATGCGGCTAAATTCTTACCGAAAAGGTCTCTTGAAGGAAACAAGATCATTGGTTCAACAAAGACACCTGCATATCTATCCAAGGAAGTAGTGGAGACTATTGATGGGTGCATCTGAATGGAATGGAGATGAGCGATGACACCATGTGAATTCTTCTTAAGTATTTTTTCCAGGCGATGTGAACTGATGATGCAGAGAGACCCTGGTTGTATGCCCATAAATTTGTGTTGTACCCCATTGACTGAAAACTGCATCCAAAGTTTAGCAAAATCCCATAAGATGAGGCCAAGTGTGCGTAACCATTGAACACCCAGAACCACATCACATCTGCCTAAGGACAAGGAAAACATGTGAGAGCACAGGTTATAATCTTCCATAAAGATACGCACATTGTGATACTTCCCCTTGCAAGGTAAGGTTCCCCCATTGGCAACCATGACTTCAAATTTGGAGCAAGGATGGACAAAACAATCATCCTGTTTGGCAATCCAAGGATCAATGAAGTTATGAGTGCTACCAGAATCAATGAGTATGGTAAGAGGGAGCTTCTTGAAGTATCCCCTGACTCGCAGTGTTTGTGGGGTGGTGACGCCGGTTACAGCATGGAGAGAGATCTCGGGTGGGTCATCCTGAGATGGGGTGTCAACAGGCGGGTGTTGAATGTCGACCTGATCATCTACTATATCTGGAGCTTCTTCATCAAGTTCTAAGGCAGGTGAAGAATCCACATCCAAGAGATAGAGCTTTTGTTGAACACATCTATGTACCTGAGTGAATTTCTCATCACAATTATAACAAAACCCTTTTTCTCGGCGTGCCTGCATCTCTGTTTCAGGAAAATGCTTGATAGGAGTTGGTTGAGGAGCAGGCGGGATGGGAGGTCGTTGAGAACCCATATTTCGGAAGGTAACAAAAGTGGGTTTGGAGCGTTGTTGCGCTGCAAGCTTGTCTTCTGCCAACTTAGCCAAACCTAGGACTTCCATCATTGTGTTGGGACATAAAATTTTAACCTCTGACTGGATTTCATCCTTAAGACCACTGATAAAACAACTCCTATAAAATTCATCAGACAATCCTTCTGTGTGATTGGCGAGTTTCTCAAATTCTGTCTAATATTGTCTCACTGTGCCAGTTTGGTGAAGCTTTGTGAGTGCTCCTGTGAAGTCGTCAAAAGCACTAAGACCAAATCGTGGCAAAAGGAGTTGGCAAAAATATGTCCAGTTTGGCTCGGGATGAGCTTTGATTTACCAACAGTACCATTGAAGGGCTTCCTATTCCAAATGAAAGGATGCAAGTGGAACTTTCTGGACATCAAAAGTACTATGCAGGCTTAAATATTGTTCTACACGGTATATCCATCCAGTCAGATCAATACCATTGAAGCGAGGAAAATCAAGCTTTGGCCCACGAAAATTGCTGGAAGAAGAGAACCCGGTGGCTACAAAAGATTCTGGCTGTCGGTTATTGTTCATCGCTGAATGTTGAAGATGGAGGCTAAGAAATGTTTCATCCAGATCTTGGAGTTTGGTTTGGATGGCTACAAGTGCTTCCTCCATGGTTTTTGCTCTTGCACGGATGACAACCATAACCAAGAGTTTTTTGTTTTTTGTTTTTTTTTTTTGGGGGGGGGGGGAATGGATAGAAAAACACAAACAAAAGCTTATTTAGTAAAGGGAAATTTGGATTTGGAAAAAACTCGGAGGGGTAATTGGGGTGTGACTAGGTTTTGGACACTTTCTTATGGACAGGGAAGCAAAAAATGGGGATTTCAGAAGCGGGGTGAAGGAATGAGAAAATTTGGCAGAGAGGGACACAGAAGCAAAATTAGCAAAGGAACTTTGTGGTAAAATTTGAAGGTGATTGGGTGAAAATTGAAGGAGTTATGGAAAACCCTAAAAATAGACAAATGTGAGATTTTTGGTCTTGGAAAGTGGAATTTGGGATAGGGTCTTCAAGAATGAAATATGCAGAATTGGATTGCAAGGATGTCAGTGAAGTTTCAGGGAAAACAGTGTTGAAACAAGGGAGATATGGCCGAAAAAACAGTTTTTTTTTTTTTTTCCAGAAATGGATCGACAACAACAGCACGGAAGGGATCCGCAATAGATGGATCTACAATGGTTCAGAAGGGATAGAAAACGGCTGGATCTGGAACGACGACTGGATCTGGAACGACTTTCAGAATAGATCTAAAACGGCTGGATCTGGAGTGGAAGTGATTGGCAACAGTTCAGCTGAAAATAGATATGGACCCTAGGTATGTGCGGCTTCCTATCGGTTCAGGGGATTCACTCGGCCACCAATGTTGTCTAACAGCTTGCGTATTGGGGCAGTACCCCTCACTCCATGTTAGGAACCCAGGTCTTTACTTTTTTAGTATATTGTTGTTGGACGCATATGCTTTGTAAGTCGTCCCATAGTATTTGTTGATCAATAGTTTACATTATTGTTGTTGGTGCATATGCTTTGTAAGTCGTCCATAGTATTGTTGATCCATAGTTTGTAGTGGCCCATGGTTTTGACCCATAGTATTGGCGCCTAGACTTAGTATATAAGTGTGTGTTGAGACCTATGAAGGACGGTGAAGTTATTTGTATTGAGCTTGCTCATAGGAGGTTGCCCCCTCGAAGTGGCCTGTGATCAATATAAAAGTGATTCTGAGTTCTATCATTTCTTCTATTTCACATATTCTTATTAATTAATTGTTGCAGGTGCATCACATCTGGTATCAGAGCACTTTCTTGGGCTCGTTGGGTGAAATTTTTCTGCCAAATTTTTTTTTCACATCTGTTGCAGGTTCGGATTTGAGAATAATCCCTATCTGCTTAACTGTGGGAAGTACTTGGGCATAAGCCCTAAAACTCATTGTGAGGAGTACCACAGGAACCCCGAAGTAGCTGGCCCATTGAGAGGACCTGCCAGTGAAAAGGGAAACAACCCCTACCTGATTGACTAGTTCCCACCCGTGATGTAAACCAAGAGTTGTCGGTTGTGGCAAAGCGGTTATCAGTTTTACTTGAGCCATGGAGTGAGGGGTACTACCCCAATACGCAAGCCGTCAGACAGCATTGGTGGCCGAGTGAAACCCCTGAACTGTTAGGAAGCCGCACATACCTGGGGTCCATATCTATTTTCAGCTGAACTGTTGTCGATCATCGCTGCGCCGTTTTAGATCCAGTCGTTCACCGTTCCAGATCCAACCTTTTTCAATCCATTCGGCGCCGTTTCATATCCCTTCCGAGCCATAGCCGCTCCAGTCTAAAAAAAAAAATAAATAAATAAATAATTCATTTTTTTCTCCATTTCTCCCTTGTTTTCACTCTGTTTTCCTTGAAATTTTCTGGGAACCCCTCTCATCCCATTCTGCATATTTCATTCCTGAGGACCCTATCCCCAATTCCCCTTCCCAAAGCTTGAAATCCCACATTTGTCTATTTTTAGGGTTTGCCATAACTTCCTCAGATTTCACCCAATCACCTTCAAATTTTACCACAGAGTTCCTTTCTGAATTCTGCTTCTTTTTTCCCCTCTGCCAAATTTTCCCATTCTTTCACCCCGCTTCTGAAATCCTCATTTTTGCTTCCCTGTCTATTCGACAGTGTCCAAAACCTAGTCAAACCCCACTTACCCTTCAGATTTTTTCCCAAGTCCAGATTTTCCTTTACTGAAGTAGTTTCTGTTTTTGTTTTCCTACCCAGTCAACCAAAAAAAAAAAAAAAACTCCTGGTTATGGATGTCACCCGTGCAGGAGCAAAAACAATGGAGGAAGCACTTGTATCCATCCAAGCCAAACTCCAAGATCTGGATGAAAAATTTCTCGGCCTCCATCTTGAACATTCAGCTATGAACAACAAACGGCAGTCCGACTCTTCATCAGACAATGGGTTCTCTTCTTCCAGTGATTTCCGTGGTCTGAAGCTTGATTTTCCTCACTTCAATGTTACCGATCCAACTGGATGGATCTATCATGCAGAATAGTATTTCAGTCTGCATAATACTTTTGATGTCAACAAAGTCCCGCTGGCATCCTTTCATTTGGAACAGGAAGCTCTTCAATGGTACCATTGGTACATCAAGGCGCATGCAGAGGCAAAATGTCCAGACTTTTGCCAACTCCTTTTGCAACGATTTGGTCCTAGTGCTTTTGATGACTTCACAGGAGCCCTCACTAAAATTCACCAAATTGGCACTGTGAGAGAGTAACAAACCGAATTTGAGAAAATAGCCAACCACACCGCAGGATTGTCTGATGACTTTTACCGGAGTTGTTTTATCAGTGGTCTAAAGGATGCCATCTGCTCTGAGGTCAAAATGTTCTGTCCCAACACAATGATGGAATCCCTAGGGTTGGCTAAGTTGGCAGAAGACAAGATTGCATCCCAACAACGCTCCAAGCCACTTTTGTTCCCTTCCGAAATATGGGTTATCAACGACCACCTATACCGCAGGCTCCTCGACCAACTCCTATCAAGCGTTTGTCTAAAACAGAGATGCAAGCACGCAGAGAAAAGGGGCTTTGCTATAATTGTGATGAGAAATTCACTCGGGGACATAGATGTGTTTAGCAAAAGCTCTATCTCTTGGATGTGGATTCTCCACCTGCCTCTAAAATTGGTGACGAAGATCCAGAAACACTGGATGCTTCGATCGACATTCAGGAACCGCCTATTGACCCTCTGTCTCAGGATGACTAGCCAGAGATATCTCTCTATGCTTTAGCTGGAATCACCACCCCCCAAAACAATGCGGGTTAGGGGTTACTTCAAGAATCTTCCTCTTACAATACTCATTGATTCTGGTAGCACTCATAATTTCATTGACCTTTGGATCACCAAACAAGCTGATTGTTTTATCCATCCTTGCTCCAACTTTGAAGTCATGGTTGCCAATGGGGGCACCTTACCTTACAAAGGGAAGTGTCGAAATGTGCGTATCTCTATGGGAGATTATACCTTGTGCTCTGACATGTTTGCCTTGACCTTAGGCGGATGTGATGTGGTTTTGGGTGCTCAATGGCTACGCACACTTGGCCCTATCTTATGGGATTTTGCTGAACTTTGGATGCAGTTTTCCCTCAATGGACAAAAACACACATTGACAGGATTACAACCAAGTTCTCTCAGCATCATCTGTTCACATCGCATGGAAAAACTCCTCAAGAAGAATTCACATGGTGTTATCGCTCAGCTCCATTCCATTCAGATGCAACCTTCAGCGGTCTCCACTACTCCTTTGGATCTACAACAAATTCTGGATCAATATACAGGTGTCTTTGCTAAACCAGTGGGATTGCCACCTTCCAGGCCAGAAGACCATTGTATTCAGCTCCTTCCTGGCAGCGTTCCTCCCAACATCAGGCCCTATCGCTACCCATTTCACCAAAAAACAGAGATTGAAATGCTCGTTCGGGACTTATTGAAGCAAGGTATTATTTGCCCAAGCACTAGTTCCTTTTCTTCTCCAGTTATTCTTGTCCACAAAAAAGATGGGTCATGGCGCCTCTGCATTGACTTCTGAGCACTTAATCACCTCACCATCAAGGATAAGTTTCCAATTCCTGTTGTTGATGAGCTTCTTGATGAGTTTCATGGGGCTCACTTTTTCTCCAAGTTGAATCTTTGTTCTGGGTATCATCAAATTCGGGTTCATGAGGATGATATCCCTAAAACAACTTTCTGTACACATGATGGCCATTATGAGTTTTTGGTCATGCCCTTTGGCCTCACTAATGCTCCTTCCACATTCCAGGCCTTAATGAATAAAATATTTCGACCCTACTTGCGGAAATTCATTCTGATATTCTTTGATGATATCCTCATCTACAGTAAAACATGGGATGAACATCTCCAGCATCTGGATCTTGTCATGCAATTTTTCTCTGACCATCATCTCCATGCCAAGCAGTCTAAATGTGTTTTTGGACAGAAGGAAGTTGAGTATCTCGGGCACATTATCTCAGCACAAGGGGTTCACGTGGATCCTTCCAAAATCGATGCCATGAACAATTGACCACATCCTCAGACACTCAAGAGCCTCCGTGGGTTTTTGGGGTTGACTGGCTACTACTGCAAGTTTGTCAAGGATTATGGGAAGATTGCAGCTCCATTAACTGCTCTATTGAAAAATGATGCTTTTACATGGACACATGCTGCTCAGTGTGCATTTGACAAACTAAAACAAGCTATGTGTACCACACCTGTTCTAGCTATGCCCGATTTTTCCAAGCCCTTCACTATTGAGAGTGATGCTTGCGGCAATGGACTTGGTGCAGTTCTCCTTCAAGATTAACACCCCATTGCATTCACCAGCAAAGCCCTTTCAGGTAAGAATTTAGCTGCCTCTACCTATGAGAAGGAAATGATGGCTATTTTGCATGCAGTACAAAAGTGGTGCCCATACCTATTAGGGAATCATTTCTGCATCAAGACTGATCACCAGAGTCTGAAATATTTCTTGGAACAGCGTGTCTCCTCCCCGACACAACAGAAATGGGTTAGAAAACTCATGGGTTATGACTATGAGATCACTTACAAGAAGGGTAAAGACAATATTGTGGCAGATGCTCTTTCTTGCACATTTGATGCCCAAGGTTCTCTTTCAGCTATTTCTATGTCTGTTCCAAATTGGTTGCAATCTGTTCAACAGGATTATGTCAATGACTCTTCCTTATCTCAAATCATCCAACGCTTCACCAACAACCCTTCTGTTGTACCACATTACTCTTGGGATGGTGCTTCTCTGAGATACAAGGGTCGTCTGGTGCTTCCCCAGAGCACAGATCTTCAACAGGCTGTCTTCCATGAACTCCATGCTTCTCCATCGGCAGGGCACTCTGGGTTCCTCAAAACATATGAACGGGCACGGAATAACTTCTTTTGGCAGGGCATGAAAAGGGCAATTCAACAGATGGTGGCTGAATGTGATACCTGCCAGTGCAATAAGGGTGAAACAACACTCCTCCCAGGATTGCTCGAACCCTTGCCCATACCTACACGGATTTGGACAGATATTTCTATGGATTTCATTGAAGGGCTCCCTAAATCTTTCGGGAAGACAGTGATTCTCGTTGTGGTTGATCGCCTCTCCAAATATAGTCATTTTTGTGCTCTCAACCATCCCTATACATCCTCCTTAGTCGCTCAAATTTTCCTTTACCAGATCTTTCATCTTCATGGCATCCCTTCTTCCATTGTCTCAGATCGTGATGTGACTTTCACCAATCATTTTTGGACAGAACTATTTCACCACACTAGCACCAAACTGAAGATGAGTTCAGGGTATCACCCACAAACAGATGGTCAGACTAAAATTATCAATAAATGCTTGGAAACTTATCTTCATTGCTTCACCTCTGAACAACAACATCAGTGGGCAAAGTGGCTCCCTCTCGCTGAATGGTGGTACAATACCTCTTACCACACTGCCTCTAAAATGACCCCATATGAAGTAGTCTATGGTCAAGCACCTCCAGTTCTTCTTCCATACACCCCCACCAGTTCACCAGTTCAGGAAGTTGACATGGTCCTTCGAAACCGCGATCAGATTCTTCGCATTTTGCAGGACAATATTCACATGGCAAGAAATCGCATGAAGCAACAAGCTGATCAGCACCGTTCTGAGCACACTTTTCAAGTCGGTGATATGGTTTTTCTTCGTCTCCAGTCGTACAAGCAATCCTCCCTCAAACTCAAAGGGCATCATACGCTCGCTCCAAAGTTCTATGGGCCATATCGGATTCTTCAGAAGATTGGGTCCATTGCTTATAAATTGGAACTTCCTCCTTCTTCGCGCATTCATCCAATCTTTCATGTCTCTTGTCTGAAGAAAGTTCTTGGCACCAACATCAGTGGAAAAACGATTTTACCTGAATTGGATAATGAAGGATCCATCCTTTTGGAGCCGGAGGCCATCCTCAGTCGGCGCACTCGTCAGCTTCGCTCTTGCTCTATCACAGAGGTCTTAATTCAGTGGCACGGCATGCAACCAGAGGATGCTACATGGGAACCACTCCTTCAGATTCAACAACAATTTTCACATCTAAGGCTTTGAGGACAAAGATTTTTTTGAAGGGGGAGGAGATGTTAGGAACCCATGTCTTTACTTTGTTAGTATATTGTTGTTAGATGCATATGCTTTGTAAGTCGTCCCGTAGTATTTGTTGATCAATAGTTTATGTTATTGTTGTTGGCACATATGCTTTGTAAGTTGCCTGTAGTATTGTTGATCCATAGTTTGTAGTGGCCCATGGTTTTGACCCATAGTATTGCTGCCTAGACTTAGTATATAAGTGTGTGCTGAGACCTATGAAGGACGGTGAAGTTATTTGTATTGAGCTTGCTCATAGGAGGTTGCCCCCTTGAAGTGGCCTATGATCAATATAAAAGTGATTCTGAGTTCTGTCATTTCTACTATTTCGCATATTCTTATTAATTAATTGTTGCAGGTGCATCACACTCCACGGCTCAGGTAGAACTGATAACCACTTTGCCACAAACGACAGCTCTTGGTTTACCTCATGGGTGGGAACTAGTCAATCGGGTAGGGGTCATTGCCCTTTTTGCTGGCAGGTCCTCTCAATGGGCCAGCTACTTTGGGGTTCCTGTGGTACTCTTCACAATGAGTTTTAGGGCTGATGCCCAAGTACTTCCCACAGTTAAGCAGATAGAGATTATTCCCATATCCGAACTTAAAACAAATGCGCAAATTTTTTTTTGGCAAAAATTCCACCCAACGAGCCCAAGAAAGTGCTCTAATACCAAATGAGATGAACCTGCAATAATTAATTAATGCAAATACATGAGATATCATAAATAATAGAACTCAGAATCACTTTTATATTGATCACGGTCCACTTCAAGGGGGCAACCTCCTTTGAGTAAGCTCAATACAATTAACTTCACGGTGCCTTCATAGGCCTCAACACACACTTATATACTAAGTCTAGGCGCCAATACCATGGGTCAATACAATGTGTCAATACAAACCATGGGCTAAGTCTAGGCACCAATACTATGAGTCAAAATAATGGGACATATAATACTATGGGATGACTTACAAAGCATATGCGTCCAATACTATGGGTCAATACTATGGGCTAATATAAACTATGGATCAACAAATACTACAGGACGACTTACAAAGCATATGCATCCAACAACAATATACTAACAAAGTAAAGACATGGGTTCCTAACAGATAGATTGACCTTAGATGATTTACTGTTGAGATCACAGCTCTTCAGCTGAAAACTATATTTTTTCTACATATTTCATTAGAAATGTGATACTCGTACAATTGACATCTAGTGCACTATGCGCGGGTTCTACTAAAGTTCTGTAAGCCACCGAACGCACTCGCTTTCAACAGCTAAGACCACAATTTTGGGGCCCTCTAAGCCACCGAAATCATAGAGATGGGCATAATGGCATTATTTTTGCACAGATCTAAGTTTTATTATTCTAAAGGGCACGAGGATGATTTCTAAACAAAGATTATAATTAAGAGCATCATATTTAGTGCTATGTCCCAGTTCTGAAGGTGTCAACAAGTTGAAAGAGATAAAGTTTGTTGCTTATTTTTGGGAAAAATATGACCTATCAGTCAAGGTGGTAATTTCGACCTTATCCATCAGTCTTTGAAGGCTTGTTGTAGCTGTCGAAGACATGAAGACTATCAAGATGGAGATGAGGAGATTTACTGCAAAAATGGCATTTTTACTGTGCTGAGTCATCATTTTCAAATGATGATTTTGGGCGACTAGAGAATCATTTTGAAAAATTGGAGGAGGTTTTTGTTCCTAACATGTCAAAGAACAATAAATTTCTCAGTTTTTCTACAGGTGTCACATATTGGGAGAATCGAATCCATCTCTGAGACCTAATTTTCGGATCTCAGAATTCCCTTGTTTGACACATGTTTTTGAAATACAGATTTCGGGAAAATGAAAACAAATCTCAAAGAATTGAGAGAGATTTTTGCTCATCACAAACCAATCTACAAAAACCTCTCTCAATTTTCCAAAATCGGTTTTGAGTTGAGAGATATAGGTCAATCTTTGAGAAGCATATTTCCAGAAATTTCTGCATTTTCCAGCCACCTCACAAATTCGGATTTAAGATAGGAAAAGAGGTTATCAGATCCATCTTTTGTGGATCTTGAAACTGATTTGTAAAGCTTATTTAAGCTCATTGAAGAATCATTGTAAGTGGTGGGTTTTCGATTTTGAGTACTACACTTGATTGTATTTGTGAGAAAAACACTTTCTTTAATATATTCAGCTGCAAGCTTCTTTCATTGTTATTGTCAGACCCTTCTTTCATTTATGTTCTGTGCTTATGAGTTGAATTTGATTCTTTGTCTTTGTTTATATAGTCCTATCGTAACTATCATCTTACCTTCTGATTAGTAAGCAAGGGATCACAAGCACTCATTGCTAGTTTTATTGGCCCATCATATATGTTGTTGAATGTATGTGTTTTGGTTAATGAGATTAGCTTCTTCATCCTTTTAATACAATTACCTATCTGATAATAGCTCTTGAAGGCCTTGTACTATTTGAAAATACCTAGACTGTCTTCAGTATACAATCCAGCGAGTTAGTTATTCATCTTGATCCACCTACACACCCATCATTGAGATAATAGTTAAGTTACTAGGCTCCTTTGACCTACAGCCTAAAAGGACTCCTGGAGTGATAACACTATGGAAAGTGGCTTTTTGAAGAGAAAATAATCAAAAATGATTATCCCACATGGAAAAGAGTAACTTGAAATCCCATTTCCCAATGCTATAAAAGAAAGGCATTTGGGGCATGGTAAAAGGAGGCAAAGGAGGAGCAAAGGCATGCTGGAGAGATTTTGAGGAAAGGAGAGCTCATCTTCATCAAAAGCAAGGGTGGAGAAATGATAGTTCATGGCAATGGAGGAAGTATGCACACCAAGATCCATGGTAAATATGTATCTTCTTCCTTGTTTTAATCTGAAATGATTCAAGTTTTTTCCATTCAAGGGTTTGAATTTTGCTTATTATGTTTGAGTTGAATCCTCAAATGGCTTTAGATCTTAATGAATGTTTGATGGATGAGTTTATATCTTAAGAAATTTGTATTGATCATTTCATTTTTGACATAGAAACTCACCACTTCTTAGTAAGATAGCATATTTAGAGTAGACACATCCCTACTCTATTTCCTATTATCAGATTGGTGACCATACTGATTGTTGAAATCTCTTGAATTTTCTTGACATATCTTCATTTTTTGGTGTTCTTTCTTCACATCTGCTCCTATATGTTCTTTGTTTCTAACAGGCTTAGGAGCCTATTAACTTAGAATATTAGACCTCCTTTAAAACCTCCTCGTTACTATTGGTTGAGCTAAAGCATACTCATTATATGGGAGTTTATCTTTGCAGGTTGTGGTTGAATATCATTTTCAGATCTGAGATTTATCTCTCTTGGTTGGATTTCATATCTTACGTTCTGTTTGAGATCCCATTTAACACTGCCAAAACAAGTAAGGCTTAGTTACATAAATTAACATAACCTTGAGGATTCGGTTAAGTCCATATTTTTGAAAAATCCAAATCGCTTAGCAATTTGTCAAATCTTGGCATCGTAGGCTGTTCCATCTACAACCACTGTCCCTGCTAAAATCCTTATGGAATCCTGCATTCACTGCACCGAGCTCTGACTTCCAGTCGATCTGATCTAATATCATCTATGTCGAGTAGCATGCCATCGAGGTCTAAGAGTACATATGATTTTGATTGTGTGGTGCCAGCATAACCAACAATCATATGAGCCACAATAGACTTTGTATTGTTTACCGAATGCTGCCATTGCCTTTGAAAGAGGGATAGCTGACGGTCTAAAACCTGCCTTGTTTTTTGTCTCTATCGTATATTATTTTTGCTGTGCAACTGGTAAACGGTTCATGAATTCCCTGAACTCGGTGGTAGATCTTGGTTTCCCAAATGCTTATTTTCTATTTAGACCACTAGATTACCAGTGCGGATCCCCTTTCAGTGAACGTTGAATTCTGTCTTAGTGCAGATCCCCTTAAGATTGTGAAAGATCTCATGTTATATACAATTTATCTGCTGCATGAGATTTCATTCCCTGTTTTGAAGCTAGGTCGAGATTTATCATTTGCGATCTGTAGATGCCCGTTAAACTTCCATGGAAGCCAAAGCTGCCCATCGAATGGTTTGATTCGAAGCATGTAAGGATGAAACCATACAATACCCGCTGATCTCAGTCTTAAATAAAAATATTCTATTAATAGATAAAGATACCTTGAAATACATGTGATTTTCTTTCATTTAGCTAGCGGTTGTATGTAATTTTATGTACAAAGATATGTTGTAGCCATTATTCCCATAGTTGAACTGATAGTTAACTGAGTGAGCTTATTTTTAATATGTGCGCCTTCTCCCTACATTAGTCCGAGCTAACCAACCCCCTCTGAGATCTGATTCCATGGAAAAATGATCTCTACACAAATTAGCTGGTTGGCCGTGAAAGCGCATGTCTCTTAGCTGGCCACTATAATGATACATGGGTCTCTTAGAGCACCGATCCACCAATTCGCTAGCCAGGATTGAGGACAATGTCGACATGAACTAGTTTTTCGAGATCTGCTTGATTTTTACATTTGTAGACTTGCTTAAGGTTCTTTTACTATTTAGAATTAGTGTATTACTCCTTTTGAAAAGTTTGGAAATTTTTTGCATGATTTGGATTAAAATCTTTCTCATTGGAATGACCTTACAAGAACCTTTAAAAGTGCTCCAAATTATTATCTCTTTTTAATTTCTCTTTAAATTTGTAATAGATCTTCTTGCTTAACACCATCTTTACTGGTAAATCCATGTCTTGACATTTGAAAGAACCATACACATTTGAAAGAACCGTTCACACATATTTACATTGAAGAACAAAATTTGAACATCACATTTTGAGGTAATTTGAGAATATTTTCTTTCCAAAAACAGAAATAAGCTTTTATTAGTTACATTTTGTTTGGATTTAGAATGTTTTCATGATTTTCATGCATAATTAGAGAGAATTGCACATTTAGAGATCATTTTTTCTTGTGATAAGTTGTGTATGAGCCACCGTATCCTCTTCACTCGCACCTTATGGCGATCTTGTGAATGAGAAAGTGGATCTCACTTGTAATAGTTTAACATTTGATTTTTAAATCATCTTATTTGATTTTCATTGATCATTGAAATCATTTATTTCAAAATAACTGTGCATTAAAATACGAAATCTACCAAAAACTTTGCATATTTGAAATACACGTGAACCTCTAACTTTTCATTAGACTAGAACATTCATCAAATTGAAAGGTAGAGTAGTGAGCATTTTGCATTGTTTGGTTCATCTTTCTCGAGTCGACACACCACCAATTTCATATCCATTCATGAAACTAAGCAAACTACCATTGAAATTGACGCTTAATCTAAAATTGACGAACTTTTGATTTTTATATCACCAACAAGATTAGGTTAGTGCCCTGGATCAGGTTTGGAAAGTTAACACTCCTGGGCTGCAAAACGTTTGAAACTAGCAATGATTAAAGAGAGTTAAATCCATTAGTAGCAAAAAATGTCTGTCGAGAAAGCACTTCTAAAACATGCATTAAGCACGAGTTCAATCTGGATAAGTAAAGAGTGGTTCCCCCTCTTGCTTTTTTAGTGGGACATGAGCTCATCAAGGATTTCTATGTGAAGTGTCAAGTCCTCGGGGCGACATCACTTTTCTAGAATGCCTGGTTATGGGAGTTGTCCCTGACTTACAACTATTATGCTTTATCATTGATTGTGAAGTGGTAAACAGGGTAATTTTTAAGGATTCTAATATTACACTTAAGTGTAGTATTCTAGGCGATTATTTTGGATTGGAAAAACCATAGATATAGATAGGTAGGCGAATATTAAATATAAAACCTACGATTTAATACTGAAATGTGTAAATTTTGGTGAATATTATGATAAGAAAACATATTTTATGTAAATATAGGCGATATTAGAGACTAAAAATGACCAAATAGCGAATTTATTTTTTGAGAAAAACCCCCAAAAATAGCCAATTGGCGAAATTTCGCCCCTAAAAATTACCCTAGTGGTAAATTTAGTGGATTTTCCTAGGATATCACACAGGATATTGTAAGTGAGGAAATCTTTCAATACCTGAGATAGACTTTGGAGCTTTTACTTTTTGGGAGGGTGATTGATCAGGAACCAACACTTGCAACCCTGGCAATTAAAATTTATTGTAACTGTTTCTCATACTTTCACTGCTAGCAATTGTTTGAGGCTTGAGATCCCTAAATAGCTACTAGTTTCGGAAGGCCCTCTAACCCATCTTTTCACTGATTTTTGGTTGTTTGGAAAATTCAGTTTTCTTGCTTGAATCCATAGGAAATTTGTTACTGTGTGGACACATTTTATTTTCATTGAGTCTAGAATTCCTTAGGATTGTTTGATTCTATGTAAACACATCCTTTTATCAAATTATTCAAAGTGGCTACTCTCCCGATCTGCTAATCACGGTGGCAAGGAGGTTACTCACCAGAATTTGAAGGCCCCGCTACATCGTGGAGACGAATACAAAACACTCAACCTTGTGACTTGGAAACTGAACAACTTCTAGATTCAATCAATAACAATAGAGAAGACCAACATTAAACAAATACTGAAACATCACCTACAAAGGAAAATACAAATATTATTGATAATCTTGATCCATTTGAAATTGAAACACTAGAGAACAACACAGCAACTCACGTAAACCCACCTTTGACAAATCATTTAGATCCAGTGGTACTTCATATCAGTGAGCCATTGGATTACATCAATCCTATTTTGGGATATTGGACTAATATGCAAAATTCCACAACTAACCCTATGGCTTCATCAAGAGTGCAAGGTACTACATCAACACAACCACAAACAGTTGCAGGAGGTAGCAATACTTCCAATTTGACCACTACATCAATCCCACCATTCAGTATACCTGTCATTAGCACAAGTTCAACCAACACCTCAGTGCCAGTTGGTACAATTTCGGGTTCCAATCCTGGAAGCATATCCACTTCATCTATAGGAATCCCTACTAGAGGGTGTGCCTTACCAAACATGGGTTTCCCATATGGTTTGGATAACCGAGGTCAAAATAATCAAGGAGTGAACCAAAATCCTCTTGGTATACCAAACATTTTTCCTAGTTCCACTTCTGGGGGGAATCCTTTACTATGGAATCTCAATATCCTTGGTGGAATTAATCAACCATGGAACAATAATGCCAATTGGGGTCCTACTCCACAAGTGAGTGGAAGTACCTTGAGAAGTCATCATCCAAACTTTCCTAACATGAATCATAGGGGAAATGCCATACCCCCCATAGGTAGCGCACCAGAAGGTAACCCACCTAACAACCCCATTCCTCCATAGACTAGGCAAGTTATAGGAAGTAACCAATCTTCTTGGGTACCACCTACGCAAGGGGGAAACCAACCTTGGAACACTTATCCAAACCAAGGAAACAATCAATGGAGTAGTCAGATTCCGACAAGTAACCAATCTTATTGGGGCCCACCTCCGCAAGGGGGCAATCCACCCATTAATCCTATGCCACAATGGAATGGTAATGTTCCACCAAGTAACCAATCTTATTGGAACATACCTCTGCAAGGGGGAAATCCATACATGCAACCTGTTCCACAATGGAATGGACAACATTCAGGAAATAACCAATCTTTCTGGATGCAACCTCCGCAAAGGGGTAATCCTCCTTGGAATGATTTTCAAGCCCAGGGAAAAAAACAATGGAACCATCAAGCTCACCCCCTGTATCAATCATTTGCTACGACCGGGGTAATTTTTAAGGATTCTAATATTACACTTAAGTGTAGTATTCTAGGCGATTATTTTGGATTGGAAAAACCATAGATATAGATAGGTAGGGGAATATTAAATACAAAACCTACAATTTAATACTGAAACGTGTAAATTTTGGCGAATATTATGATAAGAAAACATATTTTATGTAAATATAAGCGATATTAGAGACTAAAAATGACCAAATAGCGAATTTATTTTTTGAAAAAAAGCCCAAAAAATAGCCAATTGGCAAAATTTCGCCCCTAAAAATTACCCTGGCTATGACACTAGTCAAATCACCATTTCTGGCCACGTTGAATCTATTGTATTTATCCCGGCTGACTAATGATCCTGTTCTACATATGAATGGATAGCCAACTATTCCAACTAAATTACCCTCATACATACCCAAGTTTGACGGAAAACTGGGGGAGGATCCATCAAATCATGTCATGACATTTCATTTGTGGTGTTCATCCAATTCCCTAGTTGATGATAGTATTATGTTGAGATTGTTTCAGTGGACCCTAACGAAAACTACTGCGAAATGGTACATTGAATTGCCACGCAATACATTCACGGAATTTTCATCTTTAGCTATGGTCTTCCTGACACATTTTCAATTACCTATCCGCTACGAGATGGGAACCAAAATTTTGACTTCACTTAGGCAATCCACTTCTAGTCACATATCGGATCATATCCATGAGTGGAGGAGGCACCGAAGGCTTATTAAAGATGAAATCCCTGATCAATTCTTAACAGATTGATTCATAAAATCACTATTACCTAGTATTGCCAAATATGTACCCATGTCAGGAGCCATGACCTAAGAACAACTCATTCAGAGTGCTCAACAGATGGATTTGATATATTCCCAATTGGGCACACTTTATGATTTAATACCACATGCTATAAGGCCTGCGTCTAATCCAGCTAGGCCACCAAAAGGACCTCATACCGATGGTGTGATTAGATCCGTCAACCAAATTGAACAAATTACCCAATAATTGGGACAAGTGTCAGTTCAGACTTCACATCCCACAGCTGGCCAGGAAACACAGCAACCCGCAAATCCCACCCAAACTTCTGAAGTACTTACAGTTCAAATTGTAGATCCCAAAGGAAAAAAGAAGAAGCAGAAAAAGAAGCCCAATGCCAATTCTGGGACAGGAGATTCACCTAAGGTGAATAATCCTACTGGAGGAAATCATGAAAACCAGAAAAATAAATACCCTTGCAAAATTTTCTAAGGGGATCATCCTACTCATATTTGTCCTCATATGGATGATATTCATCGAATGTTGGCACAATGAGGAGGGAAACAATAACCTACCGTCCTAACTCAACCCTTCCACTAGCAACAACAGATGGTTGCTGCGGTGCCAGAACCTCAACCTGGAGGAAATCAGGCGAACCCCCCGCAAGGATGCAATCCACCCAATGCTAATATCTTCACAATTGGTGAACATGAAATAAACATTCATACAAGGGCTCATTCTTATGACATACCTTCAAAAGAGACAGAAACAACTAGATTTCAGCCTAGTGGTTCTCTCACCATTGAGAAACCAACCATAGACATAGTACCTACTCCTCCAAAAGGGGTTATTTGTAGAACAACACACAATCCTAATGCACGAGCTGCTCAAAACTACGATGCGGTTGAAGACTTAGATCAAGCTCCTTGTGCAATGTATGCCTTGAAAGTATTGCAAAGTTGTCCTGCTCAATGAAAGGCACTATTGGTTTCTATTGGTGCTATTGATCTGTGAGACACCAATTTGATAACTTTTTACTTAGAACAGCAAACATGTAGGCTTCCATCACAAATTACATTTCAGATCAAAGTGACTTCACATGGTAAGAACAATTTTAGAACCGTTGTGGATGAAGGAGACTCAACTTGTGTCATGTCATTAACATGTTGGAAATATTTGGGATCACCCACCCAAGTACCATACCACACAATACTCAAAGCATTTGATGGTCATTCGTTCCCACCTCATGGACTCATAATGGCTTACCCAATTGAACTGGGAGACAAAACAGTTCAAGTAGATGTTGAGGTGGTGGATGCACCCATATATTACAATTCTCTATTGGGACATAGTTGGATACATAAGATGACGGCTGTAGTGTCTTCAGTATTTTGAATCATTCAATTCCCCCGCCAAGGGAAGATTATCAGAATCGATCAACTAGATTACTGCACACCTGAAACTTCTCTTCACTCAAATGTACCTTTTCTAGGGGATTCAAAAAGTGTGATTCACAATGTTGGGGTAGGAATTTTCAAGGATTCATACCTTATGGGAACTTTTGCAATTCCACCACCGATATTGACCCCCAACGCTACTCCAATTTTCACGATTACATCAGAAGTATACTTTCCATTAAAAGTTTTTTCTAATTCCATATAAGAAGTTGACTCCACCTCATCAGAGGTAGCCTCCCAAAAGGACATATTAGTTGAAAATAGTGATGGAAATGTACTGAATTCTATGCAAAATAATTAAATAGAGAGTAGTGTTCCCTTTTCTGCCGTAGAGCTTTCTTATCAAGCTATTCAAATGGCTTTGGCAGACTAGGATCAAAATCCTTCCACGATGGAGGAATATGATCCTTATACTTCACCTATATGGACCATGAACTCTCAAAGTACTCATGACATCTTAGATCATACTTTTTCTTCGAATGAAGCCATCCTTGAAGTCATGAATATCTCTAAACGACCCTAGGAGGATATGCATTGCAAATCCTCATTTCTTCCAAAGATCATTTCATTAGAAGTCAAACCTAAAAATATTTACTTCGATGATGACATGAACAAATACCAATGCCCTGTCCAAACAAACAGTGTGAGTTCTGAAGGAAATTTGGAAAACATTTCGAAAACCATACCCATTGATATATCCATCAAGCCTGGCGTCATTGAAAACATCAACATAGGTGCGGGTTTCTCTCCAGAGGAAATCGCACTTTACACTGCTCTATTAAGGAGTTTCGAGATGTGTTCACATGGTCTTACGAAGAAATGTTGGGAATCGATCCCAGCATTGTCGAACATGAGATAAAAACCTATAGCAATGCCAAACCAGTGCGACAGAAACTACATCCGATTAACCCTAAGAAATCAGCTGCCGTCAAAGCAGAGGTCGAGCAGTTATTGAAAGCTAGATTCATCTATCCTGTTCATTTAACTGGCTCGGTATCCAATCTTGTTCGAGTTAATAAAAAACAAGGAACTATCTCGGTCTATACTGACTTTAGGGATTTAAATTTGGCTTGTCCCAAAGATAACTATCCCACACCCTTCATTGATCAAATTATAGACGAATGTGTCGGGAATGAAATCTTTTCATTTATGGATGGATTTTGCGGCTACAACCAAATCCAGATAAAAAAGGAGGATTAACATAAAACAACTTTCATATCCCCTTGGGAGACTTTTTCCTATCGTAAAATTCCTTTCGGCCTTAAAAACGTCGAGGCTACTTTTCAAAGAGCCATGTCATATGCATTTCATGACATTAAGAAAATCATTGAGGTTTATCTTGTTGATTTGGCAGCCAAATATAAATGGAGAGCTGAACATAGTGCACATTTACGAGCTGTCTTCATTAGATGTCACAAGTACAACATTAGGTTGAATCCACACAAATGCATCTTTTGTGTGGACTCCGGGAGATTACCTAGTTTCATAGTGTCCAAAAAAGGGATTATGATGGATCCCATCAAGGTTGAGGTGATACTTCAGTTTCCTTCCCCGAAAACAGTCACACAACTTCAAATCCTTCAAGGGAAAGCTAATTGATTAAGAAGATTTGTCGAAGATTTCGCTTAAAAAGCTAAAGGTTTCATGCGTCTCCTAAAAAAAGATGCACTATTCATATGGGATGATCAAGCTCAACTCTCATTTGATGCCATAAAGAAAGCTTTGGCCTCTGCCCCAGTACTTAGTCCACTGAACTATAGGAGAGACTTTTTGCTATATTTAGTAGTGTCTAGTTCCACCATAGGAATGGTATTGGTGCAAGAAGATGAATCTTCACAAGAGCACGTTATTTACTATCTTAGCAAGGGCCTTGCAGGTCTCGAGTTGATATATTCCCAGGTTGAAAAGTTGGCCTTAGTGGAAGTTCATGCCGTCCAATGACTTAGACATTACATACTTGCAAGAAAAATGACCATAGTGGTTGAAATGAACCCCATGAAACACATTTTGTCCCGCCATATCATTGGTGGCAAATATTCAAAATGCATAGTAATTTTGCAATAATTCGACCTCGAATTCAAAAATGATAAAGCCAAAAAATCGTTGGCATTTGCCGAACTAATGTCTGAGTTACCCTATGAGAAGGAGGATACTACATCTATTGAAACTCGGGCAGTTGAACATGTATTCCTCATTGCAACTTGAGATCCTTGGTATGGAACATTTCTCATATATCTCCAAACCCAAAGGATTGACCCTCATTTTTCTAGCATTGAACGGCGTCGCATTCGGTACCAATCACGAAGATACCTCATCATAGGGGATACTTTGTACTGTCGAGGAATAAACATGATCTTAAGATGTTGTTTAGTATACGAGGAAGTTGAACAAGTTCTGAATGATTGCCACGTTGGGGCATGTGGTGGTCACCTTTATGGGTTGGCAACTGCCCATAAAATCTTGCATGCAGGATACTTTTGGCCTACAATATTCAAATATTGCATTAATTCGGTTAAAAAGTGTCACCCTTTCCAAATCTACACAAGAAAAATGTGTGCACATCCTACTCCCTTACACCCTGTAGTAACCGTGGGTCCTTTTTCCAAATGGGCTATTTATTTTATGACAATCAACCTGCCTTCAGCTGATGGCCACCACTACATCATCGTAGCAGTGAACTACTTCACCAAGTGGGCTAAGGCGATGCCTACATTCAATTGCGTGGGTAAAACTGCAGCGTATTTTATTTTCAATCATGTGATAGCAAGGTTTGGTGTACCCAAAGAGAT
This sequence comes from Larix kaempferi, assembly GCA_027924585.1. Lineage (NCBI taxonomy): Eukaryota > Viridiplantae > Streptophyta > Pinopsida > Pinales > Pinaceae > Larix > Larix kaempferi. The sequence continues at coordinate 6,558,086 of BSBM01000376.1, forward strand.
CATTACTGATAACATAAGTCATTTTCAGAATTCCTTCATGGATGAAGTTACCGATCGGTTAACATTGCGACAGGACTTTTCCTTGCCATATTTCCCTCAAGATAATGGACAAGTCGAAGCCATCAACAAGGTTTTCAAAACTATATTGCAGAGGACAATTGATAAGAACAAATCTAACTGGCACTTAATGTTGTTCACTGCTCTTTGGGATTCACGTACCAGTGCTAAAACCGCAACTGGATTCACTCATTCCAATTGGTTTATGGAGAGGAAGCTGTGTTGCCGATTGAATGTGAAATCCCATCATTAAAAATAGCAGTTGAACTCCTACCTAACACTTCTGTTGAAGAAGAAAGGATTCTCCATCTTCATTCTCTTGATGAAACTAGAAGGAAAGCCTCTCTAAATGTAGAAGCACACAAGAAAAGGGTTAAAATGCAATATGACAAGTCTACCCATTCCCGAGTCTTTTTTGAAGGTGATCTGGTTTTAGTTTATGACCAATACCAAGACAAAATAGGAGAAGGGAAGTTTGTACCAAAATGGTTTGGCCCACTTGTAGTCAAAACTGTATTACCAAGAGGAGCTTATGAATTGATTAATTATGATGGGGAACCTATGTCGGAGATCATAAATGGTCTCTATCTAAAGAAATACTTCACGTAGGAACTGATTCCTCGCACCCTTTGTTGTATTATGTTGTATTTTTGTATAAAATTTTGTACATTAGTTATTTCGGGCACACACTTATCCTTCTTGACATTGTCACTTTGGTATATGGCACAAGAAACCTTCACATATTTGGGATATGTATATGGTACCAACCGTAGTTCTCGGAACATTACTTCTACCGGATGGGTGATTTTCACACCTAATAACAAAGTTTTGAGTTCAGGAGGATTTTTTCTCGGATCTGCAACCAACAATATTGTAGAATATAGTGTAGTCATCAAGCATCTTGTCAAGGCTATCACCCTTGGCATCCGATGAATAATAGTAAAACTGGACTTTGAATTAGTTGTATCTCAGTTAAATGGTTAGTACCAAATTCAAAATCCTAGACTGTTTACAGAGTTTCTACAGGTATGTCTTTTAGAACGTCAATTTGAGTACATTGAATATACCCAAGTTCTTAGAAGTTTGAATAGTTTGGTTGATTCCTTAGCCAACTACGTACCTGACTGGCATCTAAGTCATTAACATCATAGCAAATAAGCAAGCATGTACATTATTCATGGCATTTTAATTGAACATATCATTTAAAGACATAATTAAAAGCCGAAATAATATAGCTTACATCATAACCCAAAAAGTGTGTAACTTTACGCACACCAAAAAGAATAGTGTTAATACTTTTCTCTTTTAGTTTCTTTTTATTCAAGATAAAACCCAAAAAAATTCACAAAAACAATGAAAATATTTGGAAATTGAGAAACATGTGAAATTGTTTCAAAATTTCCTAGTCTGGCATTAGAACTCACCCACAACTGGCAGATCACTAAGTAAAGGTTCACAGCTTCTAGAAATTCATGTTGAACGGAGATGCTTCCTCTCATCCATCGGCTACACCTACAACGAATATGGTAAAAAATGAGTAGTTTTACTTATCTTTTATCCATACAGGTATGGCCACATCCTTTTGAATGATAGAAAGATGCATCGTTCCTCATTTTTAGCTATCTTTTTAGATATTAAATGCACATTTGAACTAGTTTCTGACTAAACAATTGGGTAGTGAAATGGTTTTTTATTACAGGACTCGGAGACTTTGATAGCTTGAACTATTTGATTCAGGTAGTTGGAGATAGACCGTGATTCTTGGTGATTTATAACTTTGGAATTTTTCACAAGACTCAATATGAAGTACACCATATAACCCCATTTCCTACTTGGCCATTCTACCAAATTGGACACCCTCAGTCACATGGTATTACTTCACCGGTCATCGACACATAATCCTGCTTCAAATAGCCTACCCATGGACGGAACATTTGTAAGAGTGTGCACAACTAGATCAACCCTTGTTTGCAATATGAATCTTTGTCTTGGCCGGATCCGTGCCCTTGAAGAATAGGTGTACGCCCATGCAACACTCATTCCCTCCCATGTACTATAGCATTCTTTATTCTTTTTCAATATGATAAAATGAAAAAGCATAAAAATAAAAAAATAAAAACACAAAAATCCAAAAAGGGAGAGACTTGAATCATTTCATATTATAATATTGAAGAAAACGGCAACAGTCAGTCCTTGCCCTTGAAAACGGCACATAATTTGGTCTCCGTTGTCAGTACACCATCTACATTTGCCTTAGGAAATTGTACCAGTATTTTGAACAATTATCCACCGATGGGTTATCCTTCGCATCACCTATGGAGCTTTTGTTAATGCATCTGGCATTGGCGGATTTCATTAAGGTCGGTTACTCAAAGTCCTATGTTTCCAAGTGTCCATTCTGCATCGTGTTATGTGTTCAATGGAAGTTCAAACCGAGTCAGCCATTCCTCAAATATTCCTAACCAATCATGTCAGCCTTCATTGTGTCAGTATATAGTGTTGGATCTCGCAGTTCTACCAAACTATATCAGACTATTGATCTTTGTTTCGTATCGGTTGATGTGGGATGCATTAATTCCCTCCTTCCGATGGATCTATATCAGACTATTGATCTTTGTTTCGTATCGGTTGATGTGGGATGCATTAATTCCCTCCTTCCGATGGATCTATTCCTATCGACACCAAATCATCATCTAGGAAATGATCTAGAAACCCAGGAGTACCTTGGATCTTGAAGTCATTAGTGGCAGGTTTCCTCGCAAATGAAAGTGGGTATACATCAATGATCCTTGATTGTTTGATTCTACAATTGTTTGACTTCAGAACATCTATTCACACTTGCCAGCTTGTACTCAATACCTTAGAGTCCATCATCATTATCGGTGGGTCTCTTCACATTTGTTAACGGTGTACATCAATGACCGATAATCAGATGGTGTTTTATTATGCTCGACATCAGCTCATTTATTCACATTCAATATAAACTCGTACTATCATCGGTTTGTATTGAAGAACTTGGGAAAAATAGTTCTATCACTCATCGATGCACTGCCTGAGCTGCGCAAGATTAAACTACCATGTCAGAAGTCTGATGAAGACCGTGTTCTCACACTCACTAAAGTGCATAAAAATTTACTTTTGACATGGATCCACTGTGTATTGTTCATGGCCATGCTTGTTTACTACTGAGCATGGGTATGTGTTAGGTTTTACACGAGCATACATATTTTAACTTGCGAGAGAAATAAACAGAAATAACAAGCAAACACTTGAGACACACAATATACCCTGGAAACCCCATACAGAGAAAACTAGCACCTAATGAAGATAATCATTACCCTTGACCTAAACCGGCCAAGCCAGGTCAAGTGAGCTCACCCGCTCACCTCCAAGCTACTTTACAATGGAGCCTCCTCAAGCCTTATAAAGGATTCCTTACATGCAATACCATGGGCTGCAACAAACCATGTGCCCAAAAACATGTGCTAGACCTAACCAAATTTGACTCAATCCTGAGTCAAGGTTAACCCTAACAATCCCCCCTTTAAACTTGACTTGGATTAATCACCAACCCCCCTCAAATTTTTAACCGAGGAATCTCACATACACCCCCCTATCACCTAGGTCTTTCTCCCGACTTTACCGGGGAGTTACCAGGGGTATGCATGCCTTACCAGGTCTTACAGCCATATGCCCTTTTACATGCAAGCCACTCCATTATTTTTATTTTTTTTCATGTGTCTTCATGGTGACTACACCATCACCATCCATTGCTTTTTCCTCTCGTTTTTCCATGCTTGCTTTCGTGCTCGTCCTGCCTTGCATTCTTGCCATACTTGTTTTCTTTGCCTTTTCATTTCTCATGTGCAGAATTTTCATATCCCCAATTTACACCTATATGCTTACCATACTTATCATATGCCATCTCCCACATTCTCGACCATGATTCATAAACTCATGCTCCATCATTTCATATACCCAAAACTCATAAACCATCAACCATCATGAAGCTCTTCTCAAACTTAAACCACTAATTCTTTTAAAATATCCCATTTGTAAAATGAAGTTGCATAAATTCTTTTTCCCCATTTTAACATAGGTCCACCCTCCATAAAATCCATTCACATGATGTGGGAGAAAAATATACCTTTTATAAGTCACATTTAAAATTACATGGTTCCTACCTCACATTTATCGACGTGAATTTCCTTTTACCTCACACATAACTTGAATTTCCTTTTCCTTTTACTTTACACATAACATGGAATATGATGTCACAAAAAAACATTTTAAATGTTTTTACCTTCACATCGATTTACCTCTCTCCATGCGATTTAATGGTTTTCCTTCACACTGACTTGAATGGATTTTTCTCCACAAAAAATTATTTTTACTATGGAGACTTCGATGGTGGCTCTCTCGAGGATACAAGTGGCTTCTTCTTGGTTCCTTTTCACATGAATTTATTTTCTTCAATGGCTCATTCTTCACGATCAGCTCAATCTTCACGGATCAGCTGATTTACTCATGCACTGTCCAGATCCTTTAGACAACAAATCATGTCATATCTACACCTTTAGCCACCAGATCTAACATATCACCTTCTTGGAGACTCTTGTTCATCGATTTGTAGTGATCATTCTCCATTTAGTCTGGAGTCTAGCTGGATCATGACAGGCCGCACCAAATACCCATAGCTACAGCAGTGGCGGCTGCTCCTTTCACGCCCTCCTTCATGTCCATTGGCCTTAGTGACAACACTCTATTCTTCAGCTCCTTCACTAAAACGTGTCTCCAAAGTAGAACGCAGCTCCACGTGATCGGATCTGGGTTTTCTACGGCAGCTTTACGGTAAACAAATATACCTCTGTGCACACCCAATGTGATCACTTTTCCAGACCGTGTTTAGAACCAAGGCTCCTTCTTGCCTTTCTGCTCTGCATAGATCTGCAGCCTTCTGCTCCTCATACAGACACGTTGACTATGCACTGTGGCCTCATACCTCCACCTTGTCACCGATCTAGGTCTTTAGCAGCTTTCCACCATCCAGGGCATCACATCCTCTATTCCCTCTGGACTCTGCACACTTACAACATTCAACCAGCACAATATATGCCAAACCATGGCTCTGATACCAGTTGTTAGGTTTTACACGAGCATACATATTTTAACTTGCGAGAGAAATAAATAGAAATAACAAGCAAACACTTGAAACACACAATATACCCTGGAAACCCCATACAGAGAAAACCAGCACCTAATGAAGATAATCATTACCCTTGACCTAAACCGGCCAAGTCGGGTCAAGTGAGCTCACCCGCTCACCTCCAGGCTACTTTACAATGGAGCCTCCTCAGGCCTTATAAAGGATTCCTTACATGCAATACCATGGGCTACAACAAACCATGTGCCCAAAAACATGTGCTAGACCTAACCAAATTTGACTCAATCCCGAGTCAAGGTTAACCCTAACAGTATGCCCGCCTCAGGAAGAAATTATATATATTTGAGAAATTGCTATGTTTGACTTGCAGGTGTGATCCTAAATCCTATGCCCGTGATTTTATCCTTTCCTCGTCCTTTCTTTGATCGATAAAGAGTATCAATATAAAGTGTATCAATCTTAAGAGTATCAGTATAAAACTAATGTAATGTGGTTCGACCCTTAGCTCTGCTTCATACCTCACACATTAGGGGGCATCTGTTAACAATCAAATTAACACCCTTAACCAGGTGAGGGTGGAAGCATGCTTTTACCATTCTCCTGCAACATGAAGACAAAAACAAGTACTAGAGAGAAAAATCCCCTCTCATCTGATCACTACTTCCATAACTAGAAAGATTGAGTAAAGAATGAAGGAGCTTAATAGAGACAAAGTTCAGTGATTGAACTGCTCACCAAAATCTCAAATCAAAGCTCTAACAGTCAGATAGTGAGAAGAAATGCACAAAAATGCATTAAAAAGTACTTAAATATGCTAAGTTGTGAAAAAAGCCTAATAAACTATGGAAAGTGGGTTTTTTAAGAGAAAATATTAAAAAATGATTATCCCACATGGAAAAGAGTAACTTGAAATCCCATTTCCCAACGCTATAAAAGAAAGGAATTTGGGGCATGGTAAAAGGAGGCAAAGGAGGAGAAAAGGCATGTTGGAGAGATTTTGAAGAAAGGAGAGCTCATCTTCATCAAAATAAAGGGTGGAGAAAGGATAGTTCATGGAAATGGAGGAAGGATGCACACCAAGATCCATGGTAAGTATGTATCTTCTTCCTTGTTTTAATATGAAATGATTCAAGTTTTTTCCATTCAAGGGTTTGAATTTTGCTTATTATGTTTGAGTTGAATCCTCAAATGGCTTTCGATCTTAATGAATGTTTGATGGATGAATGTAGATCTTAAGAAATTTGTATTAATCATTTCTTTTCTGACATAGAAACTCACCACTTCTTAATAAGATAGCATATTTAGAGTAGATGCGTCCCTACTCTATTTCCTATTATCACCAATTAAGTGTTCCATCAGTTGTAGGATTGATGTAGTCAGCGTGGTTTGCTGTCATCTTATAAATGCAATCTAGATCATGAGCTCTACATTCTTCTCTAAATAGCTCAGTGTATCTTGGTCCTTGTGAAGGGTCCAAGGGCGCAATGACCCTGATATCTTCCCCTTCAAATATCATCTATTTTTTCTTCAATTCAATGATCGTGAGGTTATCCATCACCAAGTCTATCCCCAATAATGATGGGTATGGGTTACTGACATCGATGATCTCAATAACCTCAAAGTATGCTGAAGTGCTTACTCCGTCGATGTCCACAAGAACATTTTCTAGCCTTCCAAAGGGTATCAGCTTCTACTGATTCAGTAGTCTCAATTGTATGGGTGACCATGACAACTTTGGTTTCCCCATCTGTACCCATGTCTGCTTGGTCAAGACATTTACTTCAAATCCTAAATCAAGGCTGATCTCATCCATCTCATAATCTACAATTTGTGCACTTAGCCTCATCTCTCGACCTGTTCTCTTATGGATTTTGATGTGGTGAACTGCGTTATGCGCAGTATTCTTGCAACTGCATTTCTCATAGTGGTTCAACAAATTTTGTATTTCCACGAAAGCATCTTCACTCTTTAGCAGCTTCATACAGCTCCTTAAGAACTGCACAACAGAAGTCCCTGTTTCTGCTACGGTACTCGTTTGATCATATGTTGCTGGTATATCTTTCATCTGTGTTGGTTGAATTTGCAATGGGATTCTTGGACTTATAGGTGTTGGTTCTTTGAAGGTATCCCTTGCTTCTGCGAAGACTTCCTTATTTCTTTCTAGATTGAAAGTAGGTACTTTCCCGATATATTTTCTTATCCAAACCCCATCAGTAGGTGTCTACTTAGCATGGTTCTCTCCAAAAGTCGAATCTTCCAGTTCTTTATATTTTCCTGTCACAATACCAATTTGCGTCATAGCATTGACATTTGGATCCTTCTTCTCTGTTGCAATTATCTGAACGTTCTAGTTTGGTGCTTCCATTTTTCTTTCTTGCATCTTCGCTTGCAATATCGAGCATGCTTCAATAACATGGTCAAAATATTTACAATATCTACATGTAGTAGTATCGTTTGTACAGTCTCTAGAAAGATGACCAGGTTGAGCACAATTATAATAGATCATCTGACATCTTCCTCTTCCTTGTCCTTGTCCTTGTTCGGTGTTTCTTCCTCTTCTGTGGAATCCACCACGGCCTCTATATGTGCCTTGATCATACTACGCGTTATCATAGTGTTGTGGTGTTTCTTCTTGAACTCTGTAAACATCATGCTTCCTTTCTATCATGAGGTCATATGCTCTACAGTTGGAATCATTGTGTCCAACTGACTTACAGAAACTGCAATACAAGTTCTCAGGTGTTCTCACATATCTCTAGATCAAACAGAAATCCTCTGGTCAATGTCCTCTACATCGATAGATTTCACACTAGGGTCCTTGTTGTTGATGATTTAGTGGATTTGGTGCTCCACTATCAATGTAGTCTTTAAAAACTAAACAGTGTTCTTTGGAGTGTCCTTCTGCTCTACATTTTGTACAAGAGATCTCTTCTCTAACTTACTTTCCTTTCTTAATGTCCTGGAGTTGTAATGTTAAGGTTGCTAATTAGTTTTGGATCTGGATCATTCCTTGACTTATTTCTCCTATCGGCGAAGCTTATAGCTTCATCGCGATCTCTAAGGATTCTATATGCGACGCAACCTTCTGTTGCATCAACAGCAGACTGATATGGGGCAACAACATAGCTATAAAACACTCTTGGTGCTGTTGCGGTGCTATGTCAAAATGGACTTGGTCTAATATGCTTTAAACTTCTGTTCAAATTCCCATACTAACTCAGTTTTTTTTCTGTTTAATCTCTTTTAGCTCTGTTATACATTGTGATTCAGATTTTGGTTTCTTGAACTCTCTTAAGAGAGCAGCCTTTATTTCTGGTAGGGTCCTATTCTATCCAACATAATATTTCATAAACCAAGTTAATGCTCTATCTCTAAATGTAGTGATGAGTTGTGCGTTCTTAACAACATCATCCTAGACTTGTTTGACACAACACACGGCTTCACATAGAAACCAATGCTACTCAGGGTCTTCTAGACCCATACCTTTAAATATCGGCAGCTTAATATCATCAGTCATTCTCCTTCTAGGTGGTACAATATTTGGCTCAGTGGCTTGAGTGGTGTTAGGGATGTTACTACACGGAATGGTCTAAGTCGGAATGTTCTAGGTACTCAATCTTGCGGTGTTACTAATACCGATGCTCTGAGGATTAGGAATATTAACAACTGGAGGATTCTGAACTAATGGATTCTGTGGAATAGGAGGTGCAATATTCGCAACTGGAGGGTTCTGAGGAGTAATGGGCTGATAGGTAGATGATGGAGGTGTTGTCTAGATATTAGTCTCATCTCGGAACTCATTTTCTACATGGATTTCATGTTCTTAAGGTTCTTCTCTGTACTAACCTTATATCTTTTACTATTTCTTAAGATATGAAGTTCTTCTTCTGTATCACTGTAATTATTATCAACCATTACAGACTCAAAGCAACTATGAATCTTACTACATTCTTAAGACTCCTTTCTCAACTAAAAGAATTTTGATATATAAACTCAGATTGTTCAGGTACTTACCTCTGAAACCTTTGAAAAACTCAACTTCTGTTGTGCTGTAGGACTTCAACGTGTCCACAGCGAACTCTGTCACGAAGCCTTCTAGAATACTCTCAACCCAAAAGTTCACTGCTCGTGAGAATGGACTATCTACTTCTTTAAGCCTTTGAATAAGCTCTAGGTTCCACTCAGTAGGTGCTCCTTCTTGGAAACAGTTCTTTTGCTCTGCGAGTCTTGATAACCACTCGTGCAACTCATTTCCAAAGGTTGCGAAGAAAATTTCATGAATATCCACCCACAAGTATCTATTTAACCTCTTCATGTCAGATAGACTCTCTTTCTATCTTGTCCACCTAGTTCCATATTTATGTTTTCTTAGGATTCCAATTTTTGGTACTCATCACCAGTTCAAGTGCGGCAACGAAACTGTTTGTTGGCTCAAGATGTGTTCTTTAAGTTCAGAGAGGTAGACCCAGGTTCTGCGTGGTTAAGGGAACCAACAAAACCCCTTTTCACCAGCCCTTCCGGCAACAGTCTTTGAACAGACTGAGGTCTTACCCGAGGCGAAGTTATGGGGAGGGTGCAGAATCAGGTTTCCACAACTAGGTGATGCGCTCTTCAATAGAATGGTGGACATTGCAAAGTTCTCCTTCTTCGTGGTTAATGCTTATGCTATCATGCATCCACGGACTGCACGATGTGGGATGGTCACTTAACAACGGGACAATGCAACTGAGGACTTTGCTTCCTCTTCATCAATTACACAACTTCAATATACTTTACTTAGTGTAAAATTATACATTCACATGGGTCTTACACTACAAACCTTGTAAACTTGTATGATACAGTGAACTACACTGTAACTACGCACTTCCGGTGCTGCGCTTCGGGGAGTCACACAATATAGACTTCATTGACTAAGTGTTTACCCAATACTCAACTTATGCATTCATCTGACTTAGAAATACTGGTGCATTCAACATTCATTCCCATATGTCGATACTTAACATATTATTCCCATCATTTATCCTTCTGGTGAATACATATAAAAGCAAGAACACATGAACTCATAAACAGGAAATTAACCATTCAACATAAGTAAATACACAGATGTAAACACATAATCAATCACATAACACAAGTAATTAACGTGGTTCACCCCCAGGATGGGAGCTATGTCCACAGGAACTATTGTTATATTATCAATGGGAAGGGTACAACAATTCATGTCTACGCACTCAGCTGCAGACTCTCTTCTCTCTTCAGTATGTCTTTGTGCACACAGCTGCAGAGCCTTTTTACAATCTTTCTCTCAACAAAGCTCAATATTCAACATTAACCAAAAGAATATTAATTAACCCTTTCCCTTACAAAATGTTCCCTTTTATAGACCATGCCCTTAGGTCACGTCTTTACATTCAAGATGGGCCCAAAAACCCTAAGGTTCCCAAAATCTAGTGTGGTTACCCCACTAACCGGGACTATTAGGCTCTGATAGTGACTCATCATCATCGTGTCCATCCTTCTCCACGTGGTCACATTTCTTTCAGCCCCTCTATCGATCGCATGCCTACAGGTCGCTTTCACCCCGCTGGTACTCCGCAGCGCAGTAACTTCGCGACGCTGACTCTCTTACTCTGTCGATGCTGCATTGTGTTGCCTCCTCGTAGCTCCCAAAACTGTATTGCACAAAATTGGATTACTTGGGCCAGGCCCAACAAAAATATTGCTTGCTAAAACATAAGAACCGAAAAATTTAAATTTACGTCGAACTTACTCTGCATTGAAATAGAACTTTTACCACCATGAAATATATGGAAATATTGATTTATTTTACAGACCGTAAATGTAAACAACATTTACACATGTAAATATGAAGAAACTACACAACATGCAATAACCAACATTCTTGAGGATGAACACATAACTATAGAATTATATTACCGCGGTAAAACATAACAACTTTGCCGCATTACAGAGAGATGAGATTTTACTTGATCTTTCACTTCTTACAAAGCTCGGGCTCTCAAACATATCGCGAACATATTCTTCTTCTCCTTTCTTTCACACGTCTCTCTTTGAATCTCTATGATTGATTTTCATTTATACACAAACTTGAGATCGCTTCACATAGAAGCTATTAAACTCCATTAAAGACTGAAATAAACTTCTACCTAAGAAATTTGACTTGCAAAATACAACCGCGGCTAAATAAATACAAGGAAGTGTGCACGAAGCCTTCTAACAAACTGACTGACTGTCTGACATCTCTGCGAATTCTGCGGACTGACAAAAAGATTGACAGAGCCCGCGCGAACTAGATACGCAATCAGCTCGTAATTACATTTTTCCAACACCAGGCTTATTGATATTGAACCAAATCCCATTTCTCCTACTTGTTGCAATGGTCGTTTGGTGGAGCTCGGGATTGGGAAGCGGTTGGATAGATTCTTGGTGGTGGAAGATATTTTGGGATCATTGGACTATTGCAAGTCTTGGAACTCTTCCCTCTTTTTCTTTAGTCTCTTAAAGGGCTAGTTTTTATTTGGACTAAGAAGAAGAAGCGGTAGAATCAGAGAGCCGATCTTCTTTTGATTGAGGCACAAATTTCTGATCACTATGCTGGGGAAATGTCTGGTTGTGTTTCTCATATGGATTCGGACCATTCAAATCAGTTGGAGGTTCATAAAGATGATATTCTTGAAGTGAAGGAAGTTTTCTAGCGGCTTTAAAGCCGAGCTCTATGGATATCACTTGGGGATCATAATACTAAGTATTTTCACTCTTACGCTGATCGATGCAAGAAATCTAATGACATTTGGGAGATATTGGATCTTGATGGTTGGACTCGGGATACTCAATTGGGGATTGAGAATGCTGAAATCAGTTACTTATCTCAACTCTTTAAAAGACCGTAGATAAGCAACCTTGAATCTCAACTCACTATTCTTCATCATATGCCTCACATTTTCTCTTATACTAATTGTGCGGAAATTGGAAAACCTATTACTCTTTCTGAGATTGAACTTACACTGAAGAATATGGCCAAGGACAAGAGTTCAGAGCCATATGGCTAGACGACAAAGTAATTTCTTTGGTTTTTTTATTTGTTTGGGTCTGAATGTGAAAATCCTCACAGCAGATCTAAGAGATGACGTATACCTCACAAGAAAGATTAAGATTAAGTAGGAAAATAGAAGAAGAGTGGTCAATGTAGTGTAAAGGAGCAACAGAATTATGATATACTAGAACTCGGATAGAAGCAGAATAACATCACACACTGATTCATTAATCATAATATGAACAATACATAATACAATGGTGGAGAGGATTCAAATGCCAAGGTGGAAATTCGAATTAGCCTACATGGGCATGGCTAAACTACACTAGGAATCATCATCATCATCAATTGAGTGTCAACAGTACACCACTAGGAGTCCTGATCATCATAGGTGGAGTCATCAATGCACAAGTAACTGTCAACCAGGTGTCAAACTGAGTCTAACTGAGTGTGGTAGGTGTAATTGGCACATGGAGGCACTAATTGAATGAAGGAGGCTTAATGGAGGGCGCATGAGGAGCTAACTAGAGTTATAATAGGCATTCTAGTCTCACTGGAGGTCCATCGAAGTGATACAGTCAGTTGAGGAGTCAATCTAACTTTAAATCAAGGAAATATCTAGAGATAACTCAACTAACTGAAGTGCAACTGAGTGGTAGGTGAGAGAGGGTGCCTTTCATAAGTGGTAGGTGAAAGGAGGGTGCACTAAGCATTGAATGGGCTAAAACTGATCTGAAAGAAGCTCTCGTGGCTATCTAACTGAGGGCTAGGTGCTGGGACTGATGACTAGGATGCATGCAATTGCATGCTTGCATGCATGACTAAAAATGCAAAAATGGAAAATACTGATAGGACTAGGATGGAGTATAGGAATATCCCAACAGCCCCCTTAATCCATCCTAGGCCCTGGTAACTAAGACCAAAGGTCACCCAATACAATGAATAATAATAACGGTCAATAAACAGAGGAAATGGGGAAAACCTCATGGGAAAAATACCCGCCTCAAAATAGACTGTAACGAACACCAAAAATAAATGCTCCAAACTCAAGCAGGTGTGACATTTGGTCATATGTCTGGAGGTATCTTCTTCTTGGGAAGAAGTGGTTCATGCTCAAAAAGCATGTGCTTGTACTTTCTCTTCAGATCAAATGTGATGAGAACAAATCCAAAGGTATGAGGATGATCCTAGAACCTGGGATTCAAATCCGTTGAGGTAGGATCAAATCCATGAATGTGTAGATAGTCTTTTGTTTTCTCCTTCAAAACCATTATAGGCGAGATTATGCCCAAAAGAACCATCAGATGATAGTGAATGCTTTGAATCCAAATCAGATCCAAGACTTGAAGAATGGTTTCTTGAGATCTCCTTTGAACCATTGGAGGTGAGATCAAAACCATGATGTGCATGAGAAATTATCCCAAGTAGTGATTGCTTGGATTTTAAATAAGCTCCAAGACTTAATGAATGGTTTCTTGAGATCTCCTTGGAACCAGTAGAGGTGAGATCAAAACCATAAAATGCATGAGAAATTATCCCAAGTGAATGGCAGTTCCCTAAATCTTCAATAAACTTCCGAGAGCATGTATAAATGATCATATAGTAGTACATAAGAGGTGAGTGACAAAGGAGAGCAAATGCATTACCTCCAATTGCTTATTTGACCTCCGAAACATTCAATAGATCATGATGCAAACCAATAGACTCTTGTGCAAGAGAGGATTTAAGAACCTATGCAATTTCTAGAGTGTGAGCTGGCACATAATTCGAAATAGAATAAATTTGGAGCATGAGTGTAGAATTTGCAAGTTCTTCTTCTTTGTGGAAAACTTCAATATGAGATATGTTTGATACCGATTCATGATCAAAGAAACCATCAAGGAGGGCAAATGCAATAGTGGGCTTGCTCTCGAAATAGTTTGGACCAATCCCTTCATTTTTTTTGCCAAATCTTTCATCCAGATGGGCCCATAGCTATTTTGGAGATTCAGCAGAAAGGAAATGGGGTACCATGCATCGAGAGATAGCATACAGCATGGTTGCATATGCTCTGTCACCTTCATTTAACCAGTCATTCTCTTCTTTAGAGGATTCGAACTCTCTTTCAAAACAATAATCAAAGAGACCATGTCTCTTCAAATGTGCTATCATCTGTGGTTTCCATTCATCATAGTTGAATGGAGAAAGAGGAGTAATTCCTTTCGAATTCATGGAAGCTATTTCAGAAGACCTGCAAAAAATAATAGAAAATGTCTACAGCTGTTACTGCTGCAAAAGTGCAGAAACTGCTGCACTCGAAATCTTGATAATAATCTGCAAAAAAAATCTCAGGAATGGAGATAGACAATACTATCAACAGGCTCTGATACCATATGAAAATCCTCACAGAAGATCTAAGAGCTAATGTATACCTCACAAGAAAGATTTAGATTAAGCAGGAAAATAGAAGAAGAGTGGTCAATGCAGTGTAAAGGAGCAACATAATTATGATACAGTAGAACTCAGATAGAAGCAGAATAACATCACACACTAATTCATTAATCATAATATGAACAATAAATAATACAATGGTGGAGAGGATTCGAATGCCAAGGTGGCAATCCGAATTAACCTGCATGGGCATGTCTAAACTGCACTATGAGTCATCATCATCATCAGTGGAGTGTCAATAGTACACCACTAGGAGTCTTGATCATCATCGGTGGAGTCATCAATGCACAAGTAACTGTCAAGTAGGTGTCAAACTAAGTCTAACTAAGTGTGGTAGGTGTAACTAGCACATGGAGTCACTAACTGAATGAAGGAGGCTCAGTGGAGGGCACATGAGGAGCTAACTGGAGTCAGAATAGGCAGTGTAGTCTCACTGGAGGTCCATCGGAGTGATATAGTCAGTTGAGGAGTCAATCTAGCCTTAAATCAAGGAAAGATCTAAAGATAACTCAAATAACTGAAGTGCAACTGAGTGGTAGGTGAGAGAGGGCGCCTTTCACAAGTGGTGGGTGAAAGGAGGGTACACTAAGCACTCAGAGGGATAAAAATGATCTGAAGGAAGCTCCCCGGGCTAGCTAAATGAGGGCTAGGTGCTGGGACTGATGAATGGGATGCATGCAATTGCATGCCTGCATGCATGACTAAAAATGCAAAAATAGAAAATGTTGGTAGGACTAGGATGGAGTATAGGAATATCCCAACACTAAATTGGTTCGTCTAGTGGAGGAATCCAGAACCAAGGGGGGGTGTCGGGGGATATAAAGGTCACATTTGTATCCCTCATACCTAAGTGTTCTATTCCAATCTCCTTCTAGGATTCCCATTCGATTTCCTTATGCAACTTGGTATACAATATTATCTCGAAAATGGTTGCAAATCGATTGAATGTTGGTCTCTCCCATGGCATTTCGGCTCAATAGTTTGGGTTTTTCCATCATCTCCTGATATTTGATGCTATAGGCGTGGCGCAAGAGACTATCCTTACTACTAAGGTGAGGGATATCAATTCTTTGGTTTTGAAGATTGATCTCACTAAGTCTTATGATAAGGTGGACTGGTACTTTTTGTGGCTACTTCTTATTAATTCTGGGATGAATTTTGAGGTTACTCAATGGATCATGTCCTGTGTTTCCTCAACTAATTTGGATGTTCTTATTAAAGTATGACTTCACTCTTCAAATGTTCTAGAGGGTTAAGGAAGGGGTTCCCCCTTTTGCCTCTGCTCTTTATTTTTGTGATTGAGGTTCTAAGTCAACTGATCATCTATGCAAAAAGGGAAGGTAAAATATTTGGTATCTCTGTTTCTTCTAGTCATGATGTTACTCATCTTCTTTTAGTTGATGATGTCTTGTTGTTTGGCATCGGGTCGGTCGCGGAATGATAAGTTTTCAAATAAATTCTTGATGCTTTTTGTCTTTCCTTGGGCATGGATATCAATATTACCAATTCAAGTTTTCATTGGTACAAAACTCCGCGGGGTGTTTTGGATCAAATAGAATCATTCCTCCCCTTTTCGCTTCATAATATGGAATATGGATTCAACTATTTCGGGTACTTCCTCAAACATAATTATTATCTTATGTCTGAATTGCACTTCCTGATCAAGCGATTCGAGAAACATATACATAGTTAGTTTAATAGGAATATGTCTACGGGTGGATGCTTAACATTGCTCAATTTTGTACTTTCGACAATACCTATTTATTGTCTTTCCTTGGCCAAGGTCCCTATGTCTATACTTTCTCAAATTAGGAAGTTGTCTTTTAATTTTTATTGGAACTCTTATCCATTGAAGCAGGGATTTCACCGTGTGGTGTGGGATAAGCTTGTGATTCCCCAGTCCTTTGGTGGTTGGGGAAAAAAAACTATTTACTGGGTTAGAAAAACACTTGCAATGAATATCTTGTGGACATGCTTACTGGACCAAGGTCTATGGGGAAACATCATCATAGGTAAATATATTAAGTCCCTGTCTATCATGGACTGGATAAGGAAGACCAAAAAGAAGTGTAGTGTCATTTCTAACGTTCGGAGTGGGTTGGTAGATGATTTTCTAGATCTAAATAGATGGTTGGCCTGGAGGGTTGGCGATGGCTTGTAGGTTTGTTTAGGCATTGACCTGTTTATCAGTGGTGGTAGGGATTTTAAAATTTCTACTGGTATTATTCAGATGCTTCATCAAAAAGGCCTTTATTATTTGAATCATGTTAAGAAGTCGGGGGTTGTGATTGATTGTTCTTATTATTGGTATAAATATAGTGATCTTCAGTTTGAAGGAAATTATGTTGTTGAGTGTAATGAATGCATTCTTTCACTAAGAAATGCAGGTGTTTTTCTTGGTTCTGTGGTAGACAATATTCACTTGACTTGGAAAAAAACCATTGGATAGGTTAGTACCAAGTTGGCCTATGAATCTACTACATTTGAAAATTTGTCCATTTTCCTAAAAAGGTGGCTCAGACATTTGTGGAACTCGCTAGTTCATAGAAAGATATTGGGCTTTAGATGGTTAGCCATGGAAAACAAGCTGATGACTAGTGATAATTACTATCAGTGGGGTGCGATGGGACCCACTTGTTTCCCTCTCTGCTTGAATTCAGCCGAGAATGCAAATAAACTTATAGTTACTTGTAACTACACTATTCAGGTATGGGATGAAGTTATGACCCAAATCCATTCTTATGGGTAGTGGAGACTGGGGTTTGCTAGAAAATGTTTGTACAAGTGGTTTGCTACAGATTATCAATCTTCCACCTTTCCTCTTTTTTTCATCTAGGGAGTCTACGCTATAGGAATATTATTCTATTTGCGAATCACCTGCTCAATCTATATTGGGTTAGCGTGTTTATCATCAGATCTTACTTTGACTTGCATGGGAATAACAAGATTTCAATTCTCTTTATAGATCGTCTCCCCTTCTTATATTTCATTTCCTTGTTGGTGTTTTTAATGGATCAACACAAAAGGGTATTTGTGGAGCTGGAGTTCACCTCCTTATCAATCAAAATTTGTTGATCTCTATGCATTTTGGCTGCGATGGAGGCTCTAGTACATGGGCTGAGGTTATTTCTCTATGGGGTCTACTTATGTGCTACTTACTTTGGCTCTAAGACGTGGAATATCATCTCTCCACATTTTTGGTGATTCCAAATGTATGGTGGATTGTCTCAACAGGAAGGGTAGACTTCATATTGATATCTTAGAGCAGTGGAAAATGGGCATTTTGGATTTGCACAACAGATTTCAGTTGATCCACATCTCACATATATTCCACAAGTAAAATCTATAGGCTAACACACTATCCAAGAGGGGGATGAGATCTCTTGAGGGAGTGGGTCATTTCCCCAAATAATTCATGGGCCTAGTAGCTAATGAGTACTCCTTCATCCTCTATTAGCATCATATTCATATGGTGCTTCTTTTTTTGTTGTTTTGATTTGATAAGACCATATGTAACTTATAGTCTTATGTCACAATAGATAGTAATTTGTTTATATTTTTTCAAGTGATATTTGTCATATGTAAAGGATTCAATAACCACTTTACAATAGTTTGAACTTGAACTAGAGATGAGATCAGATACAGACATAGTCTAAATTTTGGGTTTACTACTGTCAAGAGTGACAATATTGTAGTTTCTTTTATTCACCCCATGAATAGTATGAAACTATTTTTTTTAGTTTCGAAAAAAAAAAACATACCCCATACCACATGTATTAAATGTACCAGCTATCTAGAGTCCTAGCGCTTCGCTTATCTCGATTGCAAATTCCTTCATTTATCGAAGGAATCTGGGGGACCCACCCCCAGCTACATTACCCCTCCTCCCGCGTAGGATAAAAGACAACCAAAACGCCCCGTTTTTTCGACAATTTTGGAATAAAAATAGGTTAAATTCTTGCTAGAAATTGTTATTTTCGTATTTTTGTAATTTCAGCAATTGGGATTTCTTATCCTAGACTAATTTCCCCATTTTAAAACTACCCAGATCGTCGAAATTGCGATCTGAGCACTCCAAATTGCAATTTTGGCAAGAATTGCTCTGTTGGATTTGGGGCAGTCGAGGGCATTTTAGTTAGTCCTTATACAACTCCCCACTTCTCCATATCATGCCTAAATGGTTAGTTTTCTCTGACCATCTTCCTGTCTCCTCTCTCCTTCCTGGTGAGACTACTATTGTCGACAACTCTATCTTTATGGTTTTCCCATTTTCCCCTCACCACCCAGCCCACCCAAATTGAATTTGTAAACCCAACAAATAAATTCATATTGAACCCTCTCTATGTTTTGAGATTAGCTCCCCTCATTAAGGAAAAATTAATTGTAATGAAAAGATGATTTTGGATTCAATCTTGTGTCTCAGATCTGGAAGAAATCAATAATCATGGTTTCCTTCAAGTACATTGAGGAGTTGAAGTGGTGGGTCGATGAATTGAACATGGATCTCGTCGCAGAGTTGTAGTCCTGTCAAGGGGAAAACAATGGCATAGGGGCCAATTCAGATTCAGATTCAGCGCCCCGCTTCCCATGGTGAGCATTGTCAATTCTGAATTATTCATTTTCATCTTTGGTGATCTATGCCTTTGATATGAAGATAAAATTGTTGACCACCAGGTGACCGTGGTGAGTGAGGAGTCTGGAAAGGACTAAGGGCATGCAGATCAATCTAGCTTGTTGTAAATGGCTTGTCTTTCTTGTCACAATCCTGGAGGCTGTAGAAGCACTTGGCCTCAACATGCTACATTGAGCGGAGAGGTGATAAGATTAGTATTGGCGTGCACAATAACATAAATCTAAATATAATCTGAATTGCTTTGAAATTTAAGGAGAATTGAACTCAGTATCTCTGAATAAATTTGTTGCAGAAAAGAAAGGCAGAACTATGGATCTCAATATTGTGAAGGTGATGCTTCTACAAGTAATGATAATATACTGGACTCACAAAACAAAGATTTCCCTCCAAGCAGTGATGTCTTTGAGTAAGGAAGGAGTATGCAAGCCGAGCAGGTATAGGATCGTCTTATTGTCGAATCCCACTGCTATCGTCTTTATAATTATCAATGTATATATATGGATAGTCTATCAGTGGAATTTCAGCACAACCAGTCCAAATTCAATTCATACATTCAGTATGATTTTCATTGCTCTAGGTTACCACAATTGGTCTAGATTCGATTCTCATCGTATTAAGTATAAGACACTATCTGAAAATGGTTGCTCAATATACAATTTCCAGGTTGGTTTCTGCAAAATCTACAAATATGGGGCATGTTCGTATATGATGAAAAGGGAACCCAACATATATTATACTAAGGTTTTCTATACAAAAAACAAAACTAAAATGCAAGATAGTGTCACTATTTATTTTCCCCTTTCTCTTTTGGACATTCGTATACTATTTTCTTGTCATCTAATATAGTATAGCTTAGATTTTTTCTATGCACATGTTTAGACCTGCAAAATAGTTCTATCCTGTGCATCGATCCATCTATTTTACAAGATTAGGAGTTTCCTCATTGTCTTATAATATGTATGACTTTTAAAGATAATATTCAACCGGTTAGAATTATTTTTGAGTTTTGGCTTTTGAGTTTTGGCATGGCTCCATGTTTCTATTCCAGAGATAATATGCCTTTTTAAAAGTTGTGTGGTATCGTGGGAAAATTCCATGAAAGTTAAGAACCATGGAAGCTTATGGTAGTTACAGGGAGATTGGAACCATAAATGAGTATATTACTTATAGTTTATCCTCTCACATTATGTTTTAACCAATTCCAATAGGAGCTTTAATGGTGATAATGATTTCTTTTATAAAACAACCCTCAACTATATAAGTGGGAAATTGTATCACGGTGGTAGATATTTCAAAGTTCAACAAAGATATTAAAATAAATAAATTTCAAAGTTCAACAAATATATTAAAACAACGACAAAGTAGATGTTCCAAGTATGGTTGAATGTGGAAGAAAGATAAATTTCAAATTATTAATTTATTTTTGGTAGAATACATTGAGTTAAAAAAGAATAAAGAAAAATCATATAAAGAAAAGCAATAACAAAATAATAAAAATAATATTAATAAATATATTAATTTCAAATTTAGATATAAATCATTATTTACATTTTGTAAATAATTTAAATTTGACAATTATTTTTCCGAAAGGTATATATGGGTTGTTTATGTTAAAGAAAATGGAAGAATGCATAGTAAAAAAAATCATAAAAAAAAGAACAATAACAAAATATACACAAATTCACATTATAGTGTTTACTTCTTGTCATTATAAATCTCATGCTCAATATTATATAGCTACACATGTCAAATGGGGATGCTCATCTACAAGCATTTCTAAGGTCATGTTGTCACGTCTCCTTCCATCAATCCCAGTCTAAGAAGGGAACATGACACTAAGTCTAGGATTCTAGCCCCATGATCAGTAACAAAATTCATAGAAAATACAATACGTATGTGTGCAGATGCATGATTAAATTTGACACAGTAGAATAAATTGTAATACATTCATCTATATCAAAATTTCTAGCATAATCATAATTAAAACATACATCAATTAAAAAGCATTGCATAAGTTAAATACAAGAGAGATTACTTATTTTGAAATGAAGTAGTCCCAAGCAATTAGCTATGCAACTGCAACATTCCACCTAGCCATAGGCCCACTATGCTCATGTAATACCCCCATTTTGACCTTTAGGATATTTTGGGCTATAATGTAAATATTGTATGCATATTATGTGCGGTTCCTAGCATGGAGCTCAAGGCCAAGGCCCCACTAGTGAACGCTCGACCTTGAAGAGGAAAGTATTGGATATTATGCTAGCCATGTGCTAGTAAATATGCATTTTAATATAAATGCCCAAAAATAGCTACGCAATGCAACAAGAGATGGGGGCATGATGTTTACAAGGAATTGGGAGGGAAATATTCAAACCCTTGAGCCAATCAAGTCAAGCCAAGTGTCAATGAGAGAACCCATGAACCCTCAACTACCCATGTTGACTTTTGTGCCCAATCATTCATTTCTCCCAAGAGTTGGTTGAGGTAGTTAATGCCTTAGGGAATGGAGAGATATGGTTGTCCAAATTCGAGTATGGGCAAGCCACCCTTCCTAGAATTTTGTGTTTGGATTCTTGGGAAAGAAAAAGAGCCACAAAATTTCCCCCAAGCCATTATTCACCCATTAGTTTTTCTCTCTCACGAGTTTGGAGCTACCTAGGCGTTTTACTCCATGGATTTCGTGTGTTTTCCTTCATTTTCATAGCTGGGAAGGGCTTTTTTGTTGTGGCTAACAGTGGGGATGCAGGAGAAACGATTTGGGGTTTTATTGAGGCCATTTTGGCCCACTAAATGCTCATACATCTATGGGAGAAATTGGTTTTCTTCCCTGGGGTTGATTCCCTCTTCCCACAAT
Organism: Larix kaempferi; assembly: GCA_027924585.1. Classification (NCBI taxonomy): domain Eukaryota; kingdom Viridiplantae; phylum Streptophyta; class Pinopsida; order Pinales; family Pinaceae; genus Larix; species Larix kaempferi. Next base: position 6,580,281 of record BSBM01000376.1, read on the forward strand.
CTGTTTTGGGTGTGCCACAAATTTGGGAAAAACCCATAGACCCTGTTATGTGAATCCCATTGTTGAAATGTGTATCCATGCCCACTTTTGAGTTGTTGTGTATAAAAGAATGTTGGGGTTGAGATGGGTATTCATTTCTTTGGGTTGTGCTGAGCTTGAGAGTCCCCTTTTTCCTTGTAGATATCATGCCCAGCACAAGGGTGGTCTCTGAGTGCTGAAATAATACAGGCTGGGCAGAGACCTATGGTAGGGTGGAACGTTGCAGCGACATAGTTAGTTGTTTGGGACAACATTACAGTGAGATAAGCATATTCTCTTATGTGTATTTACTTCTGCACTATTTTAATTAATTGTGGACTGTTTTTAATATGTTGAATGCATGTGAAATGTGTGTGGATGATATTTATTCCGTTGTGCATGGTTGCTTGATTAGCATCTACACACATATGCATTTTATTTGTAATGCAATTGCTTATATTTATATGAGTCATAAATGTTAAGTATGGGCTAAGTTATATAAAAGCTCAGATTTTGGATATCATGTTCCCTTCCTTACGTTAATAGATGGGAGGGGGTGTGACAGCTCATCAATCTCTGAACACAGTTTCCACCCCTGAGCTAGGCATGATTTCCACAAGGAAAAAGGGAAAAACCACTAACACATAGCCAAGTAATACTTCACAATTCATTCAAGCCAATCCATAGTTGGGTTTATCAGGATGCTAAGGCAATAGAAAGGAATGATTTGCTAAGCTATTCAGCTCAACCATAGAGCTATTGGCACCTCTACATGATCTAGCTAGTGTGGTACCCACAACACCTACATGGCCAACACAAGGAAGTATTCCCTTCAGTGCTACACAGTCCCACATGCCAAACTTCCCTTCTAGTTCTCCCAGGGTGTGCATAGAAAAGTATCCAAAGCCTTTTATCTTGAGTGAGGTTACACTCTTCACTAGGTTTATCAAGCCAATTCTGAATCCTCTTCTACTCTTGGTTTCTTACACCCAAATCAATCAAAATCAAGGGATACATATAAACCAAGCCAATGCTATATCTCAAACACATAGATTTACACAATTGTTGAGGATGGAAAACGATTTTTAACTATGGGATGAACAAAATGAGACTGCCATGGGTTTTCCCAAATCGTGGCACAACAAAAACGAATTGTGGGATGGAGAAATAACTAGAGGGAAGAAAATGATTTCTCCCACAGGTATGTGAGCATTCATATGAAAAAAAAACGGCCTCTATGGACCCCCAAATTGATTTCCCTTCTTCCCCACTGTTATACAACACAAAAATGCCCTTCCCAGCTAGAAAAATGAAGGAAACCACAACAAAAACATGGAGGAAAACGCCCAGAATGCCGAGAACTCAAGAGAGAGAAAATATGATCGATGAATAATGGATGGGGATCAATTTCATGGGTCCTTTCTTTCCCAGGAAGAAAAAACGCAATTTTCAAAATTTATGGATTTCCCATACACAAAATTGGGTAGACATACCTCTCCATTCCCCATAACATTAACTACCTCATATAACTCTTGGAAGAAATCAATGATTGGGTGCATAAGTCAAAACAGGTCGTTGATGGCTTATGGGTTCTCTCATTGACACTTTTCTTGACACTATTGGCTCAAGGGTTTGAATATTTTCCCTCCCCATTCTTTGTAAAAATCATGCCCCCATACTCTTGTTGCATTGCATAGCTAGTTGTGGGTATTTTTATTAAAATACATGTTTACTTTTTCTATTGTGCTTGGCTAGCACACGATCCACACGTATAGATTTTCAATTTTCAATACGAAAGAAAAAAATCGATGGTGGGGCATTGGCCTTGAGCTCCTCACCACGATTTTATAATGATATTACATCATTTACAATTTTAATGAAATTGGGTCAAAATCGGGATATTACACATGTGTTAAGCTAGGATATCTTATCTGTAAGCTTTTATATCACATATAAACATAACCCATGTCTTATCTCAAGACAATTTGATAAGCACATCTAGGTAGTTCCTATATTTTGGATAGGTTGACTGATCTCAACACTACACACTCAATGATAAGTATAAATGACACCTCAACATATATGACTCATTGTAACTTGTACTAGTTGATCAAACTCACACAATAGCCTTCTCTTATAGGTCATTCGTAAACCTTTAAATTACCATGTGACAATATACAAATAGAGTCGCTCTTTATCAAACTCATTACATGTGACAATATTTCTAAGAAGTACACAAACCAGTATAGTTTGTGAATCAAAAAGTAGGATCTATTTCCAACACTAGAGTGTGCAAATATTGTTGTAATTATAATTATAAATGTGACAATATACACATAGAGTCACTTTTTGTTAGGCGCATTACATATGACAATATTTCTAGGATTCAAGCACACAAACCAATATAGTTTGTGAATCAAGTAGGAGCTATTTCCAACACTAGACTTAAAATATTGTTTTAAATATATCACCTCTCCCTATCATAGTCTTCAAGTGATCTAATCTAAGCATTTTTCATACCAAATACTTTATCCCTTATAAGATGAAAATATATCATTGTGTATGCCTTGATCTTCACTACAAGAAAAACTCATACACATATTTCCAAATCTAACACATCACCAATAGTCCACAATGAAAAGAGGTTCCGCTTATATAGCATTCAAAAAACATATGGCATTCTCCCTCAAGTGTTGAGAATTCCAAAACAAATGCACAACCTCCCCCATCAAATATACACTATAATGAACATTGCCATAATTTGGCACTAACACCTCAAGTTCCCTAGGTTGACTTCCAATCCAAAAGTATTTATTTCAAACACCTTAGTAATCAAACCCAAAATACTAGTGAACTCAACTAATTATCCACTCTCAACCTCATATGCAATTTGGAGGAACTTAGTCTTGAGTACAAGAACAATAGCATTAAGTAGTAAAAATATTATCAACGTAAATAATAAAACTCAAACTTCTTCTAGATGGATGTTTAGTCAAAAAGGAATCAAAGTTTTATTTCAACTATGAAAACTAGACATGAGATATAAGATACATCAATGGTTAGTTAAGGAAAACATCACATGATATTATGAGGAATTTTTCAGGGATCGAACACAAATTTGGAAGCATAATCAACCTATGGATATGATCCTAAGGCATACACCTACTTCAAATCCTTATGATAAAAAAATCCTCAATTCTATTTTAGATAAGGGTCCTATGATTGAAGATATGGAGGGATCATCACAAATATGGGTGTAATAAAGCACTGAGTTCATCTACCAATTGGTGAACTTGCTCCCCTATTTCATGAGATAATTAAAGAAGTGCAAGCAATATGTTGTGTATCTCCAACTATAATTCCACCTTTGTGTCACTTGCACTTGAAAATAGGTCAACTCATGAGATTAAACACAATAGTTACACACACATTGGAAAATACTTTAAATTTATTGATGGGTGATTTAGCGTTATTGAACCAAATGGGTTTTGTCCCTCGAAGGAAGACATTGGATAACATAACAATTATTAAAGAGATAATGCACTCCTCAAATGCTATAAAATTTCATAACGTCTTTCTCTATGGTACATGGATTCTACATCCTTGCATTTGAATTGCAAAGATGACCGCAAGGCCTCCAAACATATATAGATAGATTATAGTGTTAGTATTTCGCGCTTGTTTAGGGGCTGGTGCAAGCTAATGAGGGTCTCTTTTAACGCATTAGATGTAACATAACGCTGAGAAGGGGGAAGGGGGCGTGAGGAGGGTGGAAGGGGGCGGTTAAGAAAAATTTAATATTTATTTTTATTTTTTTTTAAATTTGTTTATTATATAGTTTAGGGGGGTTTATTTTTATTTATTTATTTATTTATTTTTAAATTTGTTTATTATATAGTTTAGGGGGGGGTTAGATTTTAATTTTTTTTTTAAACATTTTTTTAAATTTGTTTATTATATAGCTTAGGGGGGAGTTTAGATTTTAATTTTTTTATTTTTATTTTGTATTATATAGTTTGGGGGGGTTAGGTTTTAAGTTTTTATTTTTATTTTTTATTATATAGTTTAGGGGGGGATTTAGAATTTAGTGATACACTTGTGGCAAAGATGTCAAAAGAGCCTCAACCTCCATTAGGAGGGGTGTTTGGAAATGAGCACTTTGGGCATCTTGCAAATGTAGAAGGCCCAATGGAAGAGGACATTGATGTCTTCGAGGAAAGCCAAGCTCCGGAAAATTCCAATTTCGATGAAGAATTTGGCCTGCATGATATTCTTGATTAGTTTCATGTCTTGAAGAAAATGTTAAATTTGACAATTTTTTGATAAGATATATTAGTAATGTTTTGACTTTCAGACTTTATTTTAGAAATAAAATTTATCTATATAATGTTAAATTAATATGTTTTTTACAAATATATGGTCTAGTTTTTCTTGAATTTATGAAAATCGTCACTTTTCTGAAAATAATATGAAATAGTATCATTTTTATACAAAAAATCTCTGAAAATTCATTGAAAATGGTTTTAAATGTTTTTTTTCTGGAATTGTTTACAATTTTGTCAACAAAAATGTCTTATTTTGTCCATAAAATTGTCTTATTTTATAGAAAAAATGCAAAATGAATATGTTTTTCATTTTAAATTGCTTATAAATGTATATTATTTTGTTAAATTTCTGAAAACACACTTGAAAATTGAAATTAAAAATGTTTTATGACAGATAATTCAAAGGCCCCAAAAAATGCCTCAAAATGAAAATGTGTGATACTAGTATCAACCCTTTTTTAAATAGAGGTAAAAATAGTTACTAAAATTAGGAGAGAGAAAAATGAGAACTGTGTCGAGTTCTCATTTCATAGTATATGTGTTTTTATACATATTGATCATCAACCAGTACAATATTTTCAATCTCAAACTAAGCTACAACAATCAATACATTTCAGGTGGATGGGTTTTCTACAACAATTTCATTTGATCAATAAGTATAAGAAAGGTATTCATAACAAATTTGCATATATGTTATCAAGACCTCAAACAAATGCTTCTATTGTTATTTAGCAAAGTCCTCTGGTACATTCAAGTTATGTTGAACAATACACTAAGGATGAAGACTACGAAGAAGTATATGAATCACTAAAACATGGCTCTCAAAATGAAGAATTGAATTATCATATTCATGAGAAGTTGTTGTAACATCTTGGAAATATATGTATTCCACAAAGTGAAAGAGTACATGTGATAAGAGAAGCTCACACTTCTCTCATTTCAGGGCAGTTTGGTGTAGGAAAACCTGTAGCACAATTACAAAAGTTTTTCTAATGGCCTCGAATGAATGATACTATGTCCAAGTATGTAAAATGATGTGTTATGTGTTTAACAAGTAAGCCAAGAAATAGAAAATTAAGCTTGTACACTCCACTTCTTGTTCCTTTCCGTCCATGGGAAAGTGTTTCAGGGGATTTTGTAGGAGGGTTACAAATGTCTAGAAAAGGACATGATTACTTATATGTTGTAGTGGATAGATTAAGTAAAATGTGCATTCTAATGCCTTGTAAAAAGCAAATCATAGCTAAGATGATTGCTCATTTGTTCTTCCAGCATGTATGGCTCTATTTTGGACTACTTACTTCTATTATATATGATCGATATTCCCACTTCCTTGGGAAATTTTTGTCATCTTTATGGGAACTTATGTACACAAAGCTAAAGAAGAGCACAACATTTCATCCACAAACTGACGAACAAACTAAAGTAGTCAATCGAACAGTGTTACAACTTCTTTGAGGATATGGTGCCAAGCATCCCAAGCAGTGGGATGAGCAGTTGCATTATGTTCAACATGCCTACAACATAGCTATGCACTCTTCAACACAAAGGTCTCCTTTCGAGACATGTTTGGTTATTTTCCAAAGTCTCCCTTAGACTTTGTTTATGTGATTTAATATCTAGTGGGATGTGGTTAAGTTGATGCGGATAAAGCTTTGAATTTTATTCAGCAGATCCAGTTAATAGATCAAGCAATACAAGAGCAGTTGGAATCAAGTCAGGACAAGTATAAAGAAAGACATGACAAACATCGAGTGCATCATCATTTCAAATTGGTGATCGAGTATGGCTTCATATCAGCAAAGATCGACTCCAAGGTGAAGGTAGAAAGTTGAAACCAATCAGGTATGGACCTTTTACAATTTGGATCAGGTTGGTAATAATGCTTTTCGGTTAGATTTGTCTCCTTATATGCAAATGTATTATGTGGTTAATGTGGAAAACTTGAAACTATAGGAGCCTCCTATGATTATGGACCAAGATGTACAGTTTCAAGTGCCTTATCACTAGAACAAAATGAGAGATAAGTGACCAAAAAAACGACCAAAATCCGCATATAAATTACCACTTTTGAGTTGGTGACCACTGGTAGCAAATTAGTGGCCATATATCACACAACCAAAAATGTGGTCATATTTAGCTTGGTCATTTATAGCTTATCTTGTGGTCACATATTTGGTCGTATATTTGGTCGTTAATTTGGTAATATATTTGGTCATTAACCACATTTTTTGTCACGTGATAGATGACTGCTAATTTGCTACCAGCGATCACCAACTCAAAAGTGGTCATTTATATGCATATTTTGGTCACTTATCTCTCATGTTGTACTGGTGGTCATTTATATGCAAATTTTGGTCATTTTTTAGTCATTTATCTCTTTTTGGTGGTTTCGAAATATAAATAGGGCACGGTGGAATTGAACCACCAACCTCCTGCCTATAAGGCAAGTGCTCTACCATTGAGCTAGCACCCTTAAATAGAATTCCTTACATGTCGTGCACCTTGCAATTATTAAGAATGCTCTCTATTAGAATTTAGAGTGGATTTGCAGTGAATAATTGGGAAACTTTATTTATTTGTATATACATAGCCACATGGTGCACCAGGAGGTGTAGAAGTCAATGGTTGAGTGCAAGCTATTGAACCGCAATTTGTACAAAGAATGCATCAAGTTAGTCACACATAATGTATCTTGATTCTTTATATACAAAAATAAGGTGAAACCTAAGCAGACTAGTCTTATATTCATGGAGTAAATTTATTTGCAAATAAAATGATAACTATTGCCCAATTCATGTTTCATAGTTTGGGTAGGGGACTCTGCAAATATATCAACTATCTCTAAAGACTCATTATTAAGGAAAAGTCCATATGTCAAAGGCTGCAGAAGCATTGAGGAAATGAAATGATTGACAATAACTCTATGAGGAACATCAGCCCTATTTGGAAAGAAATCAAATTCTTGACTATGTAGTATATGTTGAATTTCATTGGCTGGACCCTTCCATATACCCATACTACTGGTTCCGGGTTGGCTGTTGTCCCCTGAAAATGAACTGCTCAAGCCTATGACTGAATGAGCTTTCTGGTGATTCATACCAAGACTTACATTTGTCAATGGACCTCTCAAATGATCCAGTACACGACCTATAATGCGAGACATTCATTAGTTGTAAAATTGGAATAGTTCCTTGAGCATTACAAAATTTGCAATTGAAACAAAACCAGTCATCAAATGCTCACCAATGCATATTGAAAAGAAAGGATTAAGGTTTCTGTAGTCTCATTACCTTCTCTGATGGTATTTATTTGCCTTGCCGGTGCTAGGGGCCCTGGATCTTGAAGTTGTGTCATAATATGCCATAAATATTACAGCAAAACATGGAAACTTATGCCTGCATAACTCTAATGAAAGGAATTATTCACAGAAAAATATATCTAGAGAAAAATGGCACACATAAGCAAAAAAATTCCAGGCAACAATAAAATCAGACCAAGCTGCATGCAACAATTAAGGCCAACATAAAGCCTCTTTGTTTGCTTCATTCCATATACTTTAGGAAATATAACATTGGGTCTATAAGCCAAAAGCTTAGTTATCAATACAACTCCGATGTTGATAAGTAGGATGAACAATAAAATGGAAGGGATATGTGTCGAGTATGGTAACCTTCAACCAAGTATGGGATGAAGCTCAGTCAACTCTTGGCAGAACCTCCTCCTAATACAGTATTTAGTTTTCGTTATTTCAAAATCTATCTTGGAAAGTTAGTAAAAAATTGCTTTGAATATTCTTCCACTTTGTTTTACTTAAATGCTAGCAGATATGCAACAGGAATAAGGTATGGTTTTGATTTAAAAGTTACAAACCCAGTCTTATAAATCCAAAAGTCCAAATATGTTCTGGAAGACATATTTTAAATTCTGGTTTTGATAGACCTCTAGTTTTAACCGAACTCCTTGTAATTCCTATAAGTATTGATTAAAATATTTTTTCCTCATTAAGAAAAATAAAAGACCTAATACAAAAATGATTCAAAATAAAACAAGTCATGGAGGGTAGAATCAGTACCACTTAAACTGAAATTATGCATGTGGAGAGCATCTAACACAAAAGGGATTATAACATAAACGAGATAAACAATAAACATGTGGCAACAAACCTCTTCACTAATGCTTCAAAGCATCCTGTTTGTTAAAGATTATGTGCATGGATATCAGTCAGCATACAAGAAATAATAACATGAAAATTATATTTTCTTAAACATTTTGAAAGCAAGACATAATATACACTAACTTCAAGGAAGAACATCAAATATTACCTTCAATGCAGTTTCTTTGCGAAGAACATCATTTGATTTGATCATCACTGCAGCTATCCAGAATGTAACAAAGAAACCTAAAATGTAAAACTATGGGTTTTAGCATCTCAAACTGATAACTAGTAAAATACTTGAGAGAGATTAAGAGTCTAGGATTCAGAGCATTCTATGATCATTTAATGACTAGCATTCAACATATCTTTGTCCATAGAGAAATTGTAGGATCCTTCTAACTCGATAACATAAAGTGTTTAAACTCTAAACAATTTCTTTTACATATAATTACTTATTTCACATAAGCCTTTGCACTATAACTTCACAAAGTGTAATCATTCAAACTAATTACTATGCAAAATAATCATAATTATAACTTCTATAAAATATTATGTATTCTACCCACATAAAGTGTTTAAACTCTAAACTATTTTCTTTTACAAATAATTACTTATTTCACATCAGCCTTTGCACTATAACTTCACACTAATTACTATGCAAAATAATCATAATTATAACTTCTATAAAAGATTATGTATTCTACCCACATAAAGTGTTTAAATTCTAAACTAGTTTCTTTTACAAGTAATTACTTATTTCACATAAGCCTTTGCACTATAACTTCACAAAGTGTAGTTTAAACTCTAAACTATTTTCTTTTACATATAATTACTTATTTCACATAAGCCTTTGCACTATAACTCCAAAAAGTGTAATCATTCAAACTAATTACCATGCAAAATAATCATAATTATAACTTCTATAAAAGATTATGTATTCGACCCACATAAAATGTTTAAACTCTAAACTATTTTCTACTTAAGCCATAATCATTTGAATAACCATAATTACTTACCATAGTAATTCTTGTATGCCATAATACTAAGAGTTCCTTTATTTTTATTTTTATTAAAAAGCGTTACCAAAATGCCAGGTTCGTCTCTTCACAAAATATTAGCGTTATAATTTTTATTTTTAATAACACGCCTCAAAGAAACTTCAGATCGAGCCAGGGTATCTGCGCCTTCTTTCGGGGATTTTCTAAATGGTAATATTCAGTCAAACTTGGTTCGAAATCAAATCATTCATAGAAATATAATCTACTGTAAATAACTTCAGATCCAGGATCTTGCGCATTCCTTCAGAGTTTTTCAAATTAATATTTAATACAGTCAAACTTGGCTTGAGATCGGATCATTCATTAAAAAAAAAATCTACTGTAAATAACTTCAGATCTAGAACCCTGCGCATTCCTTCCGAGTTTTTCAAATTGATAAAATATCATCAATCGTGTGCTGAACTTATCCACTGTATTTTAGTGGCAGGACGTCTATCTGAGTAGTTACAAATAAAACTAATTCCTGAAATCATAATATATATTTCAGTCGGTGCATCTAGAAATTTTCGCTAAACTTGACAGACTGGGAGTCGTTCGGCAAGTGTAGATCGAGCTCTGTAATTAAAGTACAGGATCGATCCTCTTAATTGAACTGAATACAACAATTAAACAAAGTACCAGGTTCGTCTCTTCACAAAATATTTTCGATTTGCAATGAATGAAATACAATTCCAGGAATATAATGAACACAGGAACTCTTTCTCTTTTAGATCTACATTCGTCTTCTCAACTAATTTTTTTCGATTTGCACAGAATAAAATACATTTACAGGAATATAATTAACACAGAAAAACTTTTGCTTTTAGATCTACATTCGTCTCTTCATAAAATATTTTCGAATTGCAGAGAATAAAATACATTTCCAGAAATTCAGTCGAACCTTGAATATATACATTCTATCTCAAATGCAACTTAATGAAAGCAAATAAATCTTAAATTACATAGAACTTGTATATGCAGATGCCCCTGCAGTTGATGTAATCCAAAGAGAATGCCACTTCAGTTTCACCGTCTTCCACGAATTCTGATGGACACCTTGGTTAACCACCCTACCACTTCAGAAGTACTCTTTTTCTTTCTGGACCCCCGAGCAAATCGGGCTGTAGAGCTCACACACAATAATCAGGAAATCCAGCTTGGGATTCCCCCCACCAAGGTTTCCAGCCAAACCCTCAATAGCAGCAAGTCTTGAGGCAATTCAAAATTATGATAGTCATCGAGGGTCTGGGCCCTTTACCCATTCCCAATGCCTTTCTTATAAAGGAAAATCTCATGCAACACGTCGCTTCATGCATAATTATTTATTTTATTTAAATTCTAAATAAAACGACTCACCCATCCAAGTGTCAGGTTTTCTAGGAGATGCACCAACATTCCTAAGTTTGCTCATGTTTGTCCCCCAGATATTTCACGTAACTCCTAGATTAGTGTGAAGGTGGGGTTGACTAGGTGTCCATGCTTAGGATTCTACTTTGCTCCTAAATAAATATTTATAATATTTTAAATACTCAAAATATTAACTCATTTGCAGATGTCTAAAGTACTAAAATGCATTTTTCTAAGTATTGATCTAGGTGTACAATTCATACATTTTTATGTAACTCAGTTTTAACAATCAATTTCACTAGGATCCCGGTGCTGCACCGTTGGGATTCCCTTGTCCTTAAATTTCATTTTCTCGACATGGCACCTCTCCGTCGGTTCCAGTCATCCGTAGTTTCCATTCCTCGGCAAGGTACCACATCGTTGGGTCCTTGTGTCCATTCTTTCTGTTCTCGACAAGGTACCGCACCGTTGGGCCCTTCTGTCATCATCCTTCCATTTTGACTTGCGGGAACTTTATGTAGGGATTTCAGGAGCTGTTACCTTCCATCCTCTGTCTACACGCTATTAGGGACTAATGGCATTGAGGAGTGAGTCCATTCTCATTGCGCACCCCCCAACTCGTACATGACTAGCTCCATCGTGGCCCACCTCGTACGTCCGCATGCTTTCCTCTTGAGCAAGCGGATCAATGCTTATCTGCTCATGCGTGGTATTTCGTCGGAAGTCGACATCGTCGTCGCTCTCCCTATGTGTGATTTACCCGTACTCTACGACTCTTCATATTCCTTTGTGTGTCTATCGGTGAACCGTTTCACCTGTTGCTAGACACATTTCTCACAAACAAATTATTAGTAGTACTGTCCTCAATAATCTTCAATTGATTCATAAGTTTGCTACTTCGTTAAGAATTTATAATTCACTCAAACATTACTCATTCATCTAATCAAATATGTATTTCGTCGATAATTACTTTCTTTGTTCTCATCATATAATCAACCGTAGAACTAGTTGTTAAGCATCATTCATAAGCATAATTTCCATAATCATAGTTAATCGCTAAACACATGTAATCATTAATTTACATTAACTGTTCAGATACACATACTCAAAATAAAGTCAAGGACTTATTTTATTAATGTTTCAGTCGGTCGGGTCACTCAACAGGTGCCCTCAATGTCTACAGTAGTCTAGGGGAACTACAAAAATTAAGATGATACCAAAATGTGGTAACCGGTAAAACTCCCTAACACCCTTGAAACAACATCATAAGCATCATGTGCATTTTCTAGCAACATATTAATAGCTGAGATCTTTACATATCTAAAAAAGTATCTCTAGCCCCGTGCAAGGAAAATGATGAACAAGGAAAAGATATTCAACAAAGCCATTCATGACAAGGTAAAAAAGGTTATTCTATAACCATCATTGTTTGAAATTTGAAACATAATTTCATCCAATGGAGATACCATTTCATTTTTATAAAAAAGCATGTACGAATTCATTCAAAATAATTTGAGGTTAAGAACCACTACCCAATCTATGACATAATATATAATCAAATCATGTTACCTCATCAACTTATCAATTTATGACATTTAAAAACTTTGTTAATCTCTCAGTGCATTTTACAGCCTGGCTGTAGGTGGGAATGACTTATCATTTTTTTTAAATGTGTGACGGCTCATGGATATGAGTACTACCTTTGGTCCATATAAACCATGGTTTGAGATGCATCTTTGGATTGCCAAAATCCAGACTATATATCTTGATCTCACACAAATGGCCATAAACTATTTAAACTGGAGATATATAACTTAAGCTTTGCAACCTCCCAAGTTTAGGTGGGTCTGCACTAGTTACTAGTCTTCCAGTTTTGTTATTTTATTTACTTCCAAGGCTGTCACTCTTCCAAGTCATTTCCTATATAGTTTTGATTGTGGAAGTTTCATAGTATGAATAGAGAATAACAATACCGAGAGAGAAGATGGGTAAATATTAAACAAATCTCTAATCTAACCACAGAACAATGAGGAAGTTAAAGCCATACAAAGAAAAAAACAGTCCTTGCACTTCCAAGATCTTGGTCGGAAGTGTATATTTCAAGTTCTCGTCAACTCGCATAGAATTCATTAGTGCCATGCATAATCAGTTAAATGAAGAGTGTTAAAATAAAAATGAACAGTTAAATTAATAGAAAATTTGAAAAGCCAAATGAACATGTAAAAGGGAGCTTAAGGTTTTATGGGTTAATTAGGTGTTTGTTAGATACTTAAGTTGATGGAGGGAAGCATTGCCAACCAATTTTCCTGTGTAATGGAGGGCTTGGTTCCCATTGTTCAGTTTACTCTGCATAAGTATATGTAGAAATGGACAAACCCCACCTACTTATCATTAGACCATACTTGTTCCTTCTCCTATGAAGCTCCACTATATTCTAGAACATGTTTTGGATGAGGATGCATGCTTCTAGATCAACTACAATGTCAATTTATTTGAAACATCATCTTTAATACCAACAAATTAATTTGTGAATGGGCTCTTGAAAGGCAAGACAATAGTGTTAAATGTTTGGAACTTTGGTCATTTAAAGGATGGAAATAGGTTTAAAACTGACAATTTTCATGTAGTTGAACAATCCAGTTTCCTTGGTTAATGGGTTCCCATTATCTTGATCTTTCTCAATCAATATGATGTGTATCTCTCCAACCATAAGTTTTATTATTACCTTGCATGTGATAAATGCTTCAAAGGCCCTAGTTTTTATGACCTGAGGGGGAAAATGTTTGCTTCTGATGAGTGGACTAGTCTTAGTGGTGCAACAAGGGTGATGGGAAGGAAATTTGCAAGAAAAAAATTGATATCTATTTTTGGTCTAGATCAACAAAGATTTCAAAGTGATGTGGAGAATGGATGGGGTTAAGTTGGCCATTTGATCAAGTCAAATATCATTTAAGGGCAACAAACAAGAAAAAATAAGTACCCACCTCTTTGGAAGATCATTGGTAATTAATGGAACAACCAACTTCATTGACCTATACATGCCATTGTTTTTTTTCTAAACCTAAGGTACCATTACACAACCATCATTGGAAAATATGAACTTGGGGAGGTCAAAGATGGATTTTGTACACTTTCCTGGAGGGCATGGTTCCTCATCAAAAAGTTCAGTTGGAAAAACACACACGGGTCAATTTTGTCAGTAAAAGTGTAGGTACCTTTGGCAAGAACCTATTTTTTCTTGCAAGAGACAAGAACCAACCATGTAAGTAATTCCAAAGTATTTAAGCTCAAGTATTTATTGTTCTAAGCTTTGAACATGCCTAAACAAAGTTAAAAACTAATTTCTTGAATTTTATGACTTTGTCTTTGACTGTTATGATGTATTGCAGTGAATTGGTGGGAATCATTTGGAAACCAAGGCCCTCAACTACAAAAGTTTGCAATTCAAATCTTGGGTATGTCAAACATGCACGTGAGATAAATCTCTAGTATGTCAAATTTGATTTCTTTGGGTGGTCACTACTTCTGGGATAGAAACAACATGGTATTATGTTAAATTCCTCTATTTCAACATCTCAAAATCAGAATCAAATTAAAAAAAAATAGCACTCATTCCCATGAGGTATTTATGTTATAAGAGATGCATTTGTATTTCCATTGTTTATTGATTTGGATGTATTCAGATTCCCACTGTCTATTTCTTGTGGCTCTTTAGATATAAATTGAAGGGATCAATCCGAATCAAATTAAAAAAAAAAAAAATAGCACTCATTCCCGTGAGGTATTATGTTATAAGAGATGCATTTGTATTCCCATTGTTTATTGATTTGGATGTACTCAAATTCCCATTGTCTATTTCTTGTGGCTCTTTAGATATAAATTTAAGGGATCGTGACTGAAACTTAGGATATACAGATGAAAAGACAGTTTGACAATCTAAAAAATGACAAATTGCTCCTGTGTGTTTTTCTTGCGAAAGTGTTCAGAAAGAGGAAGGTCCCAATTATTGCATGAATGTCACTATCAAAATGGAATACATACTTTTTACCATATTCAACCTTTAGTGCATAGAATCCTCAAACACAATTAAAAAATATCATGGATATAATTATGACTAGATAGATAATTAGTGAAAGAAAAAAAAGTGTTCAGACCATTACATAAAATACAGACAGGATGCCTTCACAAAAATCAACCCCTATCAAAGTATTCATTTTACTACAAATATCTGACAAAACCCAGGAAAAGGAAAGTTTAAGATCCCAAAATGGTTTGAGGTGACAATATGAAGCTTTTACTAGTTTCTATAATGTCCTTATGCACTACTTTAAATCCAAAATCTTTGTGAACATGCCTGTAAATGTGTAGAAAATGATCTGCAGACAGCTATTAGCATGGATCCATCTAAGACACAGAGTTATTAAGCATTGACATGATCAAAAAATCGAAGCCGCAAAACTCTTGCTGCTTAAAAGATCCAGGTTTAAGACAGATCTATGCTAGTTTTTTTTGTTTTTGTGTTTTTCGGTAATTGTAATTAATAAATGGTTAGCTCTTTAATTTTTTGTATATTATATACCCAAAGTCAATTTTCTTCGTTTTAGTTTATTATTGTTACCCACCCATGTGTCACAATTCTTCCACCCTGGGTTGTAGAGTGCACCTCACTTCTCTATAGTATACTGAAACATTTTTCTCACTAAGGGTATCTCAGAGATGAATTAGTTTTCCAGTATAGTGGATGAATTGACTCAATTAATCTATCTCAGAAATTAGTTTTCCTACTATTCCAGAATCCATAGCAATGAATGCTCTTAATTTTCTATTTTTTTTAAATAGGAAAATTTTCTATTTTATTTTGTCGTTCCTTGAATTTACAAACAATTCATCACTTCATCTCGTCAATGTTTCTGCGATAGAATGCAAAATCCATTTCCATAATGCCTTCCTAAGAGGACTTATATTTCATGCAAGTACAGTGGTTTGTAACAATTTGCATATCATTGTCCATTGATGTTTGGTTTTTCAGAGATCCTAAGGAACTTATACATGGTTGGCATAAATATGCTATGGTAGCAAAAGATTAAAAACGATATGAAAATTCTTTTGCTGGTGGCATATTATAGCAATTAGAAATTGTAGAAGGATATTTTTATATATTGGACATTTTCTTGATTACAGGTTGCAAAAGATGCAAATCTCAACAACTTTGAAATTCCAAAAAAGATAAATTTAATTACTCTCACAACCATGGACGCCTGAAAGCAACCTTGACACAACATCTCTCAAATTAAAACGAGAGGTTTTAAGGACAACCTTTGAAGAGGAACTAAATGAGTTGGGTAAATAGTGTTAATTTTGCTTCCTATCATTGGACGTGTTACCACCCAAAATGTTGATGCATTTTGATATTCGTAGGCATTCTGACCAGAAAGAGGTGATTGGATGAGTTTACTGTTAGAGAGTTGGACTACATCTTTCAATAGATATCCAAGCATGTATGATTGAAGATGTAAGGATTTGGACCCCTGCTTTCATCTTGTTCCAGTAAGGTTCCTGAAGATTACCCTACAGTACCATGTCTCAACTTGATACAAGCATTATTGAAGGACATGCGTGTTGTCATTGGCCTACAAAGTACAGGGGAAGAATGAATAAGGCTACAAGATGTAAGGCTCCTGAATCCAATGGTGAATATGAAACTAAATCTAAGCCTCAATCTAATGAGGAGTATCCAATCTGTGACACCTGCATGATTCTCTAGTTATCGGAAATCAATGCATGTTGCTTGCTTAGTTCCTCTAGAAAAGGATCTAGCTGAGGGTGATTAGTCATGTCCTATGTGCAAAGTTGCAAACAGATTTAAGAGTAAATAAAATTATGTCATGCATATATTGCAGAACCATGGAAAAGATATGATGCAACAAAAGAAAGGAAAAATCAAAGTTTGGAAACTATTCATGCATGGGACCTTCCTAACAATATGCAATTCAACGGAAGAACCCAACGATCCAATCAAGCCTGCTCTGCAAAATATGGATTGATGTTTAGGTGATCATAGGGCTGAGCTATCATTGAGTGCATAAACTATGATAGGGTTTATGGAAATAAGGATTTTCATATGATGTATAAGTGCATCATTGACCAGAGTGATCATCCTGTTTATCTCCAAATTGCTTGGTTGGAGAGCATGAGGAAGTTCAAGAAATTTATAATTTGGCAAGGACAACATTATATCAGATGGAATCATTAGGGATGCAATACCTAAAGGAACTAGTAAAGATGCATGGAAATTGTCAACACATATCCATGAGAATAATACTTGCACTTGAAGGATTTCAGGCCTGTAGCAGCTGATTAGAGAAGGAGCTCTGTCTTTTGATCTATCAACTAGCACAACAAAGCTGCCAGAGGACAGAAGCCAGCATCATTAAAGATTGATTGTGTTTTATGGGAATGCTACCTTGGAGAATAGGGCTCTTTTGTTATGGAGATAAGGTTAAGAAAAGGGACTTAACCCAGAATCATTCTCCTTGATGTTCAATAGTTATGGGCATATGTTCATGGTGAGATACTCTAGTTGACGACCAACATGCCAAAAAAGGAGTCTCTAAGACTCATTTCATAGTGAATAAGGCATGATCAAGTAGCATTGTTAAATAATGGAGGGGCATTCAGGCTCTAGTGAGGACACATAGCAACATTCAGACTGGAAGAAGTTTACGACCAGCACTAGAGTCCTAAATATTGACACGATTCTCAATTTGCAGTAAACTGGGTTAAGGAGAATAAGTAGCAAATTCGAATTCTTATCATATTTGAAAAACAATCTGTCTTTTGATCAACTGTTGTTTGGATTGGACCATTGGGTTGCTTATTAATGAATATTTTGTGGTTCAATTGCACCTTGGGGAGCTGCGCATATTTGAAATGAAAAAATGAGTTGTTCCTTTATGCAAATATCTGGTTCATTCATAACAGGAATCAAATGCACTATTTGAGCTCACTCCAGGCAATTTGCAAGGAATATCTCCAACTGTTTGATATCAAATCTTAACCCCATTTGGAGTTCTATTACGAGGGTCATTTTGGAAGGAGATAAGCACCCAGCAAGCTGAGAAGAAATGCCCATCCTCTAGGGGACCATTCAGAAGGTTTTATGCAATATTTAAGGAGCACGTGCCTCAATGAAGAGCTCCCAATGAAGAACTCTCCACTTAGGGAAGCCTCCAATGCTTGCTTCATGATAAAAAATGAAAGGTCAGGATGTAGATCCTTTAGATGTAGAACGCCCTAGCCTAATAAAGGTTCATACAACATATCGCTTAGAAAGGTATCCACGAATTTTGAAGTTGTGTTCCTGAGATTATAACTGAATGATGGAAATCATTGTTACTTCAAGCACCACAATGCAGTGGTTTAGAGAGTTATCACTGCCTGTACCAGATTCAGATAACAACAGTTTTGTAGATAGTTTACAGCCTTCCGCACCACATAATGGAGGAATTTCTTGCCAAATCATTGATTAAATCATGTTTCTTCTACTAGATTGCCCATGTCAACTAGGGTATCGCTCTCCCTATGATCGATGCTTTAGTCTGAACGTGAGAGGGTTTTATCCAGCATATTCAAAAAATTACATGGAAGAGGCTGTCTCAGGAGACACAAAATCATAGGTTGCAAGTAGATCACAGTTGGTTGAAGAGCATATCGCACCAGTGAAATGCAAAAAACTTAAATATGAATCTTCGAATCGCATGGGAATTACACCATGTGTGTGAAGAGTTTGTTGCACCAGATCTGAGAAAATTTGCTGAGAAAATGCTACACTCAGCAGATGATTGAGATCATGGACTGAAGGGTTTAAAGAAAGATTGAATTCAACTTGATCACTGCAACTGAAATGAAATCTGAGGAGGAGAATGCTTGGAAGAGATTGATTACTACACCAGATCTACACCAATATTCTTTAAAGCTTGAAAACACTGCATATTAAGTTAAACCTACAACTCTTCACAAAAATCTTGATTTGTAGAGAAAGATCATAGATAGATAGATTAAATGTTGGTACCGGTGCTGCTAAATATTGATCTAGAACCTATCAAACAAAAACTGGATATAGAACCGCTGAGCTGCTTCCTTCCTCTCTAACTACTCTACCCGGTCAACCTAAAAACCCTAGAGCCCATAAACATGAACCATTAATCGTAAGACAAAATAGCCTCATACAAATGTAGAAAAGAATGAATGTGAAGCACAGAAACTACACTTACAGGTTGTATAGATAGCATGACATCCATGGAATCCATTTTCCCAGTGGTCGTTTGGCTCCAATGGATTTTCTTTCAGTTGGATGTATTTTTTCCTCTGCTCCCGGCGGGGCTATCAAAACCGGATCCCTCACTTACTTTTGATGATGTCAAGGAATAATATTTTCTCTATTTGGTAGTTAAAATATCTAGTAACAATTTTATTTTATTTATATATACACATTTTTTGTTGTTCATAAAAGGATACTTTAACGAAATTATATTTTATTTTTAAATGGTGTTTTTTAATGATTTAATTTTGACTTAAAAATAAATAAATAAAATGTATTTATGTTTTATTTTATTTTACTAAATATGTAATAGTAACTTGTATTAAAAGTGGGAGGAAATCTTTACAATATTTAGAAAAACAAAGTTATCATTTTTATAGAATTATATTGTATATAAAATATTCATAATTTTTTTATAACTACAGTGTATGATTTGGGTGGAGTATGTATATGGGGGACATCGAAAACCATACTTTATGGTATTTTGGGAAGTTGGTATATCATCATGTATATTATGTACTATTTGATTCAGTTAATTGAATAGTAATAGTATTTTTTTTTTCGTGGGAAAAAAAATGATTGGGTTGGAGTAATCGTAAATAGGGATCTTGTCACTAGGATGGAGTGTGTTTCAATTTTTTTAGTATTGCTAAATAAATATTTTTTGTCTTATGGTATGTAAGATCACTTATTATGTATTTTTTAAGGTTATATTTATAATTGTATTTATTAAAGGTTTAGATCCGGGGTCTCTACGTTGATACAAGCTTGATGAGCTCACCACTTGCCAATAAACACATAATATCATACCTTACAAACATGAGTGAATAATTGATATTTTTGTAAAATTAACATTGCTTGTATTTGTTAGATTGGTTTAATAAAAACGTCTCTCTTTGTCATGGAACTTTAGTGAAACACAAGTGCTTATGTTATGAATAATTTGTCTCTTGATCATCAATTTGTCTATATAACCAAGCTTACATCTACTTAGTTTAAAGGATGAAAAAGAAATTATTTATTGTCCATAAAACCAAGCTTACCTTTATTTATTCTAATAGAGGAAAAATAAGTGCTTCTTATATATAGAGAGATTTTTCCTTCCATGATATTTCATGTATAACAATGTTTTTAATGAAGAATATTCATGAGAAGAAACTACAGGTTCAATTAGAAATGGATTTGCAAGCAATAAAATGCTTACTGCAATCTGTAAATACGTTCTTTCTATGTGGTTTAGTGCTCATATTGAAATGCTTATAGTATGTGGCATTCCTAGAAAAGAACTCAAACCTTATGCCATGTGCATGTGCTCCTCGCATCCACTGAACCTGAAACTGACAAAACACCCAAGCGTAGCGCTCAAAATTTCCCTGCTTAGTTCCCGCATGTGCCTATACTTACCAAACAATAGATATTATAGTATATTAATATATTAACTATACAATATATATATATATATATATATATATATATATATAAGCATATTATATATTATTTACTATATATTGGTATTTTTTTTGTAGGGAAGGGACCCAGGGGACTTTAGAACTTTATGAACTCAAGCACAAAGGAAACCATGATGAATGGATGTATATGGAGAGTTAATGAAGGTTGTAAAATCGGCAATTTTTAGCAAACATGATGCAAAATACATGAACTTACCGAAAATTTAATAGACTATCGAGAGGGTCAAACAACAATAGTTTTATATTTTACTAAATTTTAACACTGCAGATGGATTCGGAGACCCTTGTCAATTGTGCAAATTCATTGTCAAAATTGTAAAAATTAATAAATTGTGCAAATTCATTGTCAAAATTGTAAAAATTAATAAATTGTGGAAATTCATTGTCAAAATTGTAAAAATTAATAAATTGTGCAAATTCATTGTCAAAATTGTAATTTTCCATTGTAGGAGTGACACAACTCAAAATGACCAAATAAATGACCAATTGTTGTGTGGTCATTTTTAGTTTAGTTCTTATCTCGTGACCAAATTGGTCATTTATCTTGGTCATTTTTAGTTTAGTTCTTATCATGTGACCAAATTGGTCATTTATCTTGGTCATTTTTAGTTAACTCACTTAAAATTTCTCAATTTTGGTCATTTATCCCTGCAAAAAACTATGGTGACCAAATTTTTTGGTCACATGGTCACTTATCTATCATTTGGAATAGTGTATGTTGATGAGTTTGCTCTTGAATATCTCAGTGAGCTTCAGGAAGATGTTATACTTAATAAGAAGGTCAGATATTCACGAAGGAGCGACATGGAATTTATTCGTGTGGGGATTAAAGGAATCCATCCAAGCAAACTACAGTGGCTAGAGACCGGAAGAGTGAGGGAGTTGTACCCTCACATTTTTTCTGAATGATCTCATGCTTTTGGTGGCCCAAAATCTTCCCAGTGGGAAGGTTTGATCCAGGAGGATCTCAAAGTCGATCAAAATGAAAGTATTCAAAATATGTAAATAAACTTACATATGCGTAGAGCTCCTCAGTAGCTTTCTGACAATGTTCGTTTCATGTGAAACAACCTCCAGACTCAAAATTTATTGGGTTTTGAAAATTCGGGAACTGGTAAAATTGATGTTAAAATTGGCAAAAAAAAGGGGGCCAAGTGGCACACCCACATTGTGCCATGTGGCATGGAAAGGTTAGTGTTGGAGCCACGTGGAAGCACCATAGGGTGCCATGTGGACATATTTGGTGACATGGCAGGCTATTTGGACCAATCATGGTTTGCCGTGTGGCAGCCCTGTTGGCCATATAGTTGTACCGTTCATTAAAAAATTGTGGAGGCTATGGGGATCGAACCCACGACCTCTAGGACCACCAACGACTCCACAAAGCCCGCCTAGCTAGATTTCTCATGGTGTTTTCTTAACACTAAAGGGTTTTAACTTGTATTTGAATTTGAAAGAAGTTTCATTTGGAAAAAAGGGCAGGATTGAGGGCTAGGCCCTCAACCCCGTGGCCAACACCGAGGCCAAGTGTATGTTATACGGTAGAGCTAGGTCATATTCCAACTAACAAGCCAATGTATATGTCAGAACCAACAAACCAACCAACAAACCAATAAACAAACGCTAACAAGCCAACCAACAAACACCACCACAGTTCAACGTTACAACACCTCCACATTAAAATGGAGAGGCCTGCGAGTTTGACCCCGGGCCCTCTATCCCCAAATGTTACCACCTTACCACTTGGCCAAAGCCCAACCGTTGAATGATTAGTGGCGGATTTTTCTTAAAAATTAAAGGCAGAAACTGGGGTAAAAAATGGGGCACGTGGCCCTCTAATTCGCGCCCAAACGCCTATTTAAAACCACGTTTGGAGCCAAAGGAAACAACACAGAGAGCGCATTTTTTAATAGAGTTCGAGGTAATGTACGAGCACAGATTACGAGGCAAGACCAACCATTAATGAGAATGATTCTCGATGTGGGAAATCCATACAGTCCACACAATTTCAGTTAGAGTTGTCTCGATTTGTGTGCCAGAGGAGGCCTCTGGAAAGCATAGTCGACTTTATACTCATTTTACTCATAATTTCAAGAGGAATGCAGTGGTGCAGTCTGTTTCTGAGTTTGACTGACATAAATCAGAAATGTTTCCAGAACTTATGTATGTAATCTTTCAAAAACTTAATAAGATCGACCTTCTCATTGGAAGTGGCCTAAAGATGTAGCCCAAGAAGGATGAACAACATTATCATCTACTCTCTACAAATTTCTAATTTAGCATACTTGTTTATTTGCTTAAATGCATGATTTAAACATTGAAAATTCATCTTTTAAAGTATTTTTATGACAATTTACATGCACACTTCACATGCAATTTTATGGCTAAAAAGATCTTGAAAGATTTTCAGATCACAAAATTTCTTAATAGTATGGTTATTTTTAAAATTTACATCATATAGTTAATCTTTTTTATTAATATAATAAATATCGTAGACATCTGTTGCAATATAATTGATTTAAAAAATAAATTTATATAAAATTTAACGAAATAATTAAACATTAACATTATGTTACAAACAAATTTTAAATGTTTTCGATACCTTCGGAAGGATTCAATTTACAGTGACATCATATCGATGGTAATACCTTGCACCATATTTACCCCATTCTCATATAATGCATTGGGATATACAGTAAGATATAATACTGTTTCTCTTCTTATAATGTGTAATCGAATTTTGATTGTGTTTTATTTTTTATATAAATTAAAGTTTTATTTAAATCAATAAATAATTCCACAAACTACAAGTGTAACTATGAATTAATATTGTTCACCATGCTATACATATTTTATATTTAATATAACTTTTAAAATAAAATTAAAAAATAATACATCATGTATTTAAAAATTATATGGTTTAGTTATGGTATAAAGTTTAAGAATACAATATTTAAGAGTAAATAAAGTGCAATTTACATTATTTTACTTATTTATATATATGAGCAAGTAACATAATCTTATATGGTTGTGAAGTATGGGGGTGCAACATTTCTAGAGAATTTTGGAGAAATATTGAGCAAATCCAGAAACAGTTTATAACTCATAACCTATAAATTAAAAGCAACACACCTTATCCTATTCTCCTCTTAGAAGCGAGTCTTTCCCCCATGGACAACATGTCTATGACTAGGTACTTGATATACATGCACAAGATAAATAACATTAAAAATGAGAGACTTCCTAAAATTGCTTTAAATTCTTGAGTCAAAACCAATTATGCCTAGAGCGGAGTTGGTGTAAAGATACGATGGCTTAGTTAGACCATTAGGGAATTGATGAAAATGACACTTTGTAGAATATCGATAATGTCAAAACTATTATTTTTCTAAGTTTAAAGAGAAATTGTGGCGCGACGAAAATTTAGCGATTAAAAGAAAACTAAGATACTATAAGGAGGTCATTAACCCTAATTTGGAAGATCAAATTATCTCTCAATAGTAACTAACTTTCAAAGAAGAAAATGAATATAGCCAAGATTAGAATGGACTCTCATGAGCTCTATAGTGAAACAAGGCATTGGTCTATTCCCAAAAATCCGTGAGAGGAAACGGTTTGTCATATTTGTGAGTCTATGAGTGTTGAGGATGAAAATCACTTTCTCTCGAAGTGTCCTACTTACACCCACATTAGATATGAGTTTCATAGTATTTTCTACAATACAAACATTTCTAGCCTCCTGACTTGTCAAAACTATAGTGATCTTGAAAAGCTTCTTTCTAAGCTTTTTGAGCATAAGATCAAAAGTTTAAAGCAAACCAAGTAATAACCTTCTTACGGTCCGATAAACCAAAATTGGTCTCAATGAACGTTAATCATCATCATCATTATCATATATAACTCTATAAATAAAATTAATAAATTAACTCTCTATATATAATTGAATAAATAAAATTAATATATAAACCATATTTTAAATTTTAAATTTGGCGTTGAATTTTATTTTAATAGTGTTTCTAACTTTTTATAATTATTATTACTTTTGTTTATTAATTTTCAACTTACAATTATTAATATTATAATTTATAACATTATAAATTATTAATATTATAATTTCTAACATTATAAATTTGCATCTATTAATATTACTCATTTGCAATAAGAACACTGTTGTTGCTAACATTATAAATTTAGAATGATTAGTATTACTCATTTACAATAAGAACATTGTAATTAAACATAAGTTTTAAAGAATATTATTTCTAACGTATGTCTAACCAACTATATAATGTTAATTATAACATCAATATATATAATGTTAATTATATTTTATAAAATCATTAATCATAATCAACCAAAATCAATAATGGTCAACCATGATTAATCACAGATAATCATGGTTTACCATAGTTAACCATGATCAAATATGGTCAACAATGATTAACCATCGTTAACCATGCTCAACTATAGTCAACGAAGTTCAGCCAGGGTCAACCAAACTCAACCATGGTCAACCTTAGTCAACCATGGTTTATCAAAGTCTACCATGGTCGACCATGGTCAAGCATTGTTAACCATAGTCAATAATTCCTTCTCAACTATACCTTGATTTAACCATTTCTAACATTTAGTCAACCATGGTCAACCATAGTCAACCATGGCTTCCCAACTATACCCCAGAGTCAACCAAAGTCATATGTAGTTAACCATGATCAAACATGGTCAACCATGGCTTCCCCGATATACCCCCATTCAATCATAATCAACCACAATCACGCATGGTCAACTAAAGTCAACCATGGTCAACCTAAACCTACCATAGTCAAACACGATCAACCATGGTTGACCAAAGTCAACCATAGTCAACCATGGCCTACCATAGTCAATCATGACCTACCAAATTCAACCATGGTTGACCATGGTCTACCATGGCCAACAATAATCAACTATAGTCAACCATAGTCACCCATTGTTAACCAAAGACACTCACGGGTCCAACAAAAGTCAACCTTGGTAAACTAAATTCAACTATAGTCAAGCATGGCTTCCTCACTATACGTCCAGGCAACCATTAGTCAACCATAGTCAACCATGACGAACCATGGACAACCAAAGTCAACCATAGTTTACCATAGCTAACCATTATCAACCATGGTCATCCATAGTTAACCACGACTTCCCCGATATACCCCCAGTCAACCATTAGTTAGCCATAGTCAACCATATTTAACTATGTT
Source organism: Larix kaempferi (assembly GCA_027924585.1). Lineage (NCBI taxonomy): Eukaryota > Viridiplantae > Streptophyta > Pinopsida > Pinales > Pinaceae > Larix > Larix kaempferi. The sequence goes on from BSBM01000376.1 coordinate 6,606,193, forward strand.
TAACCAAATTCATCCATGGTCAACCATGGTGGACCAAAAACAACCATGGTAAACCAAAGTCAACCAAGCTCAATCAAATTCAAAGGCTTTCAGTCAACCATATTCGACCATAGTTGACCATGGTGAACCATAGTCAACCATAGTCAACCAAAGTCAACCATGATGAACCATAGACAACCATGAAAAACCATGGGTATCCATCCTCAACCACTATCAACGATGGTCAACCATGAACTACCATGGTCATGCATGAACAACCGTAGTCAACCATGGTTAAATTTAGCCAACCATGATCAATCATGGTCAACAATAGCCAACAACCATGGTTGATCATGTCAACCATGCTCAACTATGGTCATGATCAACCATAGTCAACCATGGTTAACAAAAAATGTAATATTTTGTTTTCAAGGTCTAGAATGTCATGAAGGTCTTCAAGGCCTTTTTCGGGTATACTTTCAAGTTTGTTTTGTTCGGACTCTAATCATAAAAAAATCTTAGAGTCACATATATTAGTTCTAGAAATTTCATAATCTAGGTGCTGTTGGTGTATTTGAGGGTGCTTAATCAATTTATGCATTCAAAAAGACAATTTGAATGCTTCCAAATTTGGATTTTACAAAAAAAAATTACGTGACTAAAAAGTCCAAAAGATAGAATAAATAGACTACTCCATAAATTGATATTGTAAACATTAATATTAAATAATATAACTGTGCCATTATAAAAATGTTTATTAATGATAACATTATTAATATTAACATTAAGAAACATTATTTTTATTAATATATAGAAAAAGTAAGAATATTAGTGCTTCCTAACATCAATGTTAAGTTTAATATTAATGTTATAAGTCACATTAATATTAAGATCATTAATCTTAATAATAATTATATAGTTCTTTTAATGTAAACTTATATAATTAATTTCTAACTTTTATAAAATATTAAATCATTCAATCATAAACTTTTTACAAAGATTAATATTTAAAATATTTATTATATTAACATAATCATATTGTTTATTGTGCCGAGAGGCGCTCTATGAGGGAGATCTTGTAACATGTGTCGAGTGTTTGTCGAGTTTGTCGAGTAACAAAATAATACAAAGTAAACAAAAAAGAATAATACAAAGTAAAAAGTAATAAATATTATGTTAGCCATAAACAAAAAAGAATAATACAAAGTAAAAAGCAAATATGAGACTTAAACTAGAGAATTTACTTTTTACTTCTAATACAAAGTAAAAAGTAAATATGAGACTTTAGAGTGTTCGTCTTTGTCTAGTAACAAAATAATACAAAGTAAACAAAAAAAAATAATACAAAGTAAAAAGTAATAAATATTATGTGGCCATAAACAAAAAAGAATAATACAAAGTAAAAAGTAAATATGAGACTTTAGAGTGTTCGTCTTTGTCTAGTAACAAAATAATACAAAGTAAACAAAAAATAATAATACAAAGTAAAAAGTAATAAATATTATGTGGCCATAAACAAAAAAGAATAATACAAAGTAAAAAGTAAATATGAGACTTAAATTAGAGACTTTAGAGCTTAGGATTAGGTGGCTCAGGCATTGCACTCAAGGAGCTATTCAAGGAGAGATTTGCACCTTGGGAGATTTGATCCCTCTTGGCGCTTGATAGAGTCTAGGATTTGGATCTCGACTTGTTTTAGACATATTTTTATATCAATAAAATAATCATTATTTATTTATATATAACACGGATTTGAACTTGTTTATTAGTTGTTAGTAAGATTACTTGATTATATATTTATTTAGCAATTAATATATAAATAATGTCATTCATTTTATATTTATATTTATATTTATTTATTTTTTTAATTATTATGATGAGACTGAGTAGTGATCGGATAAACACAAATTTAAAAAATTGAAATGGATGGTTTATCCGGGAGAATATTTCCGTGTGCAATGTAGAAAACAAATGGAGTCCTATTAGGAAAGTTTGAAAGATTCTCATGTTCAATTATAAACAAAAATCCGTAACATTTGCTATCGATAGTCAGGTCGCCCTTCTGAATTTTCACTTGATAATTTGTACGATTATGCGGACTCGGTGTATTATTTTAAATTCACAGATTGAAAGTTAAACCTTTTGACTATTTGTTTTTTTTGGGGTCAAAATTTGGTTTGAGTTATTAAAATTGTAAATATATGTTATTAAAATTATTTAATTATAATTAGAAAATTTTAGAAGATGGGGAATCTATTTTTATAATTAAATATATAAGTATACAATTTAAATAATCAAAACTTACAATTTCAATTAAAATTCCTGCTTAATATACACCGACGTAAATATGTTGAAAAAACAAAAACTTAAAACTATTAACCAAAATAGAATTGTTGCAATCCAAAACTTAAAATGATTAACCAAAATATAACTTGGGATCGTCTTCAAAGAAAAAACCAGGAGGGTCTGGAAGGTGTGCCTTGTGGGTTGAAGCTGAAGAAGGATAGTTTGAAGAAATGTTCTCTAAATTCTGATTACAGAGATTACAAGAGAGCTCAATTTTTGAAGACATATACAAAGTTACTTTATATTGTGCAAATTCTGATTACAAAGATTACAAGAGAGCTCAATTTTTGAAGACATATACAAAGTTACTTTATATTGTGCAAAAAATGATGCAGCAATTTTAAAATGCTTTCCTCAGATAGAGTTAAAAATTAAACTCAGACATGGGGAGTAGAAGCAGTTAATCAGGATTTACCTCGGTCTTACTTCAATGGGCAGCCCAATTGAATCCTAACACAGCTGGAGAGTTGATTTTTGTGGATAAAAAGACAAAAGTGTGTTTCAAAGCAGGACTGGGAGAAGGCACTAATAACTCTGTTTAGTGATGTGCTTTAAAAATCCTCTTAGAATTAACTATACAATCTGGAATCGGAATCAAATCAATGGAAGTATTTGGGGATGCTAAAATGGTGATTGAATGAGTAAAATAAATCAAGTAATGGTACAACATTTTCTTAAATCCGGTCCTAGAAGAAGATTAAAATCTTCCATGAAAGAAATATACTTCCACTACTTTCATATTTAGAGAAAAAAAATATCAAAGCTGATTCTCTATCAAAAACAGGTTTGTAACTAAGAAGTAGAGAAGTGCTAATACATCAAAAGCATGAAGGCAAAGTTTCTAATGTGCATCTCCCTTTTCTTTTGGATACACAAGAAGTAGAGAAGTGCTAATACATCAAAAGCATGAAGGCAAAGTTTCTAATGTGCATCTCCCTTTTATTTGGGATACACAATGATAGACAGTCCCTCTCAGTTTTTTGGGATACACACTGATAGACAGTCCCTCTCAGTTTTTTGGACAAGTCCTAGATAATGCTAATATCTAAATGAATCGTCTGATCATATTTTTGATTTTGGTCTCTTTCCTCTGGGATACACATTGATAGATAAACAGTGTTTTTCAATTTTTTTTGGAAAAGTCTTGGATAATGTTAATATGTAAATGAATCCTCTGATATTTTTTATTTTGGTCTCTGAGAATTTTGAAGGTTTTTTATGAATTAAGATATCAGTATATTGAAGATGAAGCAAGTTTTTTGCAGAACTCTGTTTTCTTTTTTTTTTCTCTTTTGAGAAAGCAAGCCATCGTGAAAAATGCAATTTCTATTTGCTATAAATAAAATTATAATTTTTTTTTCATTCAAAAACAAAAGGAGTTAAATGGTTGAATTAAATATACAATTATACAATTTGATTAATCAAAGTTGCAACTCAAAAATCTGAAAAGTCTAAAACCTAGAACGATTAACCAATGTGAAATTGTTACAAGACAGGCGAATGGAGAGAGTGCAATTTAATATAATGAAGTCCAAAATTCGGGATTGCGTGAGCTCTATACAAGTCGAAGGAACGAATGGGTCTAATACGCCAGTCGTCCCATGCTGAATATGTTTGGGAAGGAACTTGACCAAGCCCACCATTATAATTTATTATATATAGTTATGATCCCACCATTTAACCTCGTGGTTCGTTTCGCCAGTACCAGGCGCACCAAATTTTGGCAGAAAATAGGCAGACGAAGAATTAAGGGCTTAGTGTTTCTGATAACAAAAAGCCATGGAGAGAGCGACAAGAGAGAAGCTCCATTTACTCGATTCTTTCGGCATCGTGAGAGAGGCCTTCAATATTCTCCTCGGCTTGGCGCGCAGCAAATTACTGTGGGGTATCACCTTCACCCTGCTTCTTCCCCTTTCTTTTCTAACTCTGGGTCTCAGCTTCATCTCCGGCAGTCTCTTCATTAAAATCAATGACAGGGAAACGTATTATAAGATGGAGCCCAACATGAGCCTCTCCCGCAGCAAGACTTTCCATGAATTCACCTCGGAATGGAGGGTCTTTCTGGTGTTTGTAGCGGTATACGGAGCCTTCGTTTTAATCTTGCGGATGCTATCGACAGCGGCGGTGGCGTACACGGTGGCTTTCAACTACACTGCCAACACCCAGAAATTGAAATTGTCATACGCGAGGGTTATGACTCTCCACATTCCCAGAGTCTGGAAACGCCTTACGATAACTTCCTTCTTGATTTTCTTAATCTCCTTGGCGGCCGCTCTATTGGCCATCGTTCTCCTTCTCATCATCTTTTTCTCCGCCATCATGAGAGTACAGGGGGAACAGAAATTGAATTGGGGGGCTTTTCTTTTCGGTCTAATTCTTGTCATCGTTTTCGTCTGCCTGGAACTATATATAGGCACGGTGTGGAACCTCGCCAGCGTTGTCACCGTGTTGGAGGACAAATATTACGGCATTAACGCCTTGCAGAAGAGCAACGATCTGATCAGAGGAAAGCGGAGCACTGTCTTGCCGCTCGTTATGGTTTACTTCATATTCAGCCAACTCATTCTCAGAGGTTTTTGGTACACAGTCGTTGAGGGGCGTGGCCATGGCGTCGGGACAACGGCCAGAGCGTTCTATGGAACACTGCTGGTTGGGTTGCTCTGTTTTGTTAACATGATGGGGTTGTTGGCACAGAGCGTGTTTTACTTTGTGTGCAAATATTACCACCATGAGAGTATATATGATCATTCCTCTTTGCAAATTTTAAACGGCGGCTACTACGGCCCCTTGGAAACCAGTAGTAATCGGCTACTGCTGGAGCAACAATATGTAGATGTATAAACTCAAAATGCCAAAATATTATTATATTTTTTTGGAATGCTCTCGCATGGAAGAGATTGTGCAAAACCATTAGTCGAGAAATTAAAATTAGTAAATGTAAGAAATACCTGTATGGCATGAAATTCTTAGATTATAAAAGCATTTTAATTAGTTACGTACATAAATGAAATTCATAGATTATAAAACCATTTTAATTAGTTACGTAGATAAGGCGTACTTATAGGTTACTTCAATTCTGTCATGTGTCTATTTAATTTTTATTTTTTTTAATGTTTTTTATAAAAATGGAAAAAATATTTTTTTATATATAACTTTTATTATTATTTTATTTAAAATAAAAATAAAAAAGAACAGAGAACTGCTAATCCTATTAGCGTTAACAAGCCGGGAATCACTGCTAGTAAATATCAAGATTAAATTTAATCAAGCTAACAAATACATGTATGTCATGAATTTGACACGTTATAAATTATATTATTTAGAACATTGACCTTTTCGTGCAAAACCTTTTCAAGACCAGAAAAAAGAAATTAAAAGATTCTAAATAACACATGTATAACGTGGATTTCATAAACTATACTTGTTATTGATTATAATATCAAGTCCATCATTTATAATGGCAGCAAGAACAAAAGTTTGGCATTCGAACTGCATAGATTGCAAGTGATGTTCAAATATGTGTGAAGTGCATAGATTACAAATGATATTAGTTTTTCAATATTTATAAAAGTTGTTAAAGATTATACATTCGATATGAGAATATTTTTATTTAAAAATTATTATAAATTTGTTTGAAGATATTTTATTATAATGAAATTATTATCTTAAGGCAGGGATATACTTTTTATTCACAAGTCAAACATTGTTTATTTGTATTAGTTTTAATTTGAGAGATAAAATTTTATTATCTTTTAAATTTTTTTGAATATTTTTAATATTAAACATAATATTATGAAAAATAAAAATAATTTAATAATTTTTAAAATATGAAATTTTGATTGGATAAGGACAGCTTCGATGGGACATAGATCCCTCACGAGCATTTTTTATTTTTATAATTTAAAAATAAATATAATTAATTTAAAAAAAAAAAACCAAAAAATTACATGTCTCCTGTCCGGTTTCCTGTCATGTACTGTCCTGTCCGGTCCCCATGTGATCCGGTCGTGTCCTAGAAGAGGCGGCTTCTTGAAACTAAATCTGCGTCTAACTCCCTAAATTCGTGCTTGGAAGTTGCTGCTGCTACAAAGAAATATAAAGATGGATCCTGGGACTATGTAGAAGTAGGTTCACATACAGTTCACTACAATTGTGTGGCAACTACAACTGGAAGTTTTGATGGCATGCACATCAAGAGTGACTCCACATTAAGTGAGAACCTACAAAACAATGTATTAAAAACAAGTGATTTTAGCATAATTTCCATTCATTTCATGGCATTGACATGGATTTGAAGGATACCTATTTAGAGCTCGTGGATTTAAAGTCATGGATGGGTAAACCTAGAGACTGGGAGCCAAAGGTAACGATATCTTCACATGCTATAGCAGTAAGCACAAATTTACAGGATAACGAAGGTGTGTTTCAATTATGCCACTACACTTTAAACCTCCTTACATAGAGTTCAATAACATTTGACACTTTACATGGCAAGGTTAAACTGAACTGTTACAGGTCTGCATGTGAGGTACCATGTACTGAAATCTAGAGAGAAAGGGCCTGTGGTTGCTATTTGTGTTTCCCAATAGCTCATCTAACCTTTCTGTATGCTTGTGGCATAAAAGTAAAGCATATGAGAATCCAACTGTCAGGATTGAATGCCCTTAATTTGAACAAAGCTACTATTTGCGAGCAAACTCAAACTGGAAAGAGCGCAAAGTCGTGTACACAGGATAGGAGAAATTGTTTTGCTCTTGTAGTTCTATTCCCGTGTTCTCTTTCCACTAATTCATATCAATTTATGAGCATTTCATGTCACGCGATCACAGATTCTTCGACATACCTATAAAAAGGATTAATTGCATCGGCTTAGAAAGAATATACAAGAAAATAATGATTAGAACATATCCGGAAATAAATGGGGTTTCCTGTTTGTGACACATTGATCCTATCCTATTTGTGTATCGGTTAGAAAAAAGGCATACATCACTATTTTTAGAAAAGGTCAAAGTAGTTTGGAATCAAGTCGGAAAAATGTAGAGGTTTTCAATAATTGGACAAAAAGTTAGACTCTTTATAGGTTTGAACTTTCAATTCATAATGCTTTTGTTTCTTCTATTGATCTGCAGGACTATGCGTGCACTGAGGATGAAGACGAGGATACATTTCAGAAATTTAAAGCAAGAGAGCGTAAGAAACCTCCATTGCAAAGTCATATGTTGGACTATACTGATACTCAGTTGACTGATACCATAGGAAACCAACATCTTCTGATGGTTAACTGGATTATGGAGGAAAGAATTTTGCACAGTTTTAATTGAATTGGAATTTTGAAAAAGTCACTAGATGTTTCAATAATTAATTCATAACTTCTGTTGTTGTGGCATAGTACACACCCTCGTATCAGCTTCAATGGGAAACACTCTTCTTAAGCACGAATTTACTGGATAGATTCTTGTCTAAAGGGACTTTTACAAACGATACTCATTTAGAGGTCCTGTGTATCGCCTACATGACACTTGCAATCAGAATTGAAGAGAATCAACATACGAATTGGTATAAATTTCAAAAGATTATTTATTTCAAGTTATATTTGCGGTATTAAAATGAATTTAGATCATTACAATATTAAAATGATTTTAAAATTTGTAATTGCGTCAAACTTCTTATAAAATGAAACATATATTAATTCGAGCATTTCATTTCCAGTATCATGCAGGAAACATTTACAATCGCAAATAACGTGATATGCCCATAGGGGCTTGTGATATGCCCGTAGGAGCTTGTGTAAAGCCCACAGGAGATAAAGTAAGAGCCCGCAGGGGCGTAAGGATGCCCGCAGGGGCTTAGGGCATGCCCGCAGGAGTTAAGGGTAAGCCCAAAAGGGCTTCGAAGGTGCCCGTAGGGATTGTAAATGCCTGTAAGGGCTTAGGTTAATCCCACAGGCATCGGTTTGAGGAAGCCCTCGATCAGAGGAAGCCTGCTTCATGTAGATGGAACATGAGCCCGGGAGAGGAAGCTCACGGGAGTTTGAGGAAGCCCGCTAGATTTTAAACCTTAATAGAATTTATTATTGGTTTCCTATTCCCTAAGACCAAGTAGTTGTCATTATTTTATAGTAGAGTAGGTTAGTTTAGGTTCATATCTAACTAACTTTGGGAGAAAAATAAACCTTCAGTCACATTTTGAGTGCACTGTAACAACCCCAAAAATTCACTAAAAATTTAAAATTTTTCTAGTAGCATTAACTGCTTGTGTTTATCTTGCGGGAATATCTAAATGTTAATTCAAACATACTAAACACTAAGCAAATCATCTTAACGATGATAACTTTCATAATCTGTCGTTAAAGAGTAAAATTTTAGATTACTCATGTATCCTAAAAACAAAGTTGTAATAGTTGTTTAACTAGGAGCTTGAATGTTGAAATCTCGTTTATCGTCAACATTCATTCAAAATGTTAAAATATTTCAAATACTTACATTATGAGCTTTATTGTTTGTACGCATCGTCATTTTTGTTATAAGTTATGCAATTGGATGATAGCGACTAAGAAATCGTTTAATTGTAATGAAGGGGACCTTAAAGAGCCCACGGGGGCTTCACTAAAAGGCAATATAATATCATGTTCATTCATATTGTGGTATTAAATATTCATGAAAACCTAAAAATTATATTGCTTATATATTAAGGGGCAAAGGGTTTTTTTATTTAATGTAACAATACAAAAATACTTTGGGGTCTTTTTTAAATCGGCGGGCTGACAAATATTTGCCAAATAGAGATGGCGGGATCATGTCCGGATGAGAAATCGGGTTGAGGCAAGGCTCGGGCTTACCAGTACGCAGGGAAATCGCATCTTGAGGCATGCTTGAGGAGAGGGGTTTCATGGTGAAGTGGGTTTCCATTCGATCATAGTCGAGAGACAGTGGTCATTGACAGTCACTTGTGACCAATAGAACTCAGCCAGTTGTTACCAATAGCCTTGGGAGGCTCTAAGCCTCCAGGGCTTGTTATAGGCCCTCGATAGGCCTTGGGGGCTTGAATACCCAACCACTCATGCCTATTACAGGCCTTGGGAGGTTTAGTCAGCCTCCTAGATCTTGTTACAGGCCCTGGGGGCTTGGATACCTAGCCCACAATAGGCTTATTCAACGATTGGGGAGCTGCAACGTGTAATCTAAATCTTGTACTATGTGCATTGGCTCTAGTGACATAAAAGAAGTGATATCCTATCTCTTCATTAGATCATTATATGTTGCAAATCATAATGATATGTGGTTGAGTAATTGCATCGTGGGTAAAGTAATGTGCATCCACAATATACATCGAAAGAAGCAAGGTGCATTGTAGAATGCATGTGGGGTCATAAGAGGGGTATCATATCAATATACTAGGTACAAATATAAAGTGGTATAAAAAATGTTAATGAAAAAATTGATACATACAATATTTAGTGAAAATAGGGGTTTTTTTAAATTGGGAAGGCATATTGGGAGGGGGTAAAAAAAACGATTTTGGAAGGTATTTTCCAATATATAGTGAAATTAGGGGTATTGTTTCATATGCCATGAACGAACATGCTATGATAGCGGTTTATTGAGTGAATCCCCTTTGGAAGAGCCCCAAGTCTTACTTAGCTTTCGCTAGCTAACGCTCTAAATGTTACTTGCAGAAATACAGGTAAGGCGGAGAAATTCTAAATGAAGGATTCTTAAAGGTTTCAATTCACCTTACAATCCTATAATGACTTTTTCAAATCATAGATATGTTTGTATAGGGAATTATTTGTACTGCTAGATAGCTCAGGTATCTCATCATGATTATTTGATTACTTTCCTTTTATGGTAATCTTACCAATTTACTATGGAGAAAAATAATGCATTACCTAGATTATTGCTATATTACCTATGTCAAACAATATGTTACAGAATTTATATGTATATGTCAAGTTTAAAGTGCAATTACATATTCTACATGTGTAGATTATCTTCTATATGCATATACTTTAGACGAGAAATGATATGTATTTATTTATCTACAATATTATAAAGATGAAACTACTTTTCATAACCATACGCATATAACTTATCACTTTATGTTTTAATAGGAAGGTGGCAAGAATTATTATAAAGTGATGTTATGTGATCTTACCAAAAGCTTTCAACTATACCGTTGCCTGATGTGATAACTTGGTAGTGGACAAGTGCTGGCATACACTACGAGCTGGTAGTGAAGGCATTTAATGGTACCATGAATACTATCCTAATGGGTTGTTTAGTGACTACTCTCGTGGCCCGATCTCACGTGAAGGTCTCGGGTTAAGTGTTAAACTTTCACGATGTTGTATGTGACTTGTCGAGCTGTGCAAGGGTGGTAAGGTGAAATCCTAACTGGATCTCTGTGCTGGCAGGTGAAATCGACATTGGTACAGTGGTAAATAAATGTAATTTAATGTAGTGGTTGAATGTAATGATCTGTGCCTTTGTGGCTAGATCCTCAACGTTGATCCTAAAGCTTGTTGTTTACCTCGGGTTTGATGATAACCCTAACCTTCCTATACTATTGGCGACCCAAGACTATAGCATTCATTTTCCTGGTGAGTGGAGAGGGAGGCCGACAGGTATCCCTGGTCTGTAGGTTTTTGTTAACCTTACTTGTTTTTGGCCTTCTTCATTTTCGATGGCGCGACTAAACTCCTGCAACTGGCCATGAGAGTGCTATGATAGGTAGGATGCCGAGATGAACCAGTGGGATCCCTTCTGAGATTTGATACCGCAACCTATAATTTGGTAGGGTTACAAGGGTTTGATGGTAAAGCTACGTAGTCGGTTCAACAAAAGAGCTTCTAGAAAAAGTCAGGTAAAGTTTTGCACTCAAAGTGTGTATTAGTATTTAACTAATATCAATGTTTATTTATGATCAACATTCATATTCCAGGTTTAACCCCGTGTGAACTGTGTTGTATGACAGTTTTCAATTCTGGGCAAAGCAATGGTGCTGAATCACGAGTTCATGGCTACTAGATGTCATGATAAGCCTCGGTGACATTCTTCGGGAGTTTCCTTGATATTTCAAGAGTCTGGGCACCAAACAATTCGTGATTTTAACCAAGAGTTGATTTAAAAAAATCAAGATATTGTCCTCGCCGGGATTTGAAGTGTTTTCAGACTTGGTTGTATTTAAGCCTTAAGGAGTTTTGTTATTTAAGGTCTTTGACCTTCGAGCCTTGTCTCTCATCGGCTTCACGATGATAATGTTTTGGTTACTGCCCGTTTTGTGTTTTAGGATTTCAATAAAAGAGTAAATTCGAAAAGTGAAGTTTAGCTTTTTGCCGAGAATGTTTTCATCTATCGTTATGTTGTCGTTTTATGGGAATCCTATAGAATAGTTTTGTAAGGGATAATAAAAGTTCGACAGTTGCAAGATAACATTCGACGTCATCCAAATTTTATTTTGAAAGTATGTTTGTTTTTCTTCAGTATTTAGGGCTGAGCCTATTTCTACGTTCTCAGAAGTTGTAATATCTTTAGGTTATGATTTCTAACTAAGCCGTAAGGCTAGGTTGTGAGCCTAAAGGACTCTATGGTGCTTTTAATGTGTTAATGCTAAGGGTTTCGATCCTTATTTGTTTTGTTTATTTATAAAGCGAAAGGATAATGAGATATTAGCCTTAGGGTTTTGCACCTTGGCAAGCAATTAGATATCAAGATTTAGTATTCGGAAAAAGTAAAGTATATTGGAGAATAATATGTGAAATGATTTACGAAAGCCAAAATACTATTTCTGTGATGTAGTAATGGTTATTAGGGTTTGTATTAAAAGGGTTTCACCACTGATTTTTTTTTATATATTAAAAGTATTGTAATGTTAGATACTTATCGTAACCCAAGGCTTTTCTATGATGTAAAGAATAATGCGAATACTTTATAATTATATTTTGCAGTAAGTTTGATAGTCCTAGAGAATTATAATTATGAACAATTTTGAAAGTCTGTAGCTGCTATAGAATTCGATACTGAAGGCAGAAAAACTAAGAATTATTAGATGATTCTTTATATAGGAATAACATTGTAAGTCTTATTTGTTCCTGAAATGAAAAAGGGTTATTCTATAACAGAACTTAGGGTTTTTATGCAGAAAAAACAAGGGACTGTTTAATTTCTTCTATTTCTATTACTTTAGATGTATAGCTATCCTAGTGTCTGCATAACAATTATCATGTTTTTCTATGACTGAGAATGTAAGATATATTAAATTGCAAATTATAACATATAAGGAAATTTTAAGGGAAACATAATAGAGTTAGTTTATTCATTCAATCTACTCACTACATAACATTTATCTATTTTGATCTCCCTTCCTTGTACTAGAGTATGGTACAAAAACAGTACCTGGAAAAATACAAGGAAGGAATTTATTCTATCAATTCATATACTTATTCAACAGTCTACGTAATCATAAACAAATCAAAAAATCAAACATTTACTTCTGCATGATCGATATTTAACTAATGAATACTAGCTCAACAACTATAGAAATAAATTATAACTACTTAGGAAATGAAATAGCAAGTAGAACCTGCAACTGTAGATAGGGTGGACAAACACCCAAAGAGGCCTGTTCCTCCCAACCTTCTCTAGAATGATTAACCTAAAAATCTGAAAAATATAAAACCTAGAACGATTAACCAATGTGAAATTGTTATAGACAGAGGTGAATGGAGAGAGCGCAATTTAATATAATGAAGTCCAAAATTTGGGATTGCGTGAGCTCTATACAAGTTGAAGGAACGAATGGGTCTAATACACCAGTTGTCCCATGCTGAATACATTTGGGAAGGAACTTGGCCAATCCCACCCTGTTATGCATAATTTTTTACTATATATAATTATGATCCCACCATTAAACCTCGTGGTTCGTTTCGCTAGTACCGGGCGCACCAAATTTTGGCAGAAAATAGGCAGAAGAAGAAGTAAGGGCTTAGTGTTTCTGATAACTGCAAAAGCCATGGAGAGAGCGACAAGAGAGAAGCTCCATTTACTCGATTCTTTTGGCATCGTGAGAGAGGCCTTCAACATTTTCCTCCACTTGGCGTGCAGCAAATTACTGTGGGGTATCACCCTCATCCTGCTTCTTCCCCTTTGTTTTGTAACTCTGAGTCTCAACTTCATATCCAGCAGTCTCTTCATTAAAATCAGTGACAGGGAAACGTATTATAAGATGGATCCCAACAGCCTCTCGCGCAGCAAGACTTTCCAAGAAGTCCCCTCGGAATGGAGGGATTTTCTGGTGTTTGTGGCGATATACGGAGCCTTCGTTTTAATCTTGCGGATGTTATCGACAGCGGCGGTAGCATACACGGTGGCTTTCAACTACACTTCCAACTGAAGGTTGGAGGCAGAAAATAAACAAAGATAATGCAGAATGAGCTAGGGCTCTTCAATATTTATTCATAAACCAAGATCAATTGATGTAATACAAACAATAATGTAATGTGTATTTAAACACTTATGGAAAACCGTAAAAGCTCTAACCTATCTTTTGCATGCATGCAAAGCATGCTGTTGCATTTATTAACTAAACTTCTAAATAGTAACTCAAGTAAAGGCTAAAGCTAACTGAAGTAATTACTATTTCTAACACTCCCTCTTAAGTACTACTGCTGACTACTGCAGCTTTTACAATGCCTAAAATATTTCTATGAATTTCAAAAATATCTTTTGTCAATGGCTTTGTGAATATCTCAGCCAATTGGTCAATCGATTTACAATGCTCAACACGAACTTCACCATTGTTCACAAGTTCTTTTATGAAGTGATATCTGGTATGTGCTTGCTTTTCTGATGAAAAACATGGTTCTTGGATAGAGCGATTGTTGAATTGTTGTCACAATAAATTGTGGTTGGTCCTTCTTGTTTTTGTTGAAGACCTTCTAAAACTATGCATAACCATACTGCTTGACATGCTACTGATGTCGCTACTACATACTCTGCTTCTGCTGATTAAAGTGTCACAATGGGTTGCTTCTTGGATTCCCATGAAATCACCCTTGATCCAAGATGAAAAACATGACCGGAAGTGCTCTTCCTGTCATCCAAACTTCCTGGAAAATCACTATCAGTGAAACCTGTCAAAACATCATACTCAGTGCTTGAGTATAAAATTCCATAGCTTGAAGTCCTTGCAACATATCGTAAGATCCTTTTTCCAACTTGACAATGTGAGTCTTTGGGAGACTCCATGAACCTCTAAATCAAGCTGACAGCAAACATAATATCAGGTCTCGGAGCTGTGAGATACATGAGACTTCCTACAAGTCTCTTAAACAATGTTGGATCTACATTGGGACTGCCATCTCCTTTGCTCAACTTAGTAGCTTCTTGGTATGTCGAGGAGGAGAACTCCTGGTTAAGAAATAACACGTGAGTGTTGAACGAAAAGATAATTTTGACAAAAGTTAACTCGCTGCCACACTTAGGTTGTAGGATTTGGCTCGGGAGAGATTAGAGCGTGTCAGTGACATCTCTAGATCTAAGGTTGGGAGGAGCGTGGCTGCGTCTACCTTATTCGGCAGAATAGAAATTCTGAACATGTTCTAAGGATTGATTGTGATTGTTAAAAATGTGTTTATGATCTATGTTTTAAATTTATATAAGATGTTCAATGCGAATGGAGTTGTGAATTTATAAGTAGTCTTTTGAACATTCAGATTTAAAATATGGACGAGGGTTTATGAACCGTTTCCATAAGAAAATATTTTTTGAATATTTTAGGATATTCATTACTTTGAGTTAAGTTCTGTTAAAGAATGGTAACTGGATCATTATAACTGATCCATTTGTTATTTTAACCTTGGAGATTAGAATACTTAGAATAAGCCTCCCAATAATAATTTTTAATCCGAGAAGGTTAGATTTTTTCTGTTATCAATTCTTTCAACCTGCTCAGGATAAATCAACGGGTTAGTGATTCTTTATGCATATTTCAATGAAATAGCCGCAGGATCCTTAAAGAAAAAATAAACTGAAAGACTGTTGTGGATAAAAGATTCAGTCAATTAAAATATCCTTCCTGTAAAATATTGTTGCTTTCCTGCTTAAAGAATAATACTGAACCCAATTTTTTATCAAGAAGAGGACAGCGGGAACTCCTGTTTCTCCCAACAAACCTTTTAAGAAATGTCATGAGAATCTATTTGAAGGATCTTTCGAGTCCCATTATGTTATTTGTGTTCAAATATTATATACTGTTTTTTTTCTTCTATGTTTATCTGGAATAACCTAGATTTAAGGTTTAAAGGGATACTGTACTGACGACGGTCTATTTTTGACGAAGAACATAACCCTAGAGGAAACACATTTAATAAAATAACTGACATATCTTTCCATTCATGAATTTCCATGTTTTGACCTATTTTTGATTTCACCTCCATGCTTATTGTTGCAGATTAAAAGATAAGAGAATTAGGGAAATCAAATCCTGTAAGATCGAGTATTCACTCGTTTTTATACGTTATAATTTTTATGTATCAATGAAAACTTTCTTACAATGGATAAGTAAATGGGGTTGAAATCAATGGAAAATAGTCAATGAAAGAGACCTTATTAATATTCCTATAAGCGAAATCTAACTTCAAAGAGTATATTGTTGTTATAAAAATTGTTGTGCTGCCAAACAGATAAACAAAAAGGTATATTAGTAGAGTTAAGTAGGGAATCTAAACGTATGAAACATTTGAAAGGAATAATGCATATACAATACAAGTTTGAACTTAATTACCTATAATTTATAAGTAAATACATATTCGAATACCAGTATTCTAAAAGGTATATGCTTTAGTATAAACTTGAAGCCCAGATCTTTCCTTATACTCTCCAATACAAATAAAAGCTAGATTGGCAATTTTTCATGCATCAATTTTATAAAGAGAGCAAATTTAGTTCCTAACTATATATATACGTATATGATCTAAAAAAATATAAGTGAAGCTTTGACTTGTGGCATATCTATTTCAACACAAGGAGGATAAGATGAAAGCTAGAACACAAAATGTCAGTTACCTTAGAGAATTTAATTACCGAGCTCACAACTTAGCAAGGACCGTTTAAACCCAAAATAAAACATATTACAAACGAAGTGTTTAATATAAAAATTTTACAGTTGAGAAATTGGATAAATTACATTCTTCATTCCAAAACATCATAGGTTCTCTGCTACAACCCGTATAGCCCAGGAGGGATTGAATTACATTTCCAAAAAGAAAGGGTAGATTATTCAGGGTATAACCCTGTGGAGTATACAAACTTCACCGTACATGTGCATACCCTTTACCTACGTCCAGCATAGTAGTCGTAAATTTACCCATCATTTATTAAAAAATGTTGTATGGTTAAGACCCTTTCCTGCCTTAAGAAAACCCTGAAAGTAAATCGTGGCCATACTGGAAGTTTTAAGTTGAAGTCCTCAAAACCCCCTCAGGAATGGAATTTTGACCCAGGGAGGTTTCCAAAAGTCACAAGGAATATCACTTACCATCTATTTTTGTAGAGCAGTTCTTTGGATGATGGTCGGTCCTCATAGCATACCGGTCAAGGAAGAGAACAGAGATTGTAAGTGTGTTAAAACAAAGTCTGTACATTGTAAACGATCTACCTAGGTGAGAATTAAAAAGAAAAGAAAAAAACCCCGAGCATACCTGGAAATTAAAACTGTAGAATTGTTATCTGACCTAGCGAATAGATATAGGAGGATATCCTTTCTCCCTACATCCCAGGGAGGACTGCCTACGAGAAGACCATGGATTCTCCAGTCAGATTTAGTCCATCTGGCTTGTTACAGAGCTTAGGAGCCGAAAATTGAAAGTAACAAAGGATGAAGACCCTGTAGGTCTATCTGGTTGAACAAAGAAGTATCGAACCCCTTAGACAAGACTATTGATGCCAGCTAAGTCTCGTTAATTAACCCATCTACCAACTCCTATCAAGAAATGATTTATTTTTGAACCATTGTAGTGTTTAATGTGGAATGTTCGAATATATCAGGGTACTAAGTAATGATAAGACCATTCTGAACCCAAAGGATCGGTAATCCATGGTCAACAGTAAGGAAGTATGCGTGTCTTCCAACAAACCATCCAGTTGGAAAATAGCTTAACTGTCAAGCATTAAGGTGTGCTAATGTATGGGTACTCTTTGAATGGCACTAGTATTATTGCCCATTGATCCATGTAGAACGCCACGAACCCCTGCGTAAATGAACAAAGATGTCATTACTTAGTAAGCCATTGTTTGCTATGGACCATGGATGTATTATGATTGTTATATTCCTTAAAGCCTGAAAATATATATATATATATATATGATGCAATTTTTCTATTATGCGCATATGTTATATATTTTCATAATCCTAGTTTAAATGGACTTGCAATGTATCCTAGTAACTCATACTTACCATGGAACTAGAAGCATAAAATTATATAATAACAATATTGTGTGAGGTACTGCAATTTCAGTTGCAGCTGCAATTGTTGCATCCATGTTGGGAGATCCTATGTTCTCCCATGTCCGTGTCTCTACTCTAAATAACTATACATTGAAATAACAATTTAAGTCATACATAACTGCTTTAAAATTACTCTACAATTACTAAAGTGATGATTGAAAACTCATCAAAAAAAGTGCTAACCTGCTCCATATAGTAGCCCTCGATCAGGCCAGGGCAAGTGTGTCCACAATGAGGAGAAAGATGTGGCATTGTCCCCATCAAACTAGAAGGCCCATCATGGCTACCACTAATCACAGGTCTATCATGACTCTGTCGTGAAATCTCTACACCTAAGTCTCTATTAGGGTCAACATGTCTTTCCATTGTAGTCGTTAATACAAAGGTGATGTGTCTAAGGAGTCCATGTGCAACACTCCTCATCGCCCCCTCGATCTGATAAAGTTTGTGGGGTAATTAAGGTGGATGGGGAGAGGGTTTGGGATCACGCCCCAAAGTTGGTGGCCCTCTTAGTGGGGTCCTCCTGGAAACAGGTCGATCTTAGGAAGAGCCAAGCCCAACACCCTAGAACTCGGTTGACATGTAAACCGAGCACAAATTCAACCCATAATTGTCGAAGGAAGTACTATGGAACTTCCCTATTATTGCGGGGAGGTTTATCGTAAACAATGAACCACCTATGCATCCAATTGTCCCTCCATGGTTGGAAATGAAACTAATCCATCCGGACATGTGGCTTTCTAATGTTCGGTGGTTGTTGTGTTCTTGGAACAGTAAACATATTGTATAATTGGGCCTTTGTAATATTCAATGCTTTTATTTCCTCCTTGGAAATGGCTGTGGAATAATACTCCAGAATCCTAACTCTATATTCGGTCATGTCAGTTAATTGGCGATGTGCATGTATGAGCGGGTCAACTGAGCTTTCAATTGAGGTTTCAAGGGACACTAGAGATGGTTCTCCTATGTTTCTCAATTCTCGAGTGTGCACTCTCATTTCATTTATGTAATGGTTCAAATAATTTTGGTTGAAATTTTGTTGGGGGTTTTGATTTTCTTTGGCATTTTGATTTTGTTGAGGGTTTTCATTGGTTCCAAGATTTGTGTTTTCTTGTGTTCCACCAGACACCATGTTAACATTTTTTTCATTCATTGTATAGGTTTAGACTATGCAATTGAAAAATATTATATTATTTTACTACTTTGGGAATTATTAAAAATTTAATAAACAATAAAAAAGTCAATAAAATGAAAAAAACAATGATCTTACCTATCCAATGCAATTGATGATCACTTGGTAGATGGATTGATGGAGTTCTTGAGTGCAATGGGTGAGTGAGGTGGTCTCTTACTTCATGTACGTGCTGGGTGAGTGAAGCTTGGCCAATTGGAAATGAAATAGAACACGTTCTACCCCTCTTTTTTTATTTGGTTTGATAGGAGTGCATGTGCACCCTTGGGTGCATACACGCTAAAAATGCGCACGCGCAACAACGCACACAGGCCTTGGTTCAGTACCGAACCTAAAGGCACGTGCGCACTTACTTAGGTGTGTGCGCATCTTTTTTTTCTCCGCTAGCATGGCCCCATTGCAATTGTTTTGGGGAGCAACTTTGTGTGCCCACCCTTTATTATTTTTTTTAAATGACACGTGTCAGCTCCAGGATGAGCACAGAAGGAGTTACACATTCCCCTACTAGGTTGTACAATACGCCTCTTCGACGCAAAAAGAAAATGGTTGAATCCCTTATTTTCCCACATCTTTTCCCCTTTTTGGACCATAATAACATGTTCGACCATGCTTTGATGGGTTTTCAACCATGGATCTCACTATCGTGATGAAAGGGACCTCAGTATCACTTCCTTTTAGTATTTATGGTAGTGAATTATTGTCATTTTCTCTTTCTTTTCATAAATTCCATGTATGGTTTCTATATAATCCATGTTATTACATATATGATTTCAAACATGGAATAAAATTCCTTTGTAAATGTTGATATCCAACATTTAAATTTTATTAAAATGAACTCAAACCCATTACCAAATACTATAGAAATTCCCAACTCAAATCGAAATGCAAGCCCTCATATTGATAATGGCATTAATTCATTTACAAACATATATCATGATTTTAGGATGACCAAAGAGCCACGGTTCCTTTTGTCGAATCCATCCCTTAAAACCGTTCTTTCTTTTATTACCCACGTCTAAGGTAAAAATCAATATTATCAAATATAGGGCCTACAAGTATGAACAATACCATATCAATATTATGAAGGAGTTATTGAGAAATTTACAAATAAAATATTTATACCTTCTAATATTTTATCAACCATAAAACTAAACAATACGCTTTCAAAGACCAGGAAATATATTTGCATGGATTAGTGCAACTTTAATCGATTAACTAAAAATTGTATGAAAAAATGGTTCATGGTGTTTTGTAATCCTCCCCATATTAATATGGATACAATAGCTGTGAGATACATATTAACATGGATTCAATAGCTGTGAGATACATGAGGCTACCAATAAGCCTCTTGAACAAGGTAGGATCAATTGTTGATCTTTTATCATGCTTACTTAATTTTGTATCAGTCACTAGAGGAGTGTCTGGTGGCTTGTAGTAGTTGAGTGTTTTTTTGTTCTAAACTTTATTAACAAGAAAATACTTTCTTAAACCAAGATCTATCATTTCAACTTATGTCTTTATGAATGATATAAAATTTTCTAACATTAAATTTCATGTATAGGTCATATCATCAACATATAAATAAACAATCATAGTTTTGTTTTGTTAACTTGTATTGTTATACAAATTGAGCTTACTTTTACTTCTGCAGGACCCATTACTTGAGCATTTTTATATATATCCAAGAGTCATATGACCTATTATTGTTGAGCAATGGGTTGATTATTGTGTATTTCCATAACTTGGGAATTTTTATCCTTTACAAAAATACTTATGACTTCACAATGTTGTGTAGTGAATTGCTTCCTACAAATCGATGACTTCAAAGGCATACGAAGGCCATACACTCCAAGAATGAGCTTCCTCCATTCATTTCAGGTTTCTTTCTATCTAACTAAGTGTCTCATATTCATGAGACAAAAATGTGTGGTTATGCCTGGCCATATGCCTCGTCTTGGACTTGAATTTTTCCATGATCTCATGTAGCCAATTTAGATGGATTAGTTAATTGACGTTGCATTTTTTGTTTTTTCAAGATATTATCTATGCCATATGTTGCATTAATTTTCCATTTGACATATGGGTTTCATTGACTACTAGCTCATATAAGTTTAATGAATTGTGTCGAGAGATAATTTGAATTCTAAGTTTATGGTATCTTTTGTGAAGGTACAATGAGGTGAAGTTTTGTTTTATATTGCATTGGTTTTTTAATCCTTGAAGATAAATGTGTGGAGAAGACAAATGTAGTGTGAAGTTGTGAATGATTACATTAGTACTGGTAGCGTTGGAAATTTGTTAGTCATTTTGTTACTTGTACACTATGAGTTTTCGGGAAGCACATATGAATAGAGGAATTTGGTTTGGTGATAAAACCAAGCATCCAAGAATGTATATATATACACACATTACACATTCACGTAAATAATCAAAGTGTACTTGAAAATATGGAAATAATGTATTAGTACTAGAGATGGCCTCGTTGTCTTAAATAGCTATAACCTTCACAAAATAAGTAACTAACATAGATTAGATTAGAAACTACATCGAAATCTCTCTTAATAGAAAAATCTGTGGTAAAAATGAATAGATTAGACTTTGAACTATGTGTCAACGATGCATCCACACATAGGATGGGTAAACCAAGGTGATTTGAATACAGAACCTCTAACTATATCATGACCTTTATTTGCATCAATTAGAAATCCTGCTACACCTTTGTAGCCATATAATAAGTTACATTAAACAACATTAATTTATTGTGATGACAAATTAATGTTGGAATTGATTCTAGTATGTTTTTAGCTAAACTTGGTGTTGAAATTTGATGGTAAAATGCTCTTATGAAGCCAAAATGCAATTAATATTTATAACATTCATCAAACAGGTAACATGTTTTGGAAATTCCAACCTTAATTTCAATTTACCTTGGAATATGTCAAATACCGGTACAAGTTTATTTATGTAAATATTTATGTTATTGGAGCTAACTTTAATGTCAAACAAAGCAATGCGATCCTTACCCAATCAAAGTGCACATTATCTCATTGGATTTCACGGATAACCAACTTGTCAAACTCCAACTAACCCGAACCTTTAGGGAAAGGTAATGGATAGGACTCCACTATGAACAAGGGAGTTTGTTAATTATTCTATTTTTTGGATTGAAAATTTTGATTTTGTTTTGTTTAAATTGATGTAGAAATAGATTTAGCATCTTCAAAATTTTATGAGTATTTAGACAATTCCAACAAAACAATATATATATATATATATATTTATATTTAACAATTTCAATTAGATTTCAACCTAAAAAAATAGAAAAAAAACCCATAAAAAAATATAACCTTCATTCAAAACTAAAATTAAACCAACAACAGATAATATGCAAAGAATTCTTCATTATTTCCTCTTAACCAATATAGAAAAACAATGTATTCTCTCATCATTTTTATGGTTGAATTCATCATATTTCTGTCCAATATGCTAATTAAATCAACTTATTAAGCACATATCATTATTTTTCAGAACATAAACTGAGGCGTTTACAAAGTTGAGTAAAATGATTCTAATTATTCGGGACTCAAGATCCCTCTGGTCGAAAACTCATTACATAAAATACAATATTTATTTAAATTAATTTTATTGGTACATAAAAATTATGTGTAACCATGTTTTTATTATTATTTTAAGATATATTTTATTTTAATATATTTCTATGTCTATAGGTTTTTTTATTTTAGAATTCGGGGGAAGATGGAGAATGCGAAAATTTTTTTCGTGAATAACTGTGATGAACCTGCAATAATTAATTAATGCAAATGCACGAGATATCAGAAATAATAGAACTCATAATCACTTTTATATTGATCACGGGCCACTTCGAGGGGGAAAACTCCTTTGAGCAAGCTCAATACAATTAACTTCACAATGCCTTCATAGGCCTCAACACACACTTATATACTAAGTCTAGGCGCCAATACCATGGGTCAATACTATGTGTAAATACAAACCATGGGCTAAGTCTAGGAACCAATACTATGAGTCAAAACCATGGGACATATAATACTATGGGACGACTTACAAAGCATATGAGTCCAATACTATGGGTCAATACTATGGGCTAATATAAACTATGGATCAACAAATACTATAGGACGACTTACAAAGCATATGCGTCCAACAACAATATACTAACAAAGTAAAGACATGGGTTCCTAACATCCCCTCTCCCTTAGAAAAAGCTTTGTCCTCAAAGCTTTAGATGTGGAAATTGATGCAGAATCTGAAGGAGTGGGTCCCTTATAGCATCCTCGGGTTGCATTCCGAGCCATTGGCGCCTTTGGAGTTTCAAGGAGGATAGCATGGAAGGCTGTAGACGAAGAAGAACCATATCAGCGATGTGAAAAGTGCGCTCAGAACGATGTGGATTGGCTTGTTGTTTCAGTCGAATTTTTGCCATGTGAAAATTGTCCTGCAGAATGAGAAGAAGTTGATCACGGTTTCGAAGAATTGAGTCAATTGCCTGAACTGGGGAGCTGCTGAAGGTGTATGGAAGAAGAACTGGTAGTGCATGTCCAAAGACTGCTTCATATGGTGTCCTTTGAGATGTGGTACTATACCACTGGAGCACTTCTAGGAAATCCATAGAAATAGTTGTCCAAATCTGTGGAGGGATGGGAAAGGGTCCGAGCAGTCCCGAAAGGAGGGTCGTTTCACCCTTGTTGACCTGGAAAGTATCACAGTCAACCACCATCCATTGAATTGTCCTTTTGAGTCCCTGCCAAAAGAAGTTACATTGTTCCTGGTCATACGTTTTGAGGAACCCAGAGTGCCCTATTGATGAAGAAGCATGGAGTTCATAGAAGAGATAGCCCCATTGAACAGATTGCAACCAATTTGGAACAAGCAGAGAAATAACTGTAAGAGAAACTGGGTCATCAAATGTGCGAGGAGGAGCATCTTCAACCATATTGTCCTTACCCTTCTCGTAAGTGGTCGCATTGTCATAACCCATGAGTTGGATAACCCATCTCAGGTGTGTTGGGGAGGAGACCCATTGTTCCAGGAAAGTTTCCGGACTCTGGAGATCAATCTTGATGCAGAAATAATTCCCCAATAGGGATGGCTGCCACTTCTATACTATATGCAAAATTGTCATCATTTCTTGCTGAGAGGTATATGCGGCTAAATTCTTATCGAAAAGGTCTCTTGAAGGCAACAAGCTCATTGGTTCAGCAAAGACACCTGCATATCTATCCATGGAAGTAGTGGAGACTGTTGATGGGTGCATCTGAATGGAATGGAGCTGAGCGATGACACCATGTGAATTCTTCTTAAGTATTTTTTCCAGGCGATGTGAACTGATGTAGAGAGACCTTGGTTGTAAGCCCATAAATTTTTGTTATGCCCATTGACTGAAAACTGCATCCAAAGTTCAGCAAAATCCCATAAGATGGGGCCAAGTGTGCGTAACCATTGAACGCCCAAAACCACATCACATCCGCCTAAGGACGAGGCAAACATGTGAAAGCGTAGGTTATAATCTTCCATAGAGATACGCACATTGTGACACTCCCCCTTTTAAGGAAAGGTGCCCCCATTGGCAACCATGAATTCAAAGTTGGAGCAAGGATGGACAAAACAATCAGCCTGTTTGGCAATCCGAGGATCAATGAAGTTATGAGTGCTACCAAAATCAATGAGTATGGTAAGAGGGAGCTTCTTGAAGTATCCCCTGACTCGCATTGTTTGTGGGGTGGTGACACTGGTTACAGCATGGAGAGAGATCTCGGGTGGGTCATCCTGAGATGGGGTGTCAACAGGCGGGTGTTGAATGTCGACCTGATCATCTACTGTATCTGAAGCTTCTTCATCAAGTTCTGAGGCAGGCAAAGAATCCACATCCAAGAGATAGAGCTTTTGTTGAACAAATATATGTCCTCGAGTGAATTTCTCATCACAATTATAACAAAGCCCTTTTTCTCGGCGTGCCTGCATCTCTGTTTCAGACAATTGCTTGATAGGAGTTGGTTGAGGAGTAGGCGTGATGGGAGGTCGTTGGGAACCCATATTTCTGAAGGGAACAAAGGTGGGTTTGGATCGTTGTTGAGCTGCGATCTTGTCCTCGGCCAACTTAGCCAACCCTAGGACTTCCATCATTGTGTTGGGACAAAACATTTTTACCTCTGAGCGGATTTCATCCTTGAGACCACTGATAAAACAACTCCTATAGAGTTCATCAGACAATCCTTCTGTGTGATTGGCTAGTTTCTCAAATTTCGTCTGATACTCTCTCACTGTGCCAGTTTGGTGAAGTTTAGTGAGTGCTCCTGTGAAGTCGTCAAAAGCACTAGGACCAAATCGTGGCAAAAGGAGTTGGCAAAAATCTGTCCAGTTTGGCTCGGGATGAGCTTTGATGTAGCAACGGTACCATTGAAGGGCTTCCTGTTCCAAATGAAAGGATGCAAGTGGAACTTTCTGGACATCAAAAGTATTATGTAGACTGAAATATTGTTCTACTTGGTATATCCATCCAGTCGGATCAGTACCATTGAAGCGAGGAAAATCAAGCTTCGGCCCACGAAAATTGCTGGAAGAAGAGAACCCAGTGGCTGCAAAAGATTCTGGCTGGCAGTTATTGTTCATGGTTGAATGCTGAAGATGGAGGCTAAAAAATGTTTCATCCAGATCTTGGAGTTTGGTTTGGATGGCTGCAAGTGCTTCCTCCATGGTGTTTGCTCCTGTACGAGTGACAACCATAACCAGTAATTTTTTTTTTTTTTGTGGTGGGGGGGGGGAATGGATAGAAAAACACAAACACAAGCTTATTTAGTAAGAGGAAATTTGGATTTGGGAAAAACTCGGAGGGGTAATTGGGTTTTGACTAGGTTTTCGACACTTTCCGAGGGATAGGGAAGCAAAAAATGGGGATTTCAGAAGCGGGAACTCTATGGTAAAATTTGAAGGCAATCGGGTGAAAATTGAAGAAGTTATGGCAAACCCTAAAAATAGACAAATGTGAGATTTCTAGTCTTGGGAAGTGGAATTTGGGATAGGGTCTTCAGGAATGAAATATGCAGAATGGTATTGCAGGGATGTCAGTGAAGTTTCAGGGAAAACAGAGTTGAAACAAGGGAGATATGGCCGAAAAACAGGATTTTATTTTATTTTATTTTTCTTCCAGAAATGGATCGGCAACAGCGGTGCGGAAGGGATCCGCAACAGCGTGGAAGGGATCGAAAACGGCTGGATCTGAAATGGCGACTAGATCTGGAATGACTTTCAGAATATATCTGAAACGGCTGGATCTGGAGCGGAAGTGATCGGCAACAGTTCAACTGAAAATAGATATAGACCCTAGGTATGTACGGCTTCCTAACAGTTCAGGTGTTTCACTCAGCCACCAATGCTATCTGACGGCTTGCATATTGGGGCAGTACCCCTCACTCCATGGCTCAGGTAAAATAGATAATCGCTTTGCCACAAACGACAGCTCTTGGTTTACCTCACGGGTGGGAACTAGTCAATCAGGTAGGGGTCGTTGCCCTTTTCGCTGGCAGGTCCTCTCAATGGGCCAGCTACTTTGGGGTTCCTGTGGTACTCCTCACAATGATTTTTACGGTTTATGCCCAAGTACTTTCCACAGTTAAGCGGATAGGGATTATTCCCAAATCCGAAGCTTCAACAGATGCAAAAACAAATTTGGCAGAAACTCCACCCAACGAGCCCAAGAAAGTGCTCTGATACAAGATGTGATGAACCTGAAATAATTAATTAATGCAAATACACAAGATATCAGAAATAATAGAACTCAAAATCACTTTTATATTGATCACGGGCCACTTTGAGGGGGCAACCTCCTTTGAGCAAGGTCAATACAATTAACTTCACGATGCCTTCATAGGCCTCAACACACACTTATATACTAAGTATAGGCGCCAATACCATGGGTCAATACTATGTGTCAATACAAACCATGGGCTAAGTCTAGGCGCCAATACTATGAGTCAAAACCATGGGACATATAATACTATGGGACGACTTACAAAGCATATGCGTCCAATACTATGGGTCAATACTATGGGCTAATATAAACTATGGATCAACAAATACTACGGGATGACTTACAAAGCATATGCGTCCAACAACAATATACTAACAAAGTAAAGACATGGGTTCCTAACAATAACCCTAACTAGGTGAGGCTGGATGTGCTGCAGTGAACTTGGACTTGGAATCAAGTTGATCTTCACGATTGGCCTAGTACTAAACAAGATAAAAAGTGGGAACATTTTTGGGGTTTTTTACTGTAGTTTTATTTAGCACTCATTTTGGTTTAGGGTTTGTGGGTCAGGGTTTCTCCCAATATTGTTCTTGTTTTGCAGATTACCACTTTTGGCAGAGACCAAATATGCTCCTCTTGGCCAAGGTGATTAGGCAATGTGTTGTTTTTATCAATATTTATCTAAATGGTATGGTGTTTGACACGGATTGGGTAATTTACTGTGGTTCTTTTTTGAGGTGATGGTTGGCTATCATCGATTCAACCTGTTACCCAAGATGGACCTGGTCAGAAATTCCCTTGATAAGGACCCTCAAGGGTTTTCTCACATTTCTCTTACGCATTGTTCGGGTTCAAACCATGGTAGGGAGGTGGATTTTCTGAATGGGGATGGGATTGCTGGTATTTCTACTAGAGTTTCTGATCATTTTGATGGTAAGGTTGAGCATTGACTAATTGGTTCTCACGCTCGAGCCTGTAGGCGGTTGAAAACCTATAAAGCACAGGATGAACTGAAATGTTTTGTTCTTGGTAGTGATGTAAATATGGAGAGGGTTGGTATGCGATCTAGAAGGGTGGTTGTGGGTTGGATAGAATGTGCTAAGTTTTCACGTTCAGAGCTAGTATATTGGGTAAACATACAATGGCTTCTAGTATATGGATACATGCCTCGCATAAACATGTTGATCAACGGTTGGATCTGCTTAATATTTACTGAGGAAGAGCACATTCCCAAGGTTCTAAATGGTATATGGCTTATAAAGGAGGGATCCTTGAATATGAAAAGGTGGCACATGTATTTTTACTCAGAGAGGGAGAAGATGACTTGACGCCATCTTTGGCTCTTTCTACCGTGTTTTCCGATTGAAGTTTGGACCGACTTTTAATGTTTTGGAGGGTTTATCAAATTCGTTGGGAAAGTTTATTCGGATTGATAAGAAAATGTTGTTTGGAATTGAGAAGAAGGTTGTGAGTGTTATGGTGGAGCTCAATATTTCACTGGGATTACCAACTGCATTGGAAATTCATTGGGTGAGAAAATTATAAGGTAGAGACTATATTATCAAAATATTCTTTTCCAATGTCATTTTTGTTAGAAGATTGATCATGTTAAGGATAGATTCCCTTATCTCCTCTTTGGTGTTATGCGTTTTGAACCAGTGGAAGATTCAGATGAAGAATTGACACAGAAGTTGAAAGAGGTTCCTGAACCTGTGTTTTCTACTACTCTTGTGGAAGATGGTAGACATTCTCAAGTTATGCATAATTATGAATCCCCTACCTTTTATTATGGGGTTACAAAAGATGAACTTAATTTATATATGTCTGTTGAAAAGGATTTAGATAGGAGAATGTCCTTTAGGGATTGTAAGCTAGGTATAATTCCAGGTAGTAGATCGCAGGGTTTTATCCAAAATTCACACCCTAATTATACTCCCCAGGTACTTTTGTATAATCATGAAGATAATTCAGATGCCATAAATCATGGTGTGGTGATTTCTGAGGATAGCCAGCAAAATGTGGGGGGTTTTAGGGTCATCCGAAACTCCTATTTCTGTTGAACCTTCACATAGACCTTCCATTCCTGAGAATCTTCCTTCGTCCATTTAAACTCCTGTGATGACATTACACATAGGCTCAAAGATCCTTTGAAACTTTATTATAAAACTCCCTCCTTTAATCTAGATGTTTCACCTATAAATGATTTACGCTTTCAAAATGTAACTATTTGGAATAGGAAAAAGAAGAACAAGTATTTTAATTTCAGTGTTAAAGAGCATAGGTACAAGCCCCTTTTGGTTAGATTGGATGAAGAATCTCCTTCATCACATATTTCCTCAAACCCTAGTTCTCTATGGGCCCTTAGAGCAGGCATGCCCGAGAGGAATGGTTCTTAATATCTATTTTCTCTTTCAACATCCATGGTTTGGGTGGGGATCGGAAGGTTAGGGCCCTATCCAACCTCTAAAAATCTACTAACCCTAATATTCTTTTACTTCAAGAGACTATGTGCCGTGAGGCTCAAGTTGTAGAGGTTATCTAAAAAAAATTACTTGCCTGGGAGATGTGTGTTGTGGATTGATGTGGTCTCTTGGGAGGATTCCTTACTAGATGGAATCCTCAGGTTGTAGCATTCAAACCCTACAAAACAGATGGGAGTATATTGTTGGAAGGTTGTTTTAAGAAGTTTGGTCAACAGCTGGCATTATTAAATTGTTACGGGCCTTATAAGAAGAGAGATTTATTTTGGGAGGCCTAGGAATCCTATGGGTTGTTGGGGGTTAAGAACTTAATTATAGCTAGTGATTTAAATTGGAGTCTGTCCTTTTCTGAAATATGGGGTTCCTCAGCTAGTCTTGACCCTCTCTCAGAGCTTTTCACCAACTTACTTCAAAAGGTAAATGTAATTGATATTAAATTGATCTTACATGGTCAACTGGTAGGTGCGGGGGTAGATAGGTTAAGTAAAAGGCTCGATATATTCCTTATGAGCTTGATTTTAGCCCAATATTTGCAGAGATATAAGACTTGGGTGGAAAATTTTACTATATCGGACCACATGCTATCTTTTTGCATCTCGGTGGGGTTTAAGTCGAAACACAATTTTCCTTTTAAATTCAATAGTTCTTGGTAAATGAAGGTTTCTACAATTGGGTTAGGAATAGTTGGACAAATTTCCCTATTTCCGAGGAGTACAGCCCTATAGATTATTTGATGTTAAAATTTAAATTCTTAAAGAAGGAGGTTATTGTTGAGCACCCTATATGTAGATAAATTATTCCAACATACAGAGCAGACGAGATTTATTGTCAACCCGAGGAAGTCTTTTATTTCAAAGGATAAATGCACAGTATATGCTTAAACAACAAATCACTATAATTAAATATTGTTATCCTCTAACAACTATGTTCATCCCAAAGAGCCGTGTAATCCCAGTTGCTTTCTAAATGCTACAAATTCAATTCCTTTCTACCATGCATCAATAAGAAGTAAAATAAGATTCAAAAACAATTGCAAATAAGAAGAAATCCTATTCACATCCTAGAACAAGTAACTCACTTCTTCAATCTGATCACTCTTAAAAAAAATCATAAGCATAAATTGAATATTGATCTAGAATTTCAATTGCAAGGGATTGAGTTCAGCTGCTCTAAGAAATTGAATTACAGGAATGGAAATCAACAATCATAACAGAGAGATAAATTGCAAAGGCTCATGGGATAATAACTTAACTGTGAGATGAACAAGGCTGTGTATAATTGTCACACAAATTGCATAAAGTTTCTACTCAGTAGACTGCCACTCTGTATTACTTGCCAATTTCAAAGAAACACAATCTTAATTATACTGGAAATCCACACCAAAATTACTACTGCTGCGTACAAAAGAAATATCATGAACAAAACATCACACAACAACAAATTAAAGAGTCCTAATTTAACTCAGCAATCTCTGTGGAAGACAGGCCCAACCTTCACACAGAGACGTTGGCTGAACAATGCAAGTTCCTTTAACTCAGAAGTAACTCCTTATATTAACAGAAGAATGATTACACAGTTGCTTTTGCTGCTAATACAATGAATTAATTTATCTGCCGTTCAACCCCCTGGGTCGAGGCAGCTCCCCATATTTATACATGCAGATTGTAACATCCGATCGTATTAATGGGAAGCCTTGAAGATCTCTGATCTTCAGGCACCCTAAATAACTAGCTGTTATAATACGTGGCAAAGTAGAGACATAAAAATACGAGAAAGCTGTCGATTGGCCCAGGAGTGGCGATCCTTCTAGATCACAACTAGACTCGAGCAGTGACATACTAAAGATAGCACATTCTGTTACAGCTGCCGTGTCACAGCTCCACCTAGGATGTTGTATCGGAACCATGTGCCTTAATTGATGATCCGAGCCCCCGAGGATCCTTTTTAAGCAACGAACATCCCTTCTTTCAAGACTTGTTCAGCCCCACCTTCCTGCAGTCCACTTATCTCATACTACCTTCATAAATCATAACATGTTAGCACAATTGAGAGATACACAGCTTTAATTATCACAATCATAAGTATTAATAAGATAAAGCAATGATCAGTCATACCTTGGCAGTTTTGGGGGAATAAAGTGAGGATAACAGGTCTGATTATCATGATAAATGGTGTAGGGTAGGGGAAGGAAAGGTGATCAAGGATGATTAGAAGGGGCCAATTCTGAACTCAACAGTTATTAATTGGGAAAATGAACATAAGAAGGAGGCTAATGAAAAATATCATAGGATTGAAGTCTTAAGATCAGATAAGTGAAATCATGGAAAATTGTGGGGATTATTCTCTAACTGAGGAAGACAAATTGGAACTTGTTGAGCTTGAAAATAAAAGTGCTATCTTTCTAAAATAGGAGGAAGATTCGTGGATGCTAAAAATCTAGGCACTATGTGTTTCCCTTGGTGATAATAACACTAGGTTTTTTCATCAATATGCATCCTATACGAGGAACATTGACTCTATCTGGGATTTAAAGGATGAAAGGGGAATTTTGATAAATTCTTAGGAGGAATTACAAAGGATGACCAGATCTCATTTTAGTAAACAATTCCAAGATCCAAGTCTTCTCAAATTGATATGTAGAGGAAATTTATCATTCATTTTTCTTCTTTCTTTAATCGCAAGGAAGGATTAGATTTGGGGAAATTTGGTACTTCGAATGAGGTTGAATCTGAGTTGAAACAATTCTCCAAGGACAAGAGTCCTTGTCCGGATAGATGGACAGTGGAACTCTTCCTTCACTTTTTTCTTTGATGGGTAATGATCTTTTGTCTGTGGTAGAACAATCAAGGGTTGAAGGATGTGTCTTCGGAGCACTTAACTCTACGTTTTTTGCACTTATTCCCAATTGTAACAAACTTGTGTCATTTGATGACTTCTAACCAATTGCTTTATGTAACTTGGATTACAAAATCATCACAAAAATCATTGTTGACAGAAGTAAGCCTTTTATTTCCAGATCCATGTCCAAAGAAAAATTTAGTTTTCTAACTGATAGGTAGATTCTGGATGATATTGGTAATACCCAAGAAGGCGTTCATACTATTAAAACCAAATATGTAGATGCGTTGTTGTTGAAAATGGATTTGGTTAAAGCTTATGATTAGGTGGATTGGAGATGCTGGAGATTCTACTTTTACAAATTGGGATGCATATTATGGTTACTAACTGGATTATGTCCTTTGTAACTTCTACTCAGCTTTTTGTCCTTATCAATGTTTCTCCTAAAGCTTCTTTAAAATTTCTAGAGGCATAAGACAGGGTTTCCCTTATCTCTGTTATTAGTTTTGCTTGTCATTGAAGGACTAATTAGTTGCATGATCAATAAGGAAAAATAGGAAGGAAAATTGAAGGGAGTTAAAATTCCAGCCTTTGTTATTATCTCACATTTATTATTTGTAGAGGATGTGATAACATTTGGAAATGGTATAGCTAAAGACTGGATGTGTTATGTTCAATGTGTTAATATTTAATGTGCAGCCTCAGGGATGTTGTTAAGTATCTCCAAATCTTGCTTCATCAAACATAAAGTTGACAAGTCCCCTATGGAACATATTTTAAACTTTATGCCATACAAAGTTACCAACATGACGGAAGGTTTTAAGTATTTGGGATACTATTTGAAACGTTCAAGTTATAGGATTAAATATTGGATCTGGCTAGTTGAGAAATTTGAGAAAAGAATTGGGCATGGGTCATATAGGTTATTATCTTTGGGTGGCAGGTTAACACTTTTGAAGGTTGTCCTAGTTGGCATTCCTATTTAATGATTTTCATTGGCTCGAGTCCCAATGACCATTCTTAAAATGATTCACAAGCTTATGTTCAAATTCCTATGGTCTGGAAAAGTTGAAGGGGGAAAGCAACATATGGTTATATGGGAAAAATTGTCAAAGCCAAATACTTGGGTAGCTGGGGTAGTATTGCTCTACGTTTAAAAAGAATTTGGAGAGGTTTTTTTTGGATGTGGACTATGTAGTGAAGTTCTACATGGTAAATATATTAAAGTTGGTATATTGAAATGGATTAGGAATCTGAATAAGAAGGCTAGGAATATCTCAAATTTTTGGTCGTGTTTTATTAATGCTTACCAGTGGTTAGGAAAAGGACTTAGTTGGAAAGTTGGATCGGACACAAATGTTCTTGTTGGAATTGATCCAATTATTGATATGGGGAAGAATTGCAGGTCGTCTTCTTATATTTTGGATTATCATGCAGAACTTGGTTTTCTTACTTTGGATCATATTAGGAGGCCTTCTTAGCTTAATTTTTTTATTCTTATTCGCTCTTTGTTGTTGATATTGGGTTAGGAATTTGTTTGGTTGTGGAATAGGATAGTTATATATAACACCTTCATTATGTGGGTATAAGCTTGAATTCTTGTGATGATGAACTCTTGTGGTATTTTAAAACAACTACAGGTTAGATACTTGCAAAGGTTTCTTACACACTCATTGCTCAAGACTTCTCTATGATTGTTCCTAAGTGGTAGTACATTAAAATGTGGTCTTGGCATATTCCTTTGAAAGTAAAATGCTTATTATAGTTATCTTTCAAAAACTGCCTGAAGAATTGGGATAATTTGAACCGTAGAGATTGGATTGGACCAAATGTGTGTAGTATGTGTAAAGAAGACATGGAAAAGGTTGAGCACTTATTTATACATCGCAATTTTACAAAAAAAAAATTGGAATTTAGTATGTGATATACTTAATATCTCATATACCTATGGAGGCCAAATTTTTGAATTAAACTTTCTTGAGTTGTTCAAAAACTACTCTATGCACAACACTTTACCTGCATTTGTTTCCTAGTGTTTTTGGAAGGCTAGAAATCATTATATCTTTGAAGAAAAACTTTTGAATCCCTTAATCATAAGTAAATATTAGAAACAATAGATCCACGTAGATTAAAGACCGTCCACTTTCTCTTGAAAAATGTTTTTTTATGGGGCTTCTCAAGGAGGATACGGCGTGGAAGGGGTGATATTTGGATTCAACAAGGATCATTATTTTACTTTTAACCTAAATTGTGGTTATGGTACAAAAACAAAGGTTGAGTTGATTGTCTTGTGTTGTTTGACAAAAATTGCGTCATCCTTTGGGATAGATTTCTTGAAGATATTTGGGGATCCTTTGGTGGTTGTTAATTGGGCCAAAGGTATTCAAAATTTGTAGGTTATTGAACTTCAAACATGGTGCTCGAGAACACGGGCTCTTTTGTCTGCTTTCTTTGACATAGATATTGTGCACATCTTTCAAGAATTGGATATGGAAGTTGATGGTTTATTGAAAGAGGCTCTTCTTAGGGAGGAAGGTAGATCCTTCTTTGGGAAGAATTTGTGGATATATCCTTGGAACATTTTGTCTCTTTAAGATATTTTGGGATGTAGCTCCTTAATGATATTACTAGTAGTTTTTTGGTTATTGTTTATAACTTCATCTGAACCTTTTGTTTGCATTATGGATGCCTTGGGAGGAATGTTTGTTTGTTGGGTTAAAGTTATGGCTGTGAAGATATTTACTCTTAAGATACTGAAGGGATTGTTTATGTACTTTTTGATTTAATATGAATAACATAAGTACAATTTTTTTGAATTTAAAAAATAACTGGTAGTTGATGAATGGATAAGTGGTAACAATACATGGATAACTTGTAGTTGATGAATGGATAACCAATCATTCATGGAAGATAACTAGAATAATGTGAGAGATAAAAAAAGAATATATAAAAAATAAGTGATGGTTCATGCATAAATACATAGATAACTTGTAACTCATAAATGGATAACCAACCATTCATAGCAAATGATACCATTAACATTTTTAATGTACAAATGATACACATGTGCTAATTTATATTTATGTCAATTTTAAATTCAAATTTCTATATAATATAAGTTTGATATGCCTTTCGATGAAACTTGCACTTAGACCAAACTTCCATAGACAACGATAATAACAGATAGTTCTCCCATCCAACATCCATAGACATAGACAACCACATTAACAAATAGTTCTTCCATCCAACATCCAAAAAGAGGGGTTGGCCTCGGCCTAATCTCAGCTTAGGCAAAAGGAAAAAGACATTATCTCCTATGTAGTATGTATAGTGTCATCACCACCTATGAAATAGAGAATTCACAACGCAAAAGTAACACTATGTACAATGTCATCCAACCCCTATGAGGTAGAGTATTCACTAAGGTGAAGTACTTACTATTATGATACCAAACTATATTAACTTGTGAAGAGAAATGAAATAGCAGGCCATGCTTTAAACATGCCATTGCTAAAGGGTAAGACTCATTCTGGAGGCACTCACTATGAGAGAGCGACCGAGATGGTCTCCATCAATTTATAGATACTCGAACTGAACACTGCTGGTCATGGCAGGCTCATGTAGTCGTCCACGTTGTAAAATTCCAGCCACTGTGTATTTTCTATGTTCTCATGCAGGTGGTAAGATGTGTATACAAAGTATAGCACGCTCTGCGTCAATAGCCCCATCAAGTTAACAAAACACAGCAACCCAACAAGCAGTGCTCCATAAACTGCCCTTGCCGCTGTGCCCACACCATGGCCACGTCCATCAATAACTGCATACCAAAAAACCCTTCCAATACCTCCGCTAAATATGAAATAAATTATAACCAGTGCCCAGGCCGTCATCCGCTTTCCTTTGATGAGATTCTTGCTCTTCAACATGGCGCCCAGACCATAAAATTTGTCCTCCAACACGGAGATAACGCTGGCGAGGTTCCACACCGTGCTGATATACACAGCAGCGCATATGAAAATTAGGTTTTTAAGAACTGAACTGAAAACAAAACCCACAGATCTAAAACTATAACCCGCTCGGACGGAGAAGAATGTGAGCAGAAAGACCGCCAGCCCAGAGGCGTTGTAAAGGGCCAAGAAAATTATGAAATCCCAGAGGTAAGTTATCATGAGGCGATTCCAGACCCTGGGAACGATTCTTATAACTCTCGCGTATGACAAATTCTTGGCGTCGGCGGTATAGATGGAAGCCACCGTGTATACAACCGTGGCCGTGGATAGCATCCGAAAAGCATAAATGAAGACTGCAACCACCGCCACGAAAACGATAAGATCCCTCGATCCCGAGGTCAATTCCCACAGGGTCCTCCCGCTGGTGTAGCTGCCGGCCTCCTTTGGATAATACAATATAACTTCGCTCCACGCTATTTTACGGAGCAGAGGTTCAGAGACCAAGGTGTGGCACAGCGTTGCAGAAGAAAGAGGAAGAAGCAGCGTGAGGGTGAGTTGCCCTAGTAGTTTAGTGCAGGAGGAGCGGAGCAGTATGTTGAAGGCCTCTCTCGCGATTCCAACGGGGCCGGGCAACTGGAGCTCCTCTGCATCTTTCTCCATGCTTTTGACAATTACCATTACATTCTCAGACATAAAATAAACCCATTATCTGATCCCATGAAGACAGAAATAGACATCACGCTCATTTCAACTACTCCATTGAGCTGCTTACGACGACCAGAAGAATACAGTGTATATTTATATTTATATTATTTTTAATCAAATGAATTATCGTGATCACTGAAGTGGGCGATACTTTATACATAAAAATAATGGTAATCGTACTTGGTCTTCGCAGATTAGGTAAATTCATTTTGGTTGCTTTTCGTGGCTTATTTTATAATAAAAATTACGTCCAACGGTGTGTTATCTATCAATCATCTTCAAAAGCTTTGTCAAATGATAAGTTTGAACAAATCTACAATCCTCGAGTGTTGTCTATAATTGAATAAATTCACAAGAAAGCTTCGTGCTCCAATTTAATTTTTAATTTATTTTATTGGATGGTGTAATTTGTGTTTTTAAGATGGTGTAATTTGTATGTTTAATGATAATAAGAATATATATATGGATGATGATGATGATTTTTAATGTTCAATGAAATTAAATTTGTTTTTCTAGAAGAAAAAAAGATAAAATATAAATTATTTGATTTATTTTAAAATAATATTTTTATGTTTAAAATGCTAAAGTTTAAGGAAAAATTTCTCTAACTCTCATAATTTTGAGAAGTTAGAAAGTTAGAGAAGATAAAATAAATCTAACATCAAATATATAAAAGTTTAGATTCACTACAAAGTTTAAAAAGCATAGTGTTGAGAAGAACATGAGAAAAGTGAGTATGAATTCAAGCTTGCAGAGCATTTTTAAATCAAATTAGATAATAAATAATATATATATATATATATATATATATTAAATAATAAATAAGAATATAATAATAAAAAGATAATTAATAAAATATAAATGATTAATCAATTAAGTTAAGTAAAATATTGTTTTTTAAGGTGAAATGGTACGGTTACGGTGAGGTCTTATCAAGGACGGTCCGGTTAGGTAAGTCAGGAAGAGAGCTTATCGAGTGAGGTCTTGGCTTGTAATAGGTCCATTGAGTAGAACTATTTAATTGGGTTTAGGTTGTATGGTAAATATTATATTCAACTTATTCAATATTCATTTTTATACATGATCTTGTGGGTTATTTTACATTTCAAATATTTATCTTCATAGTATAAATATTTGAATATATAGATTGTGGTTGCATGTTTTTAATTATGATTATGAATTCTGTGGTTTTGATTTTATAATGAGGAATATTTATAGTTGTTTGATGGTGGAACTTTGATAGCACAAATTCCTTGCAAGTATTAATAGTCAAATGTGCGTTACTTGATTTAATTAATGTTGATTAATGAATAGCCATAACTCCAATTTTGGC
This sequence comes from Larix kaempferi, assembly GCA_027924585.1. NCBI lineage: Eukaryota > Viridiplantae > Streptophyta > Pinopsida > Pinales > Pinaceae > Larix > Larix kaempferi. The sequence continues at coordinate 6,644,306 of BSBM01000376.1, forward strand.
CACCTTACTCCAATTCTTCCATGTGCTTACTTCTTTTTTATTTTTTGAATGTTTTTTCTTTTAAATGCAACTCGTGTAGGAAAATGGAAAAAAATATTTTTTGTATAATATATTTTATTATTTTATTTAAAAGAAAAATTAAAGGGAATGGATAACAACTAATTCCTATCGGCTTCACCAGCAGGGGATCACGGTTGTGCTAGTTTAAATCTTTTTTGTGCCAATGAGCTTTGTTCATCTCATTTGGTGTCAAAACCCCTTCTTAGGCCAGGCAGTATTCACTTGATATTTACTTTTGGCCAAATAATTGTTTCATTAGTTTCTCCAAACTGAGTCTTTGACAATCCACAGTATTTTTACCAATAAATTTCAAAACTCTATTGAAGAACAATCTACTAACGAAGAAAGAAAAGATATGGAGCCCCATCAAGAAACTAATATCGCTCACTGCAATTCATTTCCTTCACTCATCTGCTCCCTCACCTTCTACTTCAACCCTCATCCTCACTACCATCGCTGCATCTTATCTCCTCCCCATCACACGCAATCCCCTACTGTGCTCCCACAATACCACCCACTTACCTCGTTGTAGCTTCTGCCCACGTCAATCCCTATCATTCTGGCTCGCATCTGCGCCTGTTGATCCAACCCACGCGCATCCCTTCTCCTCCCTTCCCACTACCATTCTTCATCTTCATTCCCTTAGCACCCACCTCCTCGTTGCATCCCAGTCCTCTTTACACACACTACTACACAAAGGGGGTATTAAGATAATATACAAAAAAAAATTGTGTATTATCTTAAATATTGTCTTTAAGCGAGTGTCTTAAAATATTGTATTAAATTATTATCTTAACCTATTGTCTTAAATTTAAGACAATAGTTTAAGACACTCGCTTAAAGACAATATTTAAGACAATACACAATTTATTTTTAATCTTAAGTTGAGTCAATTTACACAGATGTTGTCTTAATACCTCCTCTATGTAGTAGTGATAGAATGCAAATATTTATGATACTAGGGAACGGTGGAATCGAACCACCAATCTTCTGCATTATAATGCAGATGATCTACCATTGAACTAGTACCCTGCAACTTCATATACAAAAAGAATATTTGTATTTTTTAGAGTTTTTTTAAAGCAATGAGCACAAGAAGCATGAAATACTCACTATATTTCACTCATTCATATGTAGTTATTATAGAGACTGGAGTTACTATTTGTGTTCCAATAATTCGTTATCTCATTATATGTTTAGCCTTACAATTTGCTTGTGATCAAAGACCATCTGCAACATACATAAATAAATCAATATTTGTGCTTGTATGCATGGCTGAAATGCGATTGTAATGATTGTAATCAAATCCATTTTCGTGAGGATATTTGATCCATCTAAGCCTGCAACTCTTACAACACTTGCAGCCTTGAACAGAGGTCAAAAACATATGACACATTGTTAAAATTATAACTCCACTTAAGTAATGAATCTTTTTAGTAAATTTAGGACTATGCAAATAGCATGATCCTATTAAAAGAAATAACATGATCCTATCAAAGGAAACTCTGCTTAAAAAAATTAAATGAAAATGATTTAATCATTTAAAAAATAACCCTATATGAACACATATTTGATGGCCACGTATGAGGATGATCTTATAACAGATAGCAATGATAGAATGAGCATATATGCTATGCCAATATTAGCTCGGAACAATGTGTATGCATCACACCACAGTTTTGGAAGCAGTAAGCCCATCATCCACAATAAAATTAAAAAAAAAAAGAGAAATTTATCAACCTTTTTAGCAAATTTATGACCCCCAAAAGCATATTTACCCCTAATCATGATTGATCTTATGAAAAGTTAACATTTTGGCTCTAACATTTCAGCTTGAAGAACTAGTTCCATGGAGAAATCATTATGGTTATTGAATATTTATAAACTACAAGGTCATAATTGAATTAGCCGATGATCAATTCTCTAAAATTATGTTTAAAATGTGATTGGAATGGTTAGGTTTTTGCATGAAAGAATACGTGTTAAAAAAACAAGTATGGAAATAGGGTTTACAACTTATGACCTTCGATTAATTTAAGAACAGGGCGGGTGCACGAAGATGGTCCCCATTTTCGTTGCAATGGGGGCGCGCTAGCGGAAAAAAAAAAGTGGCGCATACGCACCTAAGGAAGCGCTCACGCGCTGCTAGGTTCGGTACTGAACCGAGGCACGTGCACGTATGTGGCTGTACATGTCCCTGGCACACACGTGCAACAGTGGCGCGCAATCGCCTCTGTTAAAATAAAATAAAAAAATAGTGCCCAATTTTCGCATTGTTCAATTGACCGGCCTGAGCGCGACTTGCACCTCCACGTACGCGTGACTTGAACCACCAAAGTTGCCCAAATAAACTTCAAAACCACCCCACAACACCCACTAACTCATCAACAGGGCGATTGATAGGTAAATATCAAGTTTTGTTTTCATTTTATTCATTCTTTGTATCAATTTTTATTTTATTTTATTTAATTGTAAATAATTCTCAAATTTTGAAAACAATGAACCAATTTTCTATTGCAGATTGTAAACTGAGACAATGAGTGAACAAGATGTTAACCCCGAGTCTGGTGGAACACAAGAAAACCCAAACCTTGGATCCAATGCCGAAGAAAACCGTGAACACAATCCAAATGCGAAACAAAACCAAAACCGACAACCTAATTTTGAACAAGATGACATTAACCACTATGTAAATGAAATGCGAGTGCACACTAGCGAACTTAGAAAATCGGGTGAACCATCTCGATTGTCTCTTGCCACATCAATTGAGAACTCAATCGACTCCCTCATACATTCACACCAACAATTGACAGACATGACTCAATTTAGAGCTAGGATGTGGGAGTACTACTCCACGGGCATCTCCAAGGAAGCAATAAAATATTTGAACATTTCAAAAGCCCAATTATATAGTATGTTCACCGAGCCGAAAACAGGCCAACCATCGAACATTACAAAGCCATGTGTCTGCATGGATTGGTGTCATTACCAACCGTGGAGGGACAATTGGATGCAAAGGTGGTTCATGGTGTACGATAAACCTCCCTGAAATAATAGGGAGGTTCCACAGTACTTCCTTCGCCAACTGTGGGCTGAGTTTTGCCTCAGTTTACATGTCAACTATTTTGACATAACCGAGTTCCAAGGTGTTGGGCGTGGCTCTTCCCAAGATTGACCTGCTACCAGGAGGAACCCATTGAGAGGGCCACCACCTCCAAGGTGCGACCCCAACCTCTCTCCCCAGCCACCTCAGTTGCCCCATAAGATTGATCAGATCGAGGTGGCAATGAGGAATGTTGCACGTGGTCTCCTCAGACACACCTCCTTTGCAGCAGTGACCACAGTGGAGAGGTCGGGTGACCTTGATAGAGATCCAGGTGCAGGGCCTTCACGACAGGGCCAGGATAGACCCATGACCGATGGTAGCCATGCTAGGCATTCCAGTTCGACGAGGACAATGCCACATCTTTGTCCCCATTGCGGGCACACTTTCCCTGGCCCAATCGAGGGTTGTTATATGGATCAGGTCAGCAATTTTTTTAATGTGTTTTCAATCATCACTTTATAACTTGTAAATTATTTTGAAAGTATTTTTGTTTGACTTAAACTATTATTTCAATGTACAGTTATTCAGAGATGATACACTGAGATGGGAGAACGTAGAATCTCCCAACCTGGATTCAGCAATGGCAGCTGTGAATGAAATTGCGTCACCCCACATGGAGGTATTTTCAGTACTTGACACAATTTTGTTATTACTTATGTCATTTATATTACTCAAGTATTTATATTTATGGCATACACATTGATAGTTTGTACAATGTTTTTGAATATCTTGATTTCCTAGATAATGACTTGTTTAACATGTTCATAACATGCATCATTTTGTTGTCCACAGGTGTTTCATGACTACGGTGATCAGCCACCCCTGCTAGGGACTGGCACATCACCATATACACAGGTACAATGTGTAGTTATAAGCATGCTTTTAATTTGATTTGTTACGACTTACTATGGTTTAATTTATTGTTTGTTTACTAAATTGTGATATTACAAATGTATATGTAGGTTCAACCAGCAGTTGTGTCTCCGCATTTTAGTCCTGTGTATCCACCCTCTCCCATGATTCCCCCCCCTCGCTTTCATATAGACCCCTCCCTACAAAAACCCCCTCCCTTCCGTCCATCCCCCCCCTCTCCGACCATACTCCCCCCCTCCATCCATCCTCCCCCACTCGCCCACCCCCTACGTCCATACATCCCCCCCAATTTATCCATGCCCCTATGTCTATCCATCCTCCCCCATTCGTCCACACCCCCCCCCTTCCTTCCACCTTCCCCTCTTCATCCACAACCTCCCATTTGTCCATCCTCCTCCCTCCATGCAAGACTGCCCTCCCATGCACCATCCCTCAACACCGTCCGTAGCCCTTTCCGTTCGATACCCTCTATCCTACAGCCGACAGGGGTTCATAGTCCACATGGTCCTCCTCCACCCCATACCACCGTGTCTTCTCCCACCATATCATCCCCACTTCCCGCCACTATTGTGGCATCTACTCTTCCAATATCTTCATCAGTATCTCCAGTGGTTGCACCTGTAGTGGCTGCCACTACATCTGCGCCCCCCCCCCATCATTACATCGGAGTTGGTTATCCGGCCATCTGCTCCACCTGCTAGCCCAGAAGGCCAGCCATGTCCATCACCGGAGGTGTTCACGGTGAGAATCAAGTTAATTTATGAAAATATTTTGATGCATTAACAAAAATTAATTTAAGCAATTATGACTTTTCAATGAAATGATTGTTTTAAATGTTGTAGGATGGAATTGCTGAGAGGCTCCGCAGATCTAGGACACCTTCCCAACATTTCCCACTCATGTCAGAGGTGATTTATTTAAGATTCAAATTCTACATTTGTTTTATAAATGTGGTAAATGTTGCAAATGCTTGAAAATGACGGTATCTTATATCATTTGTTCCAGAGCCCGGAGAGACGGTCTACTCCTAGATGGACCAAAACTCGAGGCACCGGTAGCTCGAAGATTAGGAAGATCGACTTTGGATCTACACTTGGGAGTGACAACGGTGGTCACAATGCTTGACACACCACATTTTATGTACATTAGCCACAATGTGGCAATTTTGTGCACCAGTTTTGATGTACTTTGTGTCTACGGCACGAGTTGCCATGTATTTTGTATCTACGGCATGAGTTGTCTCATTTTGTGTAGGGCATGAGTTGCCATTGTATGTACATTGGGAACCATGTTCCACTATTCGCCAGAAATTGTATATGTTTGGATGAGTTTTGTAGCCTCGATGTAGATGGATTTTTAGTTATGTGATTTATATATCTCGTTGTCTAATGTGGTTGTCTCATGTTGTGTGTATCATGATGTGATGTTGTGTAAATTTTGGTTTTACCTAGATCTTAGAAGAGAAGTTGGATATCGTAGTTCAGCTTGGTTTATCTTTCCACATGTAAAAGCTTCTAACGATATCTATGTTAAGAGAACATTGTAAACATAGGCTAACTCAAACAAAATCATGTGTGAGAATTAATCTAAAAACAAACGGAATAAATGGATGGACAAATCACACCTCATGGCACATAAGATATATATTGGGAACTTGAGTACTAGCAAAAGAACACTTAAAAATAGAAAATGTCCATTGCCATCAAAAGGTTAAAATGAGATCCAACATGATTTTTAATAGCTCTACATAATGAGATCCAAAAAGGCCATACTCTACATAATGAAATGTCATCACTAGTATTTATTTTGACCATTTTTTCCACTTAAGATCATGCAACAAATTAATAACCAAGTTATGGAATCACTTCTTAATCAATTGTCACCATACAAATAGGAAAACCTTGAGCACGATGTATAGCTAGCTCATTAATTCTCACTCACAGATATAGCCACCTTTGATTTGATGACCATCACATCCACTACCATTTACAATTAGGACTTCCTTAATTTATCATTATGTGATAGCGATCTAATTTCATGTATGCATATATGTGTATAGTGGTTTGGATTCAAATGTATGGAGATGAATATATATGTACAAAGAAAATGATTTAATATTTACATGTATTATAATTTAGGGCTAGATCTTAGGATACATAATAGGGTTTCATTGTGATTAGAATACAAACTAGGGTTTATGCTACCAACTAGGGTTTTTAGGCTAGGATCCAAGCTCTAGGGTCACCATATTAATTCTTAATTCCACTATCATGTCATCATTCTCACCAATACCATGCCCACTACTACAATCACCATCAAACCTCTCAATCCCACTTTGAACATTTCCCATACTTCCAAGTTAAAATTGATAGGTCTTGTTGCTAAAATCTTTTCACTTATCTATTCACATAGACAAATCCACTCCTGTGAAACATTTGTTGTAGCTTGGTACGTGCAAGTTCACATGCAATAATACCTGAGAGATCATTTTACCCCATGATCCATGGAAGATTCATGGGAGTCATATGAACCTCATTGTCATCACCCCAACCATGGTCAAGACGCCAAGATCCATCCTTAGTAGACAAAACCTCATGTTGGCACCCATACAACACTCAAAGATAAAAAAATTGTTTGAAAGGGCATGTTTGGGGGTTGAGGGAATCTTGATTTTTTTATAATCACACATGAGAGGTTCTTAGAGTCAAATACATTGGATATAAATAAATTCCCCAACGCCTTCATCATCTTCATCACCATCTCCATCATCATCAATGCCTTCATCATCATCACCATCACCATGACCATCAACCTCACCACCATCACCATCATCATCAACTTCACCATCTTCATCATCATCACCATCTTCGTCACCATCACCATCTCCATCTTTTGGATGCGAGACGGAACCATCACCATCGTCATCATCACCATCACCATCACCATCAACCTCACCACCATCACCATCATCATGAACGTCACCATCTTCATCATCATCACCATCTTCATCACCATCACCATCTCCATCTTTTGGATGCAAGACGGAACCATCACCATCTTTATCATCACCATCACCATCACCATCAACCTCACCACGATCACCATCATCATCAACATCACCATCTTCATCATCATCACCATCTTCATCACCATCACCATATCCATCTTTTGGATGCGAGACGGAACCATCACCATCTTCATCATCACCATCACCATCACCATCAACCTCACCACCATCACCATCATCATCAATGTCACCATCTTCATCATCATCATTGACCTCATCATCATCACCATCTCCATCTTTTGGATGTGAGACGAAAGTTGGATGCTTCATTCAATAAAATGAACAGAGGGTCACATCTCCCTATTGCTAGCAAGGGGTACATCTCTCAAGTACCAAAATTCACTCAAGAAAAATCTCAATAAGATTCAAACAAAATATTATCCAACCTAATGAAGTGCACTTGTTTATATTTATATAGCTTCAGAGAAACCCCAAAACCACTTGCAAATACCATGGGACCTAAAAACCATGTAGAAAAACCATGGGGAGTAACATAACCCTTGATTTATTCCACATTGGCCACATTCAATGTACCATTTGACCACTTCCTCATGTAATTCACCCTACAAAAACCTCTTGGACCTTTTCTAACCAACATTGATCATTTCCACAACCCAAGGTGTCATCCTAACCACTTTTGATCATTTCTCTCCCTTCAAATGTTAATTTTGTCCAACCTTCATTATTCCTTCATTAGTGATCTCCACTAGCTTCCCCTAAGGAAACACTCTTTTACGTGGGAGAACACTTCTATTTGCCCCCAAAACGTCCCTTATACTTGGTAAAATATTAATGCACCTCCCTTAATCATCATTTGGTCCCATTCACACCTTGGACCAACTTTTACATCAATTTAAATAATTTTCCTTAGGAAATTTTACCCCATTTTAATACAAAGGAAAACTTATGATAAATCTAAATTCCCAAATAAATTTACTTATATCCATTTGAACTTTGGATTGGGAATTTACTCTTCATGTGACCCACCTTGTCCATTTGGATCTAATTTTGCATTATTACTAATTGGGACGTCATGCTTTAGAAATTATTTGACCCTTAGCACCAATTTGACAAACTATCATGAACATGGCCAAGTGGTTCTAAAAGGCCATTGTGATCCAATGCAAGATTTGGGGACATGAAAATTCCTCCCCTCCTAATTTTCTTGTCCTCAAGAAACCATATCAAAAATGAGGGAGTACCATCACATCACTAATTGTGTTAGGAACCTATGTCAACCCTTCTCTTTACTATGTTAGTATATTGTTGTTGGACGCATATGCTTTGTAAGCCGTCCCGTAGTATTTGTTGATCCGTAGTTTATATTAGCCCATATTATTGACCCATAGTATTGGATGCATATGCTTTGTAAGTCGTCCCGTAGTATTATATGTCCCATGGTTTTGACTCATAGTATTGGGCATAGACTTAGTATATAAGAGTGTGTTGAGGTCATTGAAGGCACGGTGAAGTTAATTGTATTGAGCTTGCCCCCTCGAAGTGGCCCGTGATCAATATAAAAGTGATTATGTTCTATTATTTCTGCTATTTTGCAAATTTTTATTAATTAATTGTTGCAGGTGCATCACATCTGGTATCAGAGCACTTTCCTTGGCATAAGTGGGAAATTTTTTTCTTTTTTTGGGCGGCGACTTTTAGATCAATTTCTAAAACTTTTTGCACAAAATCAGAAGAAACCAATTGCATATATGAATTCCTATTTCAAAAATACGCAGTTTCAAAAAAAAAATTATCTCATTTGGAGTTCTAAAAGTGGAGATATCACAGATTTAAAATCAATAATTTTTCAGAATTTCGGTGACGACCGCGAAAATTGCGGCAAAAAAATCTTTTGACCGAGTGCCTAGATTTCTATTCCGCTTTCATGCGTAGAAGCAGAGTGGTTGTTCCAGTTCCAGAAACATGCTATAATAGCAATTCTGAGCAATATAGATCTAGTTTTTGAACATTGGGTGGAATTTCTACCCAAATTTTTTCTGTTCCAGGTTCGGATTTGGGAATTATCCCTATCCGCTTAACTGTGGGAAGTACTTGGGCATAAGCCCTAAAACTTATTGTGAGGAGTACCATAGGAACCCTGAAGTAGCTGGCCCATTGAGAGGACCTGCCAGCGAAAAGGGCAACGACCCCTACCTGATTGACTAGTTCCCACCCGCGAGGTAAACCAAGAGTTGTCGTTTGTGGCAAAGCGGTTATCAGTTTTACCTGAGCCGTGGAGTGAGGGGTACTGCCCCAATACGCAAGCCATTAGACAGCATTGGTGGCCGAGTGAAACCCTTGAACTGTTAGGAAGCCGCACATACCTAGGGTCCATATCTACTTTCAGCTGAACTATTGTTGATCACTGCTGCGCCGTTTCAGATCCATTTGCAAGCCGTTCCAGATTCAGCTGTTTTCAATCCATTTGGCGTTGTTCCAGATCCCTTTTGAGCCGTAGTCACTCCAGTCTGAGAAAAAAAAAAACTTGGTTATGGTTGTCACCCGTGCAGGAGCAAACACCATGGAGGAAGCACTTGCAGCCATCCAAACCAAACTCCAAGATCTGGATGAAAAATTTCTCAGCCTCCATCTTTAGCATTCAGCCATGAACAATAACCGACATCCAGAATCTTTTTCAGCCACCGGGTTCTCTTCTTCCAACAATTTTCATGGGCCAAAGCTTGATTTTCCTCGCTTCAATGGTACTGATCCGACTGGATGGATATACCGAGCAGAACAATATTTCAGTCTGCATAATACTTTTGATGTCCAGAAAGTTCCACTTGCATCCTTTCATTTGGAACAGGAAGCCCTTCAATGGTACCGTTGGTACATCAAAGCTCATCCCGAGCCAAACTGGACAGATTTTTGCCAACTCATTTTGCCACGATTTGGCCCTAGTGCTTTTGATGATTTCACAGGAGCACTCACTAAACTTCACCAAATTGGCACAGTGAGAGAGTATTAGATAGAATTTGAGAAATTGGCCAATCACACAGAAGGATTGTCTGATGAATTCTACAGGAGTTGTTTTATAAGTGGTCTCAAGGATGAAATTCACTCAGAGGTCAAAATGTTTTGTCCCAACACAATGATGGAAGTCCTAGGGTTGGCTAAGCTAGCTGAGGACAAGATTGCAGCTCAACAATGCTCCAAACCCACCCTTGTTCCCTTCAGAAATATGGGTTCCCAACGACCTCCCATCACGCCTTCTCCTCAACCAACTCCTATCAAGCATTTGTCTAAAATAGAAATGTAGGCACGCCGAGAAAAAGGGATTTGCTATAATTGTGATGAGAAATTCACTTGGGGACATAGACGTGTTCAACAAAAGCTCTATCTCTTGGATGTGGATTCTCCGCCTGCCTTAGAAATTGGTGAAGTAGCTACAGATATAGTGGATGATCAGATCGACATTCAACACCCGCATGTTGACACCCCATTTCAGGACGACCCACCTGAGATCTCTCTCCATGCTGTAACCAGCGTCACCACCCCACAAACAATGCGGGTCAAGGGATACTTCAAGAAGCTCCCTCTTACCATACTCATTGATTCTGGTAGCACTCATAACTTCATTGACCCTCGGATTGCCAAACAGGCTGATTGTTTTGTCCATCCTTGCTCCAGCTTTGAAGTCATGGTTGCCAATGGGGGCACCTTACCTTGCAAGGGGAAGTGTCACAATGTGCGTATCTCTATGGAAGATTATAACCTACGCTCTGACATGTTTGCCTTGCCCTTAGGTGGATGTGATGTGGTTTTGGGCATTCAATGGTTACACACACTTGGCCCCATCTTATGGGATTTTGCTGAACTTTGGATGCAGTTTAAAGTCATTGGGGCACAGCACAAATTTATGGGCTTACAACCAGGGTCTCTCTGCATCATCAGTTCACATCGCCTGGAAAAAATCCTTAAGAAGAATTCACATGGTGTCATCACTCAGCTCAATTCCATTCAAATGCACCCATCAACAGTCTCCACTACTTCCTTGGATAGATATGCAGGTATCTTTGCTGAACCAATGCGCTTGCTGCCTTCAAGAGACCTTTCCGGTAAGAATGTAGCCACATCTACCTCTCAGCAGGAAATGACGGCTATTTTGCATGCAGTACAGAAGTGGCAGCCATACCTGTTAGGGAATTATTTCTGCATCAAGACTGATCTCCCGAGTCTGGAAATTTTTTTGGACCAATGGGTCTCCTCTCCACCACACCTGCAATGGGTTATCCAACTCATGGGTTCTCCCTATGTGATCACTTACAAGAAGGGTAAGGACAATATGGTGGAAGATGCTCCTTCTCGCACAATTGATGACCCAGTTTCTCTTACAGCTCTTTATCTGCTTGTTCCAAATTGGTTGCAATATGTTCAACAGGGCTATCTCTTCTATGAACTCCATGCTTCTTCATCAACAGGGCACTCTGGGTTCTGCAAAATGTATGACCGGGAACAATGTAACTTCTTTTGGTCGGGACTAAAAATGACAATTCAACAGATGGTGGATGACGATAATACTTTCCAAGTCAACAAGGGGGAAACGACACTCCTTTCGGGATTGCTCAAACCCTTGCCCATCCCTACAAAGCTTTGGCCAACTATTTCTATGGATTTCCTAGCAGCGCTCTGGTGGTACAATACCACATCTCAAAGGACACCATATGAAGTAGTCTATGGAAAAACACCACTTGTTCTTCTTCCATACACCCTTAGCAGCTCTCCAGTTCAGGAAATTGACTTGGTTCTTCGAAACCGTGATCAGATTCTTCTCATTCTGCAGGACAATCTTCACATGGCCAGAATTCGCCTGAAACAACAAGCCGATCAGCACCGTTTTGAGCGCATTTTCCATGCAGCTGACAGGGTTCTTCTTCATCTACAGCCTTCCAAGCAATCCTCCTTGACACTCCAAAGGCGTCAGTGGGCCGAAATGCAAACCGAGGATGCTACCGGGGAACCACTCCTTCAGATTCTGCAGCAATTTCTCCAACCAAAGCTTTGAGGACAAAGCTTTTTTTAAGGGAGAGGGGATGTTAAGAACCTATGTCAACCCTTCTCTTTACTATGTTAGTATATTGTTGTTGGACGCATATGCTTTGTAAGCCGTCCCGTAGTATTTGTTGATCCGTAGTTTATATTAGCCCATAGTATTGACCCATAGTATTGGATGCATATGCTTTGTAAGTCGTCCCGTAGTATTATATGTCCCATGGTTTTGACTCATAGTATTGGGCATAGACTTAGTATATAAGAGTGTGTTGAGGTCATTGAAGGCACAGTGAAGTTAATTGTATTGAGCTTGCTCAAAGGAGGTTGCCCCCTTGAAGTGGCCCGTGATCAATATAAAAGTGATTATGTTCTATTATTTCTGCTATTTTGCATATTCTTATTAATTAATTGTTGCAGGTGCATCACAAATTGCCTCCAACCTTAGTGATGAACGAAGTCAGCACTATGTGGACCACACATGAACTCCATAAGATCCGACGTATGGGAAATTACAAGTGAACATTGAAGTGTGCATCAACTATATCTCTGAAATTTACCCAACTACACCTTGAGAATCATCCTCTCAAAGCATCGCCCCATCTGTTCCACCATCATACCATGCATATAGTGAAGACTAAATAAATATGCTAGGATCCCAAGTGATCCTCAAGAATACAAAGTGCAATATATATTCTCCTATGCAATGCATAAGAGTCACGTGGAATTCATCATAACACCCTACAAGAAAAACATACGTCCATCCAAAAATATGTTTCCCATGTAGGAAACCATCACCATCTGATGTAAATATGAACCCATGGGGAAGAGAAGAGGCTTTCTTGGACTCAATCCAACCAACCAAAATGTGCTCCCAATGAGCTGCCAATGATCAAGAATTCCTTGGTCCCACTGCTTGTGCACTCTCCTAGTGCGCATTGTCACCAAGAACCAATCTAGCAAGTATGGGATGCCGGGTACCAACACTTGTGCACCCGATCAATACATAGTGTATCATCAAGAAATAACAACGGATGTTGTTGCCAATAAGAATTTTCTCCAATCATGTATCTCTTCACCCAAGTATTGGATGAAGTTGGACTCCAACATCAAATGAACTAAGCAAGGAGCAAGGAAAATCATGAGTCTTCAAGTGAATCAAGTGAACATCATAGGTGCATCCATGTATGTTAGAGTCATCAAATGAGAGCAATGGATACTTATCATGCAAAAGAGAATGTGGTGTACTCATCATAGAATCATCATGTAGTGTAGGAGTCTCACACTCCTCATATGGCACCAATAAAAAGAAACCCTTCACCCAAATTTATTTTGGATGTATGATGCAAGATAAGGAAGGGTAGGATGAAGGAACATCAACCAACTCATCCTCCAAGCTGAGAAGTGCAAAAGTCTCATCCTTGGTTGGTTCACTTATCATGGGATTATGCAATTTCTCCAAAAGTGTGAAAGTGTCTTCAAGCGATGGATCCAAGGTAGTAGGACTATGTGCCTCAAAAAGTGCAAAACTTGTTCCCTCCATAGGAAACTCATGCTCCAAAACAAGTGCTTGGAAATCCTCTACCATGTCATCACATTCATCAAGCACATGAAAACCAATATTTTTCACATGATCCATCATGTCATGAGAATCCTCCATAGAACAATGTGTACAATCAAAAGAATAGGAGTGCAAATATGAACCTTGAAACATTGCATTAAGTTCCTTAATATGGATCTTGGATTCTTCCAAAGAATCCTACGTGGAAATTAAGTTTTGTTTAACTTGTCATTATCTTCATTAATATTCAAGTACTCCCCATGTAATACATTAAGAAGCTCAAATAAATCATTCCTTTTATAAAGAAAATACAAAAAGTTACCATTGATGATTCTCATCACTCTCTAGATCTTATCCATGTCTTCAAGGAAGGATGGATCCTCCAATCAAGAGATTCTCCAACAAGAATTTGATACCAATGCATGTGTATGGCCTCTTGAATCTTTTTGTTGCTCATCTTGTGTGGCCCTTCAATGCAAGTAGGCTCATGAGATACAACCTCTTCCTCGATCATGTGTTCAACCTCATGAAGTACAAGTGGTGAGGATGAGATTGGTCTTACTTCTTCTTCCACTGCTACAAGGTCTTCAAGAACATGAGAATGTAAGCTTGCAGTAGGATCTCCAATGTAGATATCCATGTCACCAACATAGAAAGAATGACATCCATCAGTAGATGTCTCACATGAACTTGAGAAATCTTCAATAATTTATCTTTGATCCACGTCTAGATGATCCTTAGCAGACCCTCACCCAAACCCTAGCACTAAGCCATCTTCTCCATGCTCACCATCACCATCACCATCACCATCAACGTCTTCATCATCACCACCATCTCCATCATCATCATTGACTCTAACTCTAACCCTAATTCAATTTCCTTCTATAACCCTAGCCCTAACCCTCACCCAAACCCTAGCACTAAGCCATCTTCTCCATCCTCACCATCACCATCAACGTCACTATCAACGTCTTCATCATCACCACCATCTCCATCATCATCATTGACTCTAACTCTAACCCTAATTCAATTTCCTTCTATAACCCTATCCCTAACCCTCACCCAAACTCTAGCACTAAGCCATCTTCTCCATCCTCACCATCACCATCACCGTCACCATCAACATCTTCATCATCACCACCATCTCCATCATCATCATTGACTCTACCTCTAACCCTAAATCAATTTCCTTCTATAACCCTAGCCCTAACCCTCACCCAAACCCTAGCACTAAGCCATCTTCTCCATCCTCACCATCACCATCACCGTCACCATCAATGTCTTCATCATCACCACCATCTCCATCATCATCATTGACTCTACCTATAACCCTAATTCAATTTCCTTCTATAACCCTAGCACTAACCCTCACCCAAACCCTATCACTAAGCCATCTTCTCCATCCTCACCATCACCATCACCGTCACCATCAACGTTTTCATCATCATTGACTCTACCTCTAACCCTAACTCTAAATCCAACTTTAACTCTAACTCCAGGTTCCTCATCAAAGCCTCCATCATCATCTTCATGACCATCGCCATCGCCATCACCATCACCGTCAACCTCTTCATCATCATCATCATCATACGTGCCCGGTGGAAGATTTTCCAGACTTGACCCCCGTGTGAAAAAATTGCACACTCCCTCACTGAGCAAAACCCTAGTTTCCAAGATGGATGTACAAGATGAGGGTGGGGCCACTAGGCCTGAGGGGAGGGGCAACCCTTGCACTATCCCAACGTGCTGAATCCAACGGAGTCGACGATTCGTCGATCCGAGCCACAGTCTTCATTCTATGGCTCGACCTGTCTCGCTGCCAAAAGGCCTTCAAGGACACCTGCTGGATACCTGCCGGGGGTGTAGAACTCCAACCGTGCAACAAAACCAGGTTCCTGGGAGTCCTGCAGGTGTGTCTAGGCAAGTTCTAGCCGAGAATGCTAGCCCTAAGTGCCCGGTGGAATATTTTCCAGAGTTGACCCCCATGTGCAAAAATTGCACACTCCCTCACTGAGCAAAACCCTAGTTTCCAAGATGGACGTACAAGATGAGAGTGGGGCCACCGAGCCAGAGGGGAGGGGCACCCCTAGCACTATCCCAGTGTGTTGAATCCAATGGAGTCAACGGTTCGTCGATCCGAGCCACGGTCTTCATTCTATGGCTCGTCCCGTCTCGCATCCAGAAGGCCTTCAGGGACACCTGCTGGATACCTGCCGGGGGTGTAGAACTCCAACTGTGCAACAAAACCGGGTTCCAGGGAGTCATGTAGGTGTGTCTAGGCAAGTTCCAGCTAGGAATGCTAGCCACAAGTGCCCGGTGGGTGATTTTCTAGAGTTGACCCCGTGTGCAAAAATTGCACACTCCCTCACTGAGCAAAACCCTAGTTTCCAAGATGGATGTACAAGATGAGAGAGGGGCCACCGGACCAAAGGGGAGTGGCACCCCTAGCACTATCTCGGCGTGCTGAATCCAACGGATTCAATGGTTCGTTGATCCGAGCCACGGTCTTCATTCTATGGCTCGTCCCGTCTCGCATCGAAAAGTCCTTCAGGGACACCTGCAGGATACCTGTCGGGAGGGTAGAACTCTAACCGTGCAACAAAACCAAGTTTCAGGGAGTCCTGTAGGTGTGTCTAGGCAGGTTCCAGATGGGAACACTAGCCACAAGTGTCCGCTGGAATATTTTCCATAGTTGACCCCCGTGTGCAAAAATTGCACACTCCCTCACTGAGCAAAACCCTAGTTTCCAAGATGGACGTACAAGATGAGGGCGGCGCCACCAGGCCGGAGGGGAGGGGCACCCCTAGCACTATCCCAATGTGCTGAATCCAACGGAGTCGACGTTTCATCGATCCGAGCCATGATATTCATTCTATCGCTCATCCTGTCTCACATCCAAAAGGCCTTCAGGGACACCTGCTCGATACCTGCCGGGGGTGTAGAACTCCAATCGTGCAACAAACCCGGGTTCCAGGGAGTCCTACAGGTGTGTCTAGGCAGGTTCCGGCCGAGAACGCTAGCCACAAGTTCCCGGTGGATGATTTTCCAGAATTTACCCCCGTGTGAAGGCCATGCCAAATTCGCTAAAGGGGTCCATTTCTTGATCGGAGGCCCCCGGGCGTGCGTGGCCACCGTGGACAGTTCCACAATGGCTAGGTGGACCTTTGCGATGCGACATAATCCAAGTCCTCTCGTGGGTTTGGGTTCAGTGGCCCCGGGTCAAATGCTCCAAGTGTCCCTGAACGGCCCCAGGGTGCCCGCCTAGAATGCCCGTAGCGCTCGAACCGTGGCTCGGTTCGCGAATCCGTCGACTCCAGTGGGTCCAGGATGGCGGGTTTCAGCTAGGGGACCCCCCACATCGTTCCCCAAAGACCTGAAAGCAGTGCCAACGAGCCATCTCTGGAACTAGGGTTTTTCTCAGTGATGGCCATTTCAAATTTGCTCAAGGGGGCCATTTCTCGTCCAGATGCCCCAAGGCGTGCCTAGACCTGGTGGACCTATGGGAGGCGACGAAATCCAATTCCTCTCGTCGGGTTGGGTTCCGTGGCCCCGGGGAAAATCCTCCAGGTGTCCCTGAACGACCCCGGGGTGCCCGACTAGAATGCCCGTGGCACCGGAACCATGGCTCAATTCGTGAATCCGTCAACTCCGGTGGGTTTGGGACGCCAGGTTTCCGCTAGGGGAACCCCCACAGCGTCCCTCGAAGCCCCATAAGTGGTGCCAATGGGACATCCCCGGAGCTAGGGTTTTGCTCAGTGAGGGCCCTTCCATATTCTCTCAAGGGGGCCATTTCTCGTCTGGATGCCCCCGGGCATGCATGGCCACTGTGGGAGGCAATGGAATCCAAGTCCTCTCGTCGAGTTGGGTTCCGCGGCCCCAGGGAAAATCCTCTAGGTGTCCCTGAACGACCCCGGGGTGCCCAACTAGAATGCCCGTGGCACCTGAACCGTGGCTCGGTTCGCGAATCCATCGACTCAACTGGGTTCGGGATGGTGGGTTTCAGCTAGGGGACCCCCCACAGCATCCCCCGAAGACCCGGAAGTGGTGCCAACAAGCCATCTCTGGAGCTAGGGTTTTGCTCAGTGATGGCCATTCCAAATTCTCTCAAGGGGTGCATTTATCGTCCGGAGGCCCCCGAGCGTTCATGACCACTATGGTGTCCGACTAGAATGCCTGTAGCACCCGAAGGCCATTCCAGATTCGCTCAAGGGGGGCATTTCTTGTTTGGAGGCAGAAGAAGATCAATTTTCGACAAAACAATGTAGTTAGTAGAAGAAGATCATTTTTTGACAAAACAATGTAGTTATTACATGTGGAGGCAACGGTTTCCTGTGGAAAACAAGTGTAGGGTTGAGCAGAGGAAAGATGTTGGGAAATGGGCTATTACATTAGCTTTTCCGATGGGCTGCTGTAGGTATCTATGCTTTGGCGGCTGTAGGTATCTACGCTTTTCTTCCGAGGGAAATCCTATTTTCGTCGGAAGAAAATCATAGATACCTACAGCCACCATATTTCCTTCTGTAAACCACTTGCCCATTGGAAAAGCTAATGTAATAGCCCATTTCCCAACATCTTTCCTCTACACAACCCTACACTCATTTTCCACGGGAAACCGCTGCCTCCACATGTAATAACTACATTGTTTTGTTGAAAATTAATCTTCTTCTGCTAACTATATTGTTTTGTCAAAAATTGATCTTCTTTTGCCTCTGGACGAGAAATGGCCCCCTCGAGCGAATATGGAATGGCCCTCACTGAGCAAAACCCTAGCTACGGGGATGGCCCATTGGCACCACTTCCGGGGCTTCGAGGCACGTTGCGGGGGTTCCCCTAGCTGAAACCTAGCGTCTCGGACCCATAGGAGTCAACGGATTCGCGAACTAAGCCACGGTTCCGGTGCCACGGGCATTCTAGTCGGGCACCCCGGGGCCATTCAGGGACACCTGGAGGATTTTCCCCAGGGCCATGGAACCCAACCCGGCGAGAGGACTTGGATTCTGTCACCTCCCACAGGTCCATTTGGCCACTGTGGACCTGTCCACAGTGGCCATGCATGCCCGGGGGAATCCGGATGAGAAATGCCCCCCTTGAGCAAATTTGGAATGGCCATCACTGAGCAAAACCCTAGATCCGGAGATCGCTTGTTGGCACCACTTCCAGGTCTTTGCGGAACACTGTGGGGGGTCCTCTAGTTGAAACCCAGTGTCCCGAACCCATCGGAGTCGACGGATTTACGAACCGAGCCACAGTTCTAGTGCCACAAGCATTCTAGTCGGACACCCCGGGGCCATTCAGGGACACTTTGGGCATTTGCTCCGGGGCCACGGAACCCAAACCGGTGAGAGGACTTGGATTCCGTCGGCTCCCACAGGTCCACGTGGCCATAGTGGCCACACATGCCCGGGGGCCTCCGGACAAGAAATGGCCCCATTGAGCGAATATGGAATGGCCCTCACTGAGAAAAACCCTAGCTCCAGGGATGGGCCCCATTGGCACCACTTTCGGGTCTTCGAGGCATGCTGTGGCGGGTCCCCTAGCTGAAACCTGGCATCCCGGACCCACCAGAGTCGATGAATTCATGAACCGAGCCACGGTTTGGGCGCTACGGGCATTCTAGTCGGGCACCCTGGGGCCATTATAGTGGTGATAACAAGTTTACTGTCTGTTGAGTCTGATACTACATCCAAGAGCCGCTCAGCAAACTTTGAGATAGAAAGATCTGTAATTTTAGGATACTGATTCAACCACTCATACAGTTTCTTACCTTCTCGAGGATCTAAATTTATAATTTCCTTATGGATAGATTCAGGCATTCTCGAGGATCTAAATTTATACAACATGTTGGGGAAGAGTGTTTATCAATTGGTCATGGTTTTACAGGGTGTTGACATTGTTAGTCACTTGGACGAAGAGCTAGTCTAACTTTTGAGTATTGTTCAAGATTGTGGATGTCAAAGCTAGAATAACTTGGGTTGATAAGAGATGATTGGGATGGGGATAATGTGGGTGGGGAAGGTTTTGGTTTGAATTATCCATGTTGGATTAGTTGTGGGTATGCACTATGGAAGTTGAAAGGTATGAACACCAACTCGATAAGGGTTGGGGCCACTAAAAAAAGGGGGTGAGTGATATATAGAAAAATGATTAGCACGAGGAAGGGATTATTTTGAAGTTCCTTCCAAAGTGACTTGAGAGATTTGGATCCTTGTCACTAATGAGGGAGTTTATGAAGTTTATAGATATGCATAAATAATAGGTCACCAACCTCAAATGTTGTGAACGTGCTCAAATGGTTGAAAAGTGCATAGTTGTTCAAAAAAATCAACATTCCACTCAAAGTCAAAGAATGATTTCTTTAAAACAAGATTATATAATGTTCCTCTATTCATTTCAGGTTCCTTGCTAGCTAACTAAGTGTCTCATATTCATGAGACAAAAATGTGTGGTTATGCCTGGCCATATGCCTTGTCTTGGACTTGAATTTTTCCATGATCTCATGTAGCCAATTTAGATGGATTAGTTAATTGAGGTTGCATTTTTTTTTTCAAGATATTATCTATGCCATATGTTGCATTAATTTTCCATTTGACATATGGGTTTCATGGACTACTAGCTCATATAAGTTTAATGAATTGTGTCGAGAGATAATTTGAATTCTAAGTTTATGGTATCTTTTGTGAAGGTACAATGAGGTGAAGTTTTGTTTTATATTGCATTGGTTTTTTAATCCTTGAAGATAAATGTGTGGAGAAGACAAATGTAGTGTGAAGTTGTGAATGATTACATCAGTACTGGTAGCATTGGAAATTTGTTAGTCATTTTGTTACTTGTACACTACGAGTTTTTGGGAATTACATCTGAATAGAGGAATTTGGTTTGGTGATAAAACCAAGCATCCAAGAATGTATCTATATACACACATTACACATTCACGTAAATAATCAAAGTGTACTTGAAAATATGGAAATAATGTATTAGTACTAGAGATGGCCTCGTTGTCTTAAATAGCTATAACCTTCACAAAATAAGTAACCAACATAGATTAGATTAGAAACTACATCGAAATATCTCTTAATAGAAAAATCTGTGGTAAAAATGAATAGATTAGACTTTGAACTATGTGTCAATGGTGCATCCACACATGGCATGGGTAAACTAAGGTGATTTGAACACATAACCTCTAAATAAATCATAACCTTTATTTGCATCAATTAGAAATCCAGCTACACCTTTGTAGCCATATAATAAGTTACATTAAACAACATTAATTTATTGTGATGACAAATTAATGTTGGAATTGATTCTAGTATGTTTTTAGCTAAACTTGGTGTTGAAATTTGATGGTAACATGCTCTTATGAATCCAAAATGCAATTAATATTTATAACATTCATCAAACAGGTAACATGTTTTGGAAATTCCAACCTTAATTTCAATTTACCTTGGAATATGTCAAATACCGGTACAAGTTTATTTATGTAAATATTTATGTTATTGGAGCTAACTTTAATGTCAAACAAAGCAATGCGATCCTTACCCAATCAAAGTGCACATTATCTCATTGGATTTCACGGATAACCAACTTGTCAAACTCCAACTAACCCTAACCTTTAGGGAAAGGTAATGGATAGGACTCCGCTATGAAGGAGTTTGTTAATTATTCTATTTTTTGGATTGAAAATTTTGATTTTGTTTTGTCTAAATTGATGTAGAAATGGATTTAGCATCTTCAAAATTTTATGAGTATTCAGACAATTCCAACAAAACAAAAAATATATATATATTTTTAACAATTTCAATTAGATTTCGACCTAAAAAAATAGAAAAAAAACCCATAAAAAAATATAACCTTCATTCAAAACTAAAATTAAACCAACAAAAGATAATATGCAAAAAATTCTTCATTATTTCCTCCTAACCAATATAGAAAAACAATGTATTCTCTCATCATTTTTATGGTTGAATTCATCATATTTCTGTCCAATGTGCTAATTAAATCAACTTATTAAGCACATATCATTATTTTTCAGAACATAAACTGAGGCGAGTTGAGTAAAATGATTCCAATTATTCAGGACTCAAGATCCCTCTGGTTGAAAACTCATTACATAAAATACAATATTTATTTAAATTAATTTTATTGGTACATAAAAATTATGTGCAACCATGTTTTTATTATTATTTTAAGATATATTTTATTTTAATATATTTCTATGTCTATAGGTTTTTTTATTTTAGAATTCAGGGGAAGATGGAGAGTGGGAGAATTTTTTCGTGCATAACCCTAACTAGGTGAGGCTGGATGTGCTGCAGTGAACTTGGACTTGGAGTCAAGTCGATCTTCACGATTGGCCTAGTACTAAACAAGATAAAAAGTAGGAACATTTTTGGGGTTTTTTACTGCAGTTTTATTTAGCACTCATTTTGGTTTAGGGTTTGTGGGTCAGGATTTCTCCCAATATTGTTCCTGTTTTGCAGATTACCACTTTTGGCAGAGACCAACTATGCTCCTCTTGGCCAAGGTGATTTGGCAGTGTGTTGTTTTTATCAATATTTATCTAAATGGTATGGTGTTTGACACATATTGGGTAATTTACTGTGGTTCTTTTTTGAGGTGATGGTTGGCTATCACCGATTCAACTTGTTACCCAAGATGTACTTGGTCAGAAATTCCCTTGATAAGGACCCTCAAGGGTTATCTCACATTTCTCTTATGCATTGTTCAGGTTCAAACCATGGTAGGGAGGTGGATTTTCCGAATGGGGATGGGATTGCTGGGATTTCTACTGGAGTTTTTGATCATTTTGATGGTAAGGTTGAGCATTGACTAAATTGTTCTCACGCTCGAGCCCGTAGGCAGTTGAAAACCTATAAAGCACAGGATGAACTGAAATGTTTTGTTCTTGGTAGTGACGTAAATATGGAGAGGGTTGGTATGCGATCTAGAAGGGTGGTTGTGGGTTGGATAGAATATGCTAAGTTTTCACATTCAGAGCTAGTAGATTGGGTAAACATACAATGGCTTCTAGTGTTTGGATACATGCCTTGCATAAACATGTTGATCAACGGTTGGATCTGCTTAATATTTCCTGAGGAGGAGCACATTCCCAAGGTTCTAAATGGTATATGGCTTATAAAGGAGGGATCCTTGAATATGAAAAGGTGGCACATGTCTTTTGACCCAAGGAGGGAGAAGATTACCCGACGCCATCTTTGGCTCTTTCTACGAGGTTTTCCGATTGAAGTTTGGACCGACTTTTAATGTTTTGGAGGGTTTATCAAATTCGTTGGGAAATTTTATTCCGATTGATAAGAAAATGTTGTTCAGAATTGAGAAGAAGGTTGCGAGTGTTATGGTGGAGCTCAATATTTCACTGGGATTACCAACTGCATTGGAAATTCATTGGGGTGAGAAAATTATAAGGCAGAGACTATATTATCAAAATATTCTTTTCCAATGTCATTTTTGTCAGAAGACTGGTCATGTTAAGGATAGATTCCCTTATCTCCTCTTTGGTGCTATGTGTTTTGAACCGGTGGAAGATTCAGATGAAGAATTGACACATAAGTTGAAAGAGGTTCCTGAACCTGTGTTTTCTACTACTCTTGTGCAAGATGGTAGACATTCTCAAGTTATGCATAATTATGAATCCCCTACCTTTTATTATGGGGTTACAAAAGATGAACTTAATTTATATATGTCTGTTGAAAAAGGATTTAGATAGGAGAATGTCCTTTAGGGATTGTAAGGTAGGTATAATTCCAGGTAGTAGATCGCAGGGTTTTATCCAAAATTCACAACCTAGATATACTCCCTAGGTACTTTTGTATAATCATGAAGATAATTCGGATGCCATAAATCATGGTGTGGTGACTTCTAAGGATATCCAGCAAAATGTGGGGGTTTTTAGGGTCATCCAAAACTCCTATTTCTGTTGAACCTTCACATAGACCTTCCATTCCTGAGAATCTTCCTTCGTCCATTTAAACTCCTGTGATGACATTACACATAGGCTCAAAGATCCTTTGAAACTTTATTATAAAACTCCCTCCTTTAATCCAGATGTTTCACCTATAAATGATTTACGCTTTCAAAATGTAACTATTTGGAATAGGAAAAAGAAGAACAAGTATTTTAATTTCGGTGTTACAGAGCATAGGTACAAGCCCCTTTTGGTTAGATTGGATGAAGAATCTCCTTCGTCACATATTTCCTCAAACCCTAGTTCTCTATGGGCCCTTAGAGCAGGCATGCCTGAGAGGAATGGTTCTTAATGTCTATTTTCTCTTCCAACATCCATGGTTTGGGTGGAGCTTGGAAGGTTAGGGCCCTATCCAACCTCTAAAAATCTACTAACCCTAATATTCTTTTACTTCAAGAGACTATGTGCCGTGAGGCTCAAGTTGTAGAGGTTATCTAAAAAAAATTACTTGCCTGGGAGATGTGTGTTGTGGATTGATGTGGTCTCTTGGTAGGATTCCTTACTAGATGGAATCCTCAGGTTGCAGCATTCAAGCCCTACAAAACAGATGGGAGTATATTGTTGGAAGGTTGTTTTAAGGAGTTTGGTCAACAACTGGCATTATTAAATTGTTACGGGCCTGATAAGAAGAGAGATTTATTTTGGGAGGCCTAGGAATCCTATGGGTTGTTGGGGGTTAAGAACTTAATTATAGCTAGTGATTTAAATTGGAGTCTATCCCTTTCTGAAATATGGGGTTCCTCGGCTAGTCTTGACCCTCTCTCAGAGCTTTTCACCAACTTACTTCAAAGGGTAAATCTAATTGATATTAAATTGATCTTACATGGTCAATTGGTAGGTGTGGGGGTAGATAGGTTAAGTAAAAGGCTCTATATATTCCTTATGAGCTTGATTTTAGCCCAATATTTGCAGAGATATAAGACTTGGGTGGAAAATTTTACTATATTGGACCACATGCTATCTTTCTGCAGCTCGGTGGGGGTTAAGTCGAAACACAATTTTCCTTTTAAATTCAATAGTTCGTGGTAAATGAAGATTTCTACAATTGGGTTAGGAATAGTTGGACAAATTTCCCTATTTCTGAGGAGTACAGCCCTATAGATTATTTGATGTTAAACTTTAAATTCTTAAAGAAGGAGGTTATTAATTGGGAAAATGAACATAAGAAGGAGGCTAATGAAGAATATCATAGGATTGAAGTCTGAAGATCAGATAAGTGAAATCATGGAAAATTGTGGGGATTATTCTCTAACTGAGGAAGACAAATTGGAACCTGTTGAGCTTGAAAATAAAAATGCTATCTTTTTGAAATAGGAGGAAGAGTCATGGATACTAAAAATATAGGCACTATGTGTTTCCCTTGGTGACAATAACACTAGGTTTTTTCATCAATATGCATCCTATAGGAGGAACATTGACTCTATCTGGGATTTAAAGGATGAAAGGGGAATTTTGATAAATTCTTAGGAGGAATTACAAAGGATGACCATATCTCATTTTAGTAAACAATTCCAAGATCCAGGTCTTCTCAAATTGATATGTAGAGGAAATTTATCATTCTTTTTCCTTCTTTCTTTAATCCCAAGGAAGTATTAGATTTGGGGAAATTTGTTACTTCGAATGAGGTTGAATCTCTGTTGAAACAATTCTCCAAGGACAAGAGTCCTTGTCTGAATGGATGGACAATGGAACTCTTCCTTCACTTTTTTCTTTGATGGGTAATGATCTTTTGTCTATGGTAGAACAATCAAGGGTTGAAGGATGTGTCTTGGGATCACTTAACTCTACTTTTTTTGTACTTATTCCCAATTGTAACAAACTTGTGTCATTTAATGACTTCTGACCAATTGCTTTATGTAACTTGGATTACAAAATCATCACAAAAATCATTGCTGACAGAAGTAAGCCTTTTCTTTCCAGATCCATGTCCAAAGAAAAATTTAGTTTTCTAACTGATAGGTAGATTCTGGATGATATTGGTAATACCCAAGAAGGCATTCATACTATTAAAACCAAATATGTAGATGCGTTGTTGTTGAAAATGGATTTGGTTAAAGCTTATGATTAGGTGGATTGGAGATACTGAGTATTCTACTTTTACAAATTGGGATGCATATTATGGTTACTAACTGGATTATGTCCTTTGTAACTTCTACTCAGCTTTTTGTCCTTATCAATGTTTCTCCTAAAGCTTCTTTAAAATTTCTAGAGGCATCAGATAGGGTTTCCCTTATCTCTATTATTAGTTTTGCTTGTCATTGAAGGACTAATTAGGATCATGATCAATAAGGAAAAATAGGAAGGAAAATTGAAGGGAGTTAAAATTCTAGCCTTTGTTATTATCTCACATTTATTATTTGTAGATGATGTGATAACATTTGGAAATGGTATAGCTAAAGATTGGAAGTGTTATGTTGAATGTGTTAATATTTTATGTGCAGCTTCAGGGATGTTGTTAAGTATCTCCAAATCTTGCTTCATCAAACATAAAGTTGACAGGTCCCGTATGGAACATATTTTAAACTTTATGCCATACAAAGCTACCAACATGACGGAAGGTTTTAAGTATTTGGGATACTATTTGAAACGTTCAAGTTATAGGATTAAATATTGGATCTGGCTAGTTGAGAAATTTGAGAAAAGAATTGGGCATGGGTCATACAGGTTATTATCTTTGGGTGGAAGGTTAACACTTTTGAAGGTTGTCCTGGTTGGCATTCCTATTTAATGATTTTCATTGGTACGAGTCCCAATGACCATTCTTAAAATGATTCATAGGCCTATGTTCAAATTCCTATGGTCTGGAAAAGTTGAAGGGGGAAAGCAACATATGGTTATATGGAAAAACTTGTCAAAGCCAAATACTTGGGTAGCTGGGGTAGTACTGCTCTACGTTTAAAAAGAATTGGGAGAGGTTTATTTTGGATGTGGACTATGGCGTGAAGTTCTACATGGTAAATATATTAAAGTTGGTATATTGAAATGGATCAGGAATCTGAATAAGAAGGCTAGGAATATCTCAAATTTTTGGTCATGTTTTATTAATGCTTACCAGTGGTTAGGAAAAGGACTTAGTTGGAAAGTTGGATCGGACACAAATGTTTTGGTTGGAATTGATCCAATTATTGATATGGGGAAGAATTGCAGGTTGTCTTCTTATATTTTGGATTATCTTGCAGAACTTGGTTTTCTTACTTTGGATCATATTAGGAGGCCTTCTTAGCTTAATTTTTTTATTCTTATTGGCTATTTGTTGTTGATATTGGGTTAGGAAGTTGTTTGTTTGTGGAATAGGATAGTTATATATAACACCTTCATTATGCGGGTATAAGCTTGAATTCTTGTGATGATGAACTCTTGTGGTATTTTAAAACAACTACAGGTTAGATCCTTGCAAAGGTTTCTTACACACTCATTGCTCAAGACTTCTCTATGATTTTTCCTAAGTGGCGGTACATTAAACTGTGGTCTTGGCATATTCCTTTGAAAGTAAAATGCTTATTATAGTTATCTTTTAAAAACTGCCTGAAGAATTGGGATAATTTGAACCATAGAGATTGGATTGGACCAAATGTGTGTAGCATGTGTAAAGAAGACATGGAAAAGGTTGAGCAATTATTTGTACATCGCAATTTTACAAAAAAAAATTGGAAGTTAGTATGTGATATACTTAATATCTCATATCCAAATTTTTGAATTAAACTTTCTTGAGTGGTTCAAAAACTACTCTATGCACAACACTTTACCTACATTTGTTTCCTAGTGTTTTTGGAAGGCTAGAAATCATTATATCTTTGAAGAAAAACTTTTGAATCCCTTACTCATAAGTAAATATTAGAAACAATAGATCAATGTAGATTAAAGACCGTCCACTTTCTCTTGAAGAAAAATGTTTTTTTATGGGGCTTCTCAAGGAGGATACAGAGAGGAAGGGGTGATATTTGGATTCAACAAGGATCATTATTTTACTTTTAACCTAAATTGTGGTTATGGTAAAAATAAGAAGGTTGAGTTGATTGTCTTGTGGTGTTTGACAAAAATTGCGTCATCCTTTGGGATAGATTCCTTGAAGATATTTGGGGATCCTTTGGTGGTTGTTAATTGGGCCAAAGGTATTCAAAATTTGTAGGTGATTGAACTTCAAACATGGTGCTCGAGAACACGGGCTCTTTTGTCTGCTTTCTTTGACATAGATATTGTGCACATCTTTCAAGAATTGAATATGGAAGCTGATGGTTTATTGAAAGAGGCTCTTCTTGGGGAGGAAGGTAGATCCTTCTTTGGGAAGAATTTGTGGATATATCCTTGGAACATTTTGTCTCTTTAAGATATTTTGGGATGTAGCTCCTTAATGATATTACTAGTAGTTTTTTGGTTATTGTTTATAACTTCATCTGAACCTTTTGTTTGCGTTATGGATGCCTTGGGAGGAATGTTTGTTTGTTGGGTCAAAGTTATGGCTCTGAAGATATTTACTCTTAAGATACCGAAGGGACTGTTTATGTACTTTTTGATTTAATATAAATAACATAAGTACAATTTTTTTTCTACTGATTT